>CAXIVR010000003.1:23275634-23426552 GCA_964035755.1 Teleogryllus oceanicus
ATCTCACAAAGTCGCGTATAGTTGCACGAAATATTGTGACAACACATGGATGATATATGTAGTAATGAGTCAGTACAATCTTGAAAGCAAAATAAATGAGATTTTTGTTGAGGTACTCCAGCTTTGTATCATGCAAAATATGTCTAAGTAATGTTAAAATAGTTGTTTCTATCTGTATAATTTGAGGAAATATCTTAAGAAGTTGTTACTAGATACCTGCGAATGGGGTATTTAGGAACGACATACCTGCGTAAGAGTGTTTCATTTCGATAGTCGAATTTCAGCTCGCAGAGAGCTGTAAAGAACATTTATTCACAAGCTTGCTGAATTGTGAAAGGAGATAGCGCGGCTGAGGCGCACCGACGGCTAACTTCTGACGTTGCCACATCTGCCATTGCTGCCAGTGTGTTCTGAATCATTTTGTGCTCTGATTTATGTACTTCGAAGCAATATTGATTTTAGCCTTTTCAAGGAAGTTGATTTTAGAATTTTGTCCAGCTAGCGTTACGAATGTTATGAATCAGTGTGCTGCTGAGCCCACAGTCGGTGCCCCACTGTGGAGATACCTGGTTGGGAAACCCGCTAGTCGACGTCTAGGTGGGCGCTGGATCTTACCAGCAGCAATGTAAGATCCTCGCACATTCCTCGATAAAACACGCACTACACTTACGGACTCATTATCATAGCAGTTTCCGCTCGGAAACACGAAAAAATCCATCAGCAGTGAAGTGGTGATGCCTTTCTTTCCATCCTGAATCGCATTAGAAATATCTTTCTAAGCATCATCACTATGATGTTATCATTGTTCAAATCTCGTAATTACTCTAACATCATATCCATAGCAAACCACTACTATGATAATCTGTGCAGGAAATTTGAAGACAAAATGGTGAATTCCTCCCACACCTGTTCACGGAGATCGAATACGACACCCGCCATCCTTTGTGATTCAGATTCTAGATTAGACACCCGCTCTGGATTACGATCTTTTCTCCGTATTTGCTCATTTTCTTGGTAACATGGCAATGAAATCGTCCTTCTCTCCTTATCGAAAACAGTTTACAGACATAACATCCGTATTACAAGCTGTAACACTAATGTCTTCATGACATTAGTGTTACATTGACATTAGTGTTAGCATAGTGACCTGCGTGGACCACCGCAAACCACACAAAAACAATCTTTCGCAAGACTGCTCACGTGAGCGCCGCGTGGCGCGACCATGTCCTGTTTCTGTTTGACATTAGTGTTAGGATAGTGACCTGCGTGGACACGCAAACCACACAAAAACCATCTTTCGCAAGGCTGCTCACGTGAGCGTCGAGGGCGCGGCCATGTCCTGTTTCTGTTTGACATTAGTGTTAGGATAGTGACCTGCGTGGACCACGCAAACCACACAAACCATCTTTCGCAAGGCTGCTCACGTGAGCGTCGCGTGGCGCGGCCATGTCCTGTTTCTGTTTGACATTAGTGTTAGGATAGTGACCTGCGTGGACCACCGCAAACCACACAAAAACCATCTTTCGCAAGGCTGCTCACGTGAGCGTCGCGTGGCGCGGCCATGTCCTGTTTCTGTTTGACATTAGTGTTAGGATAGTGACCTGCTGGACCACCGCAAACCACACAAAACATCTTTCGCAAGGCTGCTCACGTGAGCAATGTAGCGCGGCCATGTCCTGTTTCTGTTTGACATTAGTATTAGGATAGTGACCTCTGGACCACCGCAAACCACACAAAACATCTTTCGCAAGGCTGCTCACGTGAGCGTCGGGGCGGCCATGTCCTGTTTCTGTTTGACATTAGTGTTAGGATAGTGACCTGCGTGGACCACGCAAACCACAAAAACATCTTTCGCAAGGCTGCTCACGTGAGCGTCGCGTGGCGTGGCCATGTCCTGTTTCTGTTGACATTAGTGTTAGATAGTGACCTGCGTGGACCACCGCAAACCACAAAAAACCATCTTCCAATTTGTCCGTAAAAGGCGCCGGCGGCCATGTCCTGTTTCTTTTGGTTTTTAGTGTTGGGATAGTGACCTGCGTGGACCGCAAACCACAAAAAACATCTTTCGCGGCTGCTCACGTGAGCGTGGGCGTGGCCATGTCCTGTTTCTGTTTGACATTAGTGTTAGGATAGTGACCGCTGGACCACCGCAAACCACAAAAAACATTTTTCCCAAGGCTGCCAGGGAGCGCCGGGCGCGGCCATGTCCGTTCTGTTTGACACTAGTGTTAGGATGGGACCTGGGGGACCACCGCAAACCACACAAAACATTTTTCGAAAGGCTGCCCCGTGACGGGGCGGGGCCCGTCCTGTTTCTTTGACTTGTGTTGGGATAGTGCCCTGCGTGGCCCCCCAAACCACAAAACCATCTTTCGCAAGGCTGCCCCGTAGGGGGGGCGCGGCCATGTCCTGTTTCTTTTTGACATTAGTTTGGGAAGGACCTGGGGACCACCGAAAACCCCAAAAAAACATCTTTCGCAAGGCTGCTCCGTGAGCGGGGCGGGGCCATGCCCCGTTTCTGTTTGACATTAGTGTTGGATATGATGCGGGACCACCGCAAACCACAAAAACATTTTTCGCAAGGCTGCCACGGGCGGGCGCGCCATGTCCGTTTCTGTTTGACAAGTGAAGGATAGTGAGCGGGGACCACCGCAAACCACAAAAACCATCTTTCGCAAGACTGTTTCACGTGAGCCCGTGGCCCCCTTTCCCCTTTTTCGGCCTTTCCCCCCGGCGCGCGTCTATTCTCGCTTGTCCGTAGCCGCCGACGTCATCGGAAGCCACCCAGATGCCCAGCATTCGCTCGCGCGTTTGGCTTGGCAGGGTTCGAGGGGAGGTGCGAGAGCCGGCCGCGCTTTTAAAACCCCACAGGGCGCGCGATCCCCGTTTCGGCCGTTTCCCTGCGCCCCCCCAGCGTGAGTCTTGTCCTTCTCCCCCAGTGGCGGACCCGGGGGGCGAGGGGGGGAAATCCCCCCCCCCAAAGGGGGCTGAGTTTTTTCGTTCCCTTTCCCCTTTTTTTGGGAAAAAAATTCATTTAAAATGTATTTGAATTATTAAATTATTTAAAAGAATTTTGTGATGTTTATTTTATTCGGTGGTATAATGATCAGGTCCGGACTTTGTACCCGAGTTTGGGTTCAAACCGATCGAAGCCGGGTTTTTTGGGCAAAAAAATCTCTCGTACCTTTCCTTCGGGGGAAAAAAACCGGCTGTCCCATAAGTAGATTTACTGCAAAAAAGATCCTGCCTAAAAGAAGCCTCTGAGAAAAATTGAGACCCCCAGTTTCGCCCCCCCAAGAAAAACCCCCTTTTCTCCCTAGGTGGTGAAAGGGGTTAAAATTTCGTGGTTAGACGGAAGAGGGGCCCAGGGCCCCGATCTCGCCAAAAAAAAGGCATTAATATCAATACACACTAAAAAATACAATATAATAACAAATGCTTATTATTTAACAGAAATCTATGTCCCCATTCAAAACGATCGGCATCGCCCCTTTCCCTTTCCCCCACCGTCTGCGCCTTGCCTCGTGAGTGTTGCTGGGAGTCTGTTGTCATTACCTTTAGCTTTCCCCAGGCTAATGGCTCAAGGAAATGTGACAGTGCAGTGCCTCTGCCCCAACCCCTTATGTTTGGTCCCCAGTGGCATGATTTTCGACTCTGGTGGGGTGGAGGTCGTGCTACACTGTCTGGGGAAAACTTGGCCGACTCCCTGCCGGAGTTTTCCGTTTTCTCCATTTTCGCGAATGCTTCGACACTTGCTTCATGCACACTCCCCCGCATATCGAGAGACCAGTTTTTTTGGGGCTTTTCCGGCAGCGGTGGTTTGCTGGGGGGAATTTGGAGAAAACGCCCAAGCCGACGCTTTCGTGAAAAACACGTACTACCACGAAACGGATGACCCCCGCAGTTGACACACAAAAAAATACAAAATTAATTAACCATAGCTTTTCCCCCTCCTTGCTACGTTCTTTTTCTTTTGTTCCCCGTCCAAAACAATCCCTGTTTTTCCTTTTTTCCCCGTACCATTTATTCCAATGTTTTTTGTTTAACATCTCATTGGCCCCAGTCGTCCAAATTCGACCACTTTCCCTCTTCACCTCTTACATTCTGTCGCTTCGTCGCCCCCCTCACCGTCGCACTCGATGGACATGAAATACATCCATGTCTCACTGTCCCCGGAAACCCACCGTGCTCGCCATTTCATTTCATCTTTTTCGTCATTTTTCCCATGCCCTTCGTTCCTGAAAACCCCCCACCCAGATGGAACACGGGTCTCGCCACGTCCGTCACCCCATTTTCCTCCATCCCCATCTCTTCACCATCTGAAAACCCCCGGATTTTGTTTTCCCTGACGTTAACACCAGTTTTTGTTTTCATCTATCATCTCTTCCACCTTTAGTCTCGGCCACCCGGGGGTAACGCCCTTTAAAAGCCAGCCCCCAGGCGTTGAGGCTTGCGACCCCCGGGGAAGCCGCCCCGCGCGCATCGCGGAAAAACCGCTGGGGGGTGGGAGGGCGCGCCCACACGCCCGCGTCCCACCCCGCCTGCGCGGGCGTAGCTGGCGTCCCCCCCCTCCGCCCCCGCCCCCCATCCACCCACCCCCCCCCGCCACCGCGTTCCGCCTTGCCCCTCCTTCGTCCCCACATTGCGCCAGGTCACCCCCCGCCACGCCGCGTCACCCCGCCAAGCCCGCCACCGCCACTGATTCCGCCACAGACCGCCATGGCCCCCGCACCGTCACGCCCTGTCCCCCCCACCCCCCGTCGCGGTCTCATCACGTCCCACCACCATCCTTCCTCACCCCCCCCCGCCGTTCTGCCTTTTTCCTCGCCCTTCTCCCTTTCCTTCCACCTTGCCAACCGTTGTCACTGCCCGCCAAACCCCGCCCCGCCCGCCCCGACACCTCTCCGCCACCGTCACCGTGACCAGCACCGGCCCCTTTCCCCCATCACCGCCCCGGTATCGCCACCGTCACCACAGACACCAGTGCCCGTCGTCGTCACGGCGCGTGCCCCCGCAGGCCCCCCGCGGTCGCCCGCCGCCCCCCACCACCGCTGACGTTTGCCGAGGCCCACCCCGCGGGGCCCCCCGCGTGAGCCGTTTTGGGACGCCGTGACGGGGGGATGTTTTCCCCAAAAAATTGCCCCCCGAGTTTTTGCCCGCCTCTGCTCAGTCTGCGCTTTTCCATATTTTCCCCGTCGTTTGGCGGAGGTGATCCTTTTTGGTTCGGTCTTTAGTTATTTCAGAGGGCCCCGCTTTGGCTTGCCCCCCGGTCACCATCATTGTGAAGGCGTTAAAAAAAGTAATGTTGCGTTTTAAGATTTTAACCCGTGTTGAATGAAGTGCTTTCCACTTTTTGTCTGAAATTTTTTACACCAAATGCTAATTTGTGGACTGTAAACCCACCTAAATAGAATATCTCAGATAACTTAAAAACATTAAAAAACATAGGTATTATTAAAATTGATTTTCTTAATTGGTTTAATTTTTTTAAATTCTGTCTTGTTGAAGCTGACCTTCACCGTCTTCACTGAGAAAAACTTTTCAATTTTGGCAAACTTGAACCTGTTGATGTTCTCTTTTTTAAAATGCAAATTTAAAAATTTCTATGATTACTATGCTCAGTGGTTTTTTCCCGGGGGATTTCCCGGGGGAATATTGGCGATTTTCCCCCTTCCATCGGCCCCCTCTTTTGAAGGTCAGGAAAGTACGTTAAATATTTTCACTTGTCATAATCCAAAAAATAAACATTGTGTACAGAACTGAGAACTATAGCAGAGAAAACCTGAAATTCCTTTGCCTAGTATAAATGGGAAGGAGACGGGGTATGAAGAGTAAAACCCCCAAAATATGTAAAAAAAAACCCCAAAGAACTCATTTCGGATTGCTGATGAAAAACCTCAACGGGTGCCGGGGATGAAAATTTATATTTTAATCTCCCCAAATTTTTCCAGTTATGGACGATGGACAATCGTTCTTCAGGAAAGAAGGGGTCAAGAGAACTGTGTTGTGGATTATATTTGTTTTCCTAATTTAGTTGCTTTTTTAAAAATTCTGAATATCTGCAAATTGAAAGCCCAATTTATGAACTTTTTTTTCCCTATCCATTATTTTTTAATTTATTTTGGGTTCGGACCGCTCACGGAATCTTTCTTCAGAAATAATATAATTTGATGATGAGAGCCCAACATTAAAAACACCATCAACCAAAAAGAAAAAATAAAGTTGATAATTAATCAATTAAAAAAACCAACCCAATTTTGGTCACCCCCGACTTAAGCGAGAAAACCCAATCCAATAAACCGCAGAGGGGTCGAGGGGGTTTCCCCGATCAACACCAGGCGAATGCCGGGCAGTCCCTTACCAAAGGGCCCCGGACCGCGCGCGATGATCCTTCCTTTCCTTGTCCTATCCTCCCTTACACACACCCCTTACACTAACGCACTACACTATCAAAATTTCCGGGATACGGTCGGGGAGCTTGACTTGCCCGGCGCGGGTCCCCTTGGGAGAGTCCGGGTTGGAAAAACCCCACAGCCGAGGGTAGGTCGGGCCGGATTGCCATCCAGGGGAACGATCACCGCCATCCCCCGAAAAAAAACATGCACTAATAACAGGACTAATGCCAAAGCAGTTTTGGCCCGGAAACACGACAAATCAATCAATCAATCAAACTCGGGACAAGACCCAGCAGTGCCCCCCGGGCAACAAAAATAATAATCAATAAATCAACCCAATCCAATAGATGCCTAGTTACCTCGCATGCGCAGTGGTGGTTCGCGCTGCCGCCGGGCGACGGCGCGGTGCGGGGCGGTGGAGCGGAGCGGAGCGGCGCGCCAGACGAGCATTTCGGCGGGGGGCCCCAGGGGACGGACTGACGGGGGGCGCTGGGGGGGGCGTCGGCGGGCGGTTTTGCCGCGCGCGTGACCCCCCGCAGGGGACCCCCGCCCGCGCTTGTCCCCCGGGCGCCGGCCCCGACCTTCATCCGACGGGGGCGATGGGGGCCGGCCCCCCCACCTCTTGGCCCCCCGGGCCCCCCCGCACTGGGCCACGGAGGCGGCGAAGGAGCCCTTTTTCCAATATCTTTCCCAAGAAGAAATATTTTTCAACCGAATTATACTCTTTTATGACACCAATTTTAAGTAATGAATTGTTTCGTTCAATAATAATAATAAAATAATAAAACTACTAACAAAATAATTTTTTTTTATAATAATACATTTTGTCTTTTTGTTATTATTATTATTATTATTATTTTATTATTATTATTATTGGGGGTAAATCATCCCAAAAAGTCCCATATCTCGACTTTAAATGATTTACCTAGAGATGAACTATACTAAGATAGCTGGGGTATTATGGTCCTGCTTTAATATAAATAAAAAATATAAACATTAACAATAAGGTTTTTTATTTTAAATTTTTAAACGACATATTTGCTCATCTCATTTTTCCCTCGCCCCAAACACTAATTCCGCAGTCACATGTGCTCGGGTTTTTTGGATTTTTTTCATTGTTGCCTGCTCTTATTACTAGATTATCTGTAAGTATCCATTTAATGGTACAAAAAAAATCGTTTTCTTTTTTCCCATTATTACTTCTTTAGTTTTTAATGCAGAATCAAGGAAACACCTACAGCCCCAGGAATAATTTTTATTTTTTATTTAGATTTTTTTCTCCTCATAATTTACTATGACGCGCCCTCGCCATATTACGACCAGTCCATGTTCAGTTTATCATTAAATACAAAATTATTTTTTCTTATTCTTGGTAGGTTTGGAAATGACATTATTTTAATAATGTATTTCTTCTATTCGGACTGATTATTTTTTTTAAATTTTACATTTTTTTTTGTCATTTTAAACTTTTTAATTTCCCCTTTTTTTTTAAAAATTTTTTTAAAAATTTTATGCAAAAAAAAGGGTGATCAACGTACAAAAGGGTCACTTTTGTTTGTTATTTTGCCGGGGAATTTATTAATGGAAAAAACCTAATTTTTTTTTTTAAAAAAAACTTGGAATGTTTTTAGCAAAATACGAAATTTTTTAACAAAATCATTTCATTAAAACTTTGTTTTTCAGTTTTAAATTTTCGTTTAGAGTATAATGTTTGTTAAAAAGTTTTTTTAGAAAATAAATTGGAGAAAAGGGAAATTTTTGGGGGGTAATCCCATTGGCACATTTTGTTTTTCGAAACTTTCCCATTCCATCGTGTTTTATACTTTTTTTCCAGTTTTATTATCCCGTTTTAGAAAATTTAAAAACCCCTTTAAAAACCCCCCGATAGCGATGACTTCATTGCCAATTAAAAAGTTCCATATAATGCTTTTCCCATCAAATTTATGACATTAATGTAACACCCTTAACAAGAAAATGATAGCTTCTACATTAATGTTAACGTAATTTTCCTGCAACTGTCGTTGTGTTTCCTTTCCCTCAAACATTATTCATGAAAAAAATTTTTTTGAACCAATAATTGTTTAATATGAATCCATTTTAAATTATCCCTTTTAAAACAGTTTAAAAAATAAACCTCAAATATATTGATTCATATTGCATCCAGGGGGAATTTTATTTTAAATTTTATACGTTCGAGATTTTAAAAAGGACTGGAAAGAGTGCGTCTTTAGGGATATGATCCTTCTTTTAAAAAGCACTTTCACGAGACACTTGGATTATTTGCAGAACTCGCTTGGGGACCTGCCGGGAAATCCCAAACTCTTTCCCTAACTGGCCCGCCTCCCCTCCCCCAAAAGGCAGTCGACGTAATCAACCCCTTTTCCCATTTGAAACTCATCTCAAACCCTTTTTTACACTTTTTTCCTAAGCCATGCATGCCGTGATAAATGCCCCCGGCCCCTCTGTTCGTGCTCGGCCCTGTCCTCAAGATTTTTTTTTACTTGTAGTTTTTTAGATAGATTAAAATTATAATTTTTTATTTAACTATTTTCCGATGGGAGCGAAAGCTTTAGTGATTTTTTGAAAATTCGTAAAAAAAGGGTTAAAAAAATCAAATGTATAAGAAAATATGTTTTTATACAAATAACAATTAGAAAATCACAACAATCAGAATCAGAGCAATGTGTTGTATACTGTTGAAAGGTGATTAGTTGCCAAAGTTATTAGATTGAAGTCCCTTCCCCTTGTTCATATAACCTTTTGGGAATTTTCTTTTCACGTTAGTACATTTTGATCAAATGAAATTACAAGTACTTTCAAATTTTCTATTTTTAAAAATTAAAAATTTTTTTGAATGCAAAATTTTCATAGTACAGACATCTTTTTTCAAAGTAAGGGGCCTAAAAATTCCTCAAAAAATATTACTTTTCCCCCCACGGGACCGGAGATACTCTTGATATTTGTTTCTAGATCTACGAAAGGGAGGAATCTGCTGCTAAGATAATTAAACTTTTCAAAAATCATATTTTTTAGATAAATACCTAGATTCTGAATCTTTTTGAAGAATCCATTCCCCTATTCTAAACGAAAAGAAGATGTAACCCTTACCTCGAATTTTCTAAATTTTTTCCAAATATATCTTAGAAAAATTTCCCCATCAATGACTCTTCTCTTTCCATTCCTTATTTCGTCAGTTTCATTTCTTTTCCCATTCCCTTATTGTGGATAATGACTCTTCATCTCCTTTTCTGCTTTCTTCGTCAGTCACCATGTCAACATACTTGCTGAATCGGACAGCTGAAAAGGAAATTACCCAACGAGTCTAGTTATGCATTATTTAAAAACCCCCTTTAATTTTCCTGCTGTTTTATTTTCTTTTCCCGTTGTGTGAAATTTCTTCCTTCACTTTGCGAATTAGCCCTTTTACCTCCACTATTTTTTTCCCCATCCAGTCACGGGGGTCAGCACCCCCACCCTGGCTTCACCCACAGCACTTGGCTAACAGTCTAGTTAGTGATGCGCCCCGGAAAATTTTATGAGCTGTGCGGCTGAGCGACTGAATTTTTGCAACGCACCCACGGAAAGAACGATCGTTTTCGCGGCATGCCCCTTGTTCCTCAGCTGTTTACGCTGTTTCGTAAAAAAACCAGTTTCGGAGGATATCAATTCATAAACTTTTTTGAAGGCTTGTTATTAGGATTTGAATGGCCTTAGTGTATACCTACATCCTCTAATTTGCATTTATTATTACCACTTATATGAAAGAGAACATGTTTATTGATTTCTGCTTTTTAGAATTTTGGGAAATAACGTTGTGTTTAAACCAGGTGCCCCTTGGGAAGAAACTTTATTTTCGTTGTCTTAAATTTTTTTTAGAGATAACAGTGGATAAATGTGCCCGAATTCGGTTAAAATTTTTATCGGAAGTTTTTTAAGATTATTGGCTATATTTCAAATATGAAGAACAGTTTACTTACTAAACTTTGGGGAGCCATGTAATTACTGGATTTGGGTCAGTCTGCGTCATTTTCTGTTCAACTTATTCAACACTTTTTTATATTTAAATTTTTAAATGATGAAATTTTAGGGGGACTAGTATGTGAAATTTTTTTTTCGTTTTTCAGCAGAAAATCCGACAACTAAATTCAAAATATGTTAGTGATATGTGCTGTCCCAGATCTGACAAGGAGAATGAATTCATTGTGTATTCTCCCTTTTCTGTGATAACGATCATCTCGCTAGAAAGATAAATACTCTTTAAAGGACATAAGTTTTTACCCGAGTACATTTCATTAGTCACCGCTGGACTTTTTTCATCATACGTAAAACAGATTTATGGCATGGCAGATTTCTTTCCTCCCTTTTTCATTCCATTCCAAAACCCTTACCATCTACTTTTGATGCGTAATTATTTATCATGAAGCCTTAGTCAAAGTTTTTGAACATTTCTTTCAAAGAAAAATAAATAAAAATTTTACTGAATTTAAAAAAGTATGAAATTTTTTAATCTTTCACTGGTATGACGTATTTCCCCCAAACATCAGCTGTGTCTGTATGTTTAGTTTTGGAGTTCTGTACTAATTAAATCAACAAACGTATTTAAAAAATAAACATGTAGTTTCAATATTGAAAAAACATGTACGGGGAAACCAAATTTTTTTTTGTGCCAAAATATATTGAGTTAGAAGGCAAACGAAGAAAAAAGAATATTTTTATCCTTTTTCCCTTCCAGAAAAAATGGAGAACATCAAGAAAATAATTTGGAAAAGTCGATTGTGAATTAGATTAAAACAGAGAAATTGAGAGATAAAGAAAATTTGGGATAAAAGTCAAAAAAAACTAATGTTGAATAAAGAGGATAGAAAAGTGGAAAAGAAGAGGACGGGGAAAAAGATACGCGATAAAAATAACATACTCTTATTTTGAACCTGAGGAAAAAGGGAAAAACCAAAATGTTGATTCTGACTAAATGACTAGTTTTTATTTTTTGAAGCTTTCCCCCGACATACCCTGGGTTAGAATGTTGAAAAGGGCCCGAGTACAATTAAACAAAACACCTTATACAGCGAAAAAGTTAAACAAAAAAGAACATGTAATTATTTTTTCAGTTTATTTTCCGACCTTTCAATAAATTTGGGTTGATTATGAAACTATATCTTCTGTTTTATGCCAGATTTTTGTACTTGGTTAAACGGAAAAATTTTTTTTGTTTCGAAAGATATTAGTTTTTTTTATTTAATTATGTTTCCCCAAGAATCATGTGTGTTCCTTTCGTAAAATTATATTTTGAAAATGCTAGTTTTTATAGAAAAAAAAACTGTTTTTAAAACAATTAGTAAATTCCTTCCACCAAATTAGATTTAAAAAGGGCATTAATCCAAAAATAAAAATAATCAAAGTCGTTAAAACCACTTTCGAATATTCGAATGATAATGCAAAAATTGGTAAGCTTTTTATAGATCATATTTTGGATACTTAAGAACTACTTTTGATATCTACAATCAATTTTATAAGATTTTACAGTACGTAATTTATATTTTTACAGAAGAAAATTTTTAAATTTTTATTATTATTATTATTATTATTATTATTGATTGGGATTTTTAAGTTAAAAACAAAAACCCTTTTCGTGCAAACTAATTTAATGGAGATTTTAAATTTTTTTTTCGTCACATCTATTTATTTTTGACGCGAATCGTGAAAAAAAGAATATCTCAACCAGTCATTCTCACATTTCGCCCCGTCAACGCAATCTGGATGACATCTGCAGGTGACGTCGCGGTGACGTGTAGATCTGCGAACCAGGTAATTGCTTCGAAAAGGGGGACGCAATGCAATGTTGAAATGCTTTTTTACGGCATAATGAGACTGTTGCCTGTGTACCACGAAAGTTCGATTCCCGAACTCGCCGTTGAGATGCATTTGAGGATCTACGCGTCACACAGAAGTCGCGACGCAAACCGAAGAATTTGCCCCCCCGTCCACCTCTTCCACCCAGATTTTTTTTTTCTTTTTTCTGGGCGATGTTTCCCCCATGTGTTCCAACAAGCTTTCGCGGGGGGAAATTAACGGGCGAATGGGGTGGGGCCCCAGGCACTGGGGCCACGGTAGGGAAACAATGGACAAAAGGGGGGATTTCGGGCTCCAATAGAGATATGACACACATGGTTCATTTTTTATTTCAGGACAAAAGTGAATTGAAGACGTAGTCATGGTTATGAAATGGACAAAGGTTTTCGGTGATGGGCCCTCATCCTAACGATACAATATGAAGAAATAAACTGAAACTGATAATAAAAAGTGTTCAGAATTATAATTTTTTTCAGCATCCAGAAAAGTTATTTTAAAAAGAAAATGGTGTAATATAACCTCACTACAATGGATTACTTTTTCCTTTTTTTACGTTTTCTTTTATTATTCAGACTCTTCTTAAAAATTTTAAAAATTCAAACGTATGGACCAGATCTTATATATTGTCGTATCAATTATTTTTTAAACAGGATGATTATATTTTTTTATTCAATAATTATTATTTTTTCTTGCATATCCTAAAAAACATAGTTCAGTGACTGTAAAATCAATCTTTTAAGTTCTTTTTAGGCATTTTCCTGGTTTCAAGGTTTTTTATAGGATTTTCAAAATTTAAACATTTTTATTTTAACTGCAAATTAAGCAAAAGGATGGGGGGGATGGAAAACCCCCGCCAATCACACCCGTTTGAATACTTTAAAAACCGCTGTTTCATCAAAAGCACTCAACGGTTGTAAGATTCAGAATGGTGTTTTGTACACCTTCTAAATTTGACAAACTTTGCAAAACAACAAGCCCCGAACGTAGTCACTAAAAAATGAGAATATATGGAAGTTTCAAACTGGTGTTCCACAACAGTTGTTGAGCCAAATGAGGCAGCGCAGTTGGGGGAAAACCCCCTCCTTGGGGGGCCCAGGCAGACGCACAGTGGGGCAAATGTCTCCCAAAAACTCATTTTTTATTCGTTTATTTTTTAAACACATTATTAAAATCGATATTAGACGACAATTAAAGAAGTTTTGTTTTTTTATCGTTTTTTAAATGTGTATTAAATGAGGCGTAATTTTATTGCCGGAGGTTTTCATTTCACTTGATCATTGTTTTTCAAAAATATGAACAATATAAGATTGTTATTCCCCCTCTTTTTCCCCAGGTGAGAAATTGTCTGGTTTTCGTTTTTATATAAAAATAAAAAAGCTTGAGCGAATATTGCAAATATTCAAATTTTGAATATCTAATTTGTAAAGTGCTATGTTCACATTTTTCCAATTTAAATAATAAACTGCTTTAAGTTTGTGGTGTGACTTTGAATCGTGATTTGATTTTCTAGGTTTTACATTTTCTAAAATTCCCCATAACATACTTGGGGTGTTTTTGGGGCCATAATAAATTGACATCTATATGTTCCATTGATGGGCGATTGGGGACGTTTAAAATTTGCAACGTTTTCACAAAAGATTATCACAAAAAAAAATTTTAATCGAAGAGCGAAGAAGATTCATTATAAATCAAAAGGGGCTAGATATGAGTCTTGCGAAACGTTGAACCTAATAAAAAAAATATTATACGTTGGGAAAACTATCATACATGAAACCCGGGTACTATTCTAGCTCTGTAGACAAGTAGATTTTGGGGTTTTAATTTTTTCTTTCATTTTAGCTTTCTTAATTAATTTTTCATACCCCCCTTTCCTACTTTATGTTTATTTTTGGATTGGGATGTTTTCAGATTAATGAACTATCCGTCCGAAGGAGAATCAGTAATCGCATTATCAAACGCAACTGAAATGATTACCGGGAGATATTTTTTTAGTTTGATTAACACAGATTTCTATAGGCATACACAATTTGTGATGGAATAAGGTCACCACGCGGACAAGTCCCTGCCAGTCACGTGATTTTTGAGCAACGTCGCTACTTTAGGCGAGCGCTTACCCTCTATTTTATTCGATTTATGGGTATCCCTTTTGGATATCTATTGATAATTTATATACACGTGAAACGAGGAAATTGATTCCCCCCCGCAATTCAATTAGTCTCATGTGTGGTACATTATATTACTAAATTTGCGGGTAAATTTTATCCCGGGGAAATGAAGTTTTTTCACAAAAAAGATCGGCGTCTCCTTATAGGGTTTCCCCCGGCATCTCCCCCGCGGGGGATCGCCTCAACCGGGAAAAATTACTTGCGCAATGACTGAGTTAGCAATACAGCGATGCACTCAGAGACCTTAGGGTTTGAGTCCGAAGGTGCCAGGTTGTCAACCCAGGGAGAACTAGATAGTGTCAGTTCATCCGCTGTCTGGAGGACAATTTAACTACTGTTTGTCAATTTGATTCCGGTTTTCTGACCAATACCATGCCGGGCAACCCATACCCCTAAAGCCGGAGCATACCTTAAAACCCCAAAAAAAGCGCCACTGACCGCGCTGTATTATTTCTTCCGTTCCTTTTCAAAGCCTCATCCTTACTTGCACTCCTTTACAAACCACGCAACTACTATAACACCCCCCATTTTGGGGGCGAGTTGGGGGCTTGAGTTGACGTAGACGTGTAGGTTGGGGAAATTCCATCCTTCAAGGGGGGAAACCGCCACCTCCCTAGATGAAAAAAACCCCTCAAATTAAAGGGACCCGGGCATACTAATGAACAAATTACAAACGCACGCCTGGGCTCCCTTGACTGGGTCGGTACAACTAGCATTTGTTTAGAAAATCTGATATCGACGAGGGTCAAACCCTCAGACCTCCCAGTCAAAAGTGAAGAGCCAATTCCCTGGTTATCACGCATGCCATGACCCCGGGGCAGAATTTTGATGAATAACTGTTTTAATGGGCCCTTTTGGGGGAAAATTGCCCAGGGGTGTGTGTGTGTGTGTGTGTGTGTGTGTGTGTGTGTGTGTGTGTGTGTGTGTGTGTGTGTGTGTTGGGGTGGGTGGGGGTCTCACGGCCTTCCTCAGCTCTTGGGATCACGGGGGGGGCGAAGGAAGAGGGGCAAGGTGGACGATGGGGCCCCTTTTATCCGCATTGTTGGCTCAGCGGATGGTGAAACCCAACGGTGACGGGGGATTAAAAACCCACTCCCTTCACTGATTGGGCCATTTCTTCCTATCTTGCCGTATCCCCCCAAAATTTTGTATCCCTGTTAATTTGACATATTCCCAGGTTTCTTTGAAAGAACGAAAATTTTAATACCTTTAAAAAATGGGGAATTGATTGAACCTTTTTATCACAGCTTTATTCAATTGTACATGGGTGTATTTATGTAATAGTCAAAAAAATCTTTTTAGAGGGGTAAAGTAGGGGCATCAAATTATTTGCTACGCTTTCAATTAGTGGATTTTGATAAAATACTGTCTTTGAACTTATAAATGTTTTTTTTGATGATCTGGCGAAAACCACATCAAATGTTTACATTTGCAATTTGATAAAATTTAAAGGCATTTTTAGGAAAGAAAAATTTTGCTTTTACATTATGGGGAAAAAGCATTCAACGAAAGGTTTTACCCACATGGGGCCCGTTTTGGGGGCAAATCATTTATCTGTTGTTGGGGAGCTGGTTTTGTTAACGAACCTCGAAGAAAAACGCCCTCCTTTCGAGAAATACAAAAAACGAGAAAATAAAGCAAAACAACCTCCACAACCCACGAAAAAAAACGATTCACGTTTCAGCTTTGTATTGTGCATTTTTCGTGTGTAGGGAATCAAAAGGTCGATAACACGTTTTGTTATACCAACTACCAAAGCTTTTCAAAAACATTCCCCTGTTTTGTTATTTTCAAATTTCAGACATTTTCCCCCGTCATTACAGGGGGCCAAAGACGAGACTCATTATACACAACTCACAAAAACGTGTTGACAATGGAAGCATTTGGATTTGGTTTGAGTTTACTTGATTTTCTATTTCCTGAAACACTAAATGGAGAAACCCTTGTCGAAAAAAAAAAACCTTTTTGAATTTAAACTTTTTCAAATTTACAAAAAATTTTCTTGAAATTATCATCTGAGCCAACACTTCTAAAATTTTTAGCTTATTTAGCACCATTTTTTCGCCGCACCTTCGAAAGAGACAACGACCGCACGAATACACTTGTTCCGGAGAAATTTATAAGGGGAAAAATTTGGGTAGAGGGGGTGACGGTCGGGTTCCCCAGCAGTGGTTTTGGGGTGCAAGCGGATCCACTTACCGCATGCCTGACGCGCGAAGATGACCGTTTTCGGGTTACGGGCCGGGTGAAAAAATCGTTTGTCTGTTAGGGAACTTTTAAAAAGACAGCAAAAAACTAAGAGGGGAAAACTTTAGTGGGGGGTTTTGGGAAACATTCATTTTAGCCTGCGAGAATTTTTTTAAATTATCGTTTCTTACGGTTTTTCCCAAAATTTGAATAATATTTCGTTTGTTCTGCAACCATTTTGTATTTTTTAAATCATTTTTGATGATAAAAAAATATTTTTTAAAACACTATGATTTACAACCAAAACATCTGAGGACTAACGATTGTATTCATTTAGGGTTTGAAAATTGAGAATACGGGTTTAGAAAGGGCTATTTCTATGAACCAATCACCCCCCCCGAGCTCGTTTGAGTTATGACCCGCTAAGAGTTGTTGAGAGTTTTATGGTCTATGCGTCAACATTTTCGTTCTGTTTAGGTTTATTATCCCTTCAAAACTTTTTTTTGTCATCTCATTTAATATAACCTAGGGACGAATACTTTAAAAAATTTTACTAATTAAAAAGTTGAATTGATTGCAAAGTGTGGTTAAACAAATGAAAATGGAAAATTTAAAAATTTGTATTCCCTTCAAATCATTTTTGTATTGCCCCCTTCCTCCCGGGGGGTCCGCAGTCAGCTGTTTTCCGGGGCCCCCGAAAAAAAACCGGGGGCCCGGCCCGAAACGATACCCGCGCCAAACCGAGAACATGCAGTTCCCTTCTTCACATTGGGGGGGCCGGAGACCACACCGCCCGGGGAGCCAAACGGGGTCGGCATCTTTCCAGTGAAACTGCAGTATGTCCCATAGATTCGTTGTTTTTAACTATTCCTTCAGAAACTTGTTTGTTCCATGACATTCAAAACTATTTTTGAAAGATTTGAAAGAGAATTTTACATCCCCTTTTTTTTAAAAAAATTTATTCTTCGTATTCAACACCAATGTTTTTTGGGGTTTTCAAATACATTTTTATGTAGAGAATGTCCCATATAGCAAAAAGTGAGAATTCCCCAAAATTTCGTCGTGTTTCGAACTATTCCCTTCAGCCCTTTGTTTGTTCAATGACATTGAAATTATTTTTTAAAGATTTAAAGAGAATTTTAAAGACTACCTTTTTCTTTTTTTAAAATTTTTTTTCGTATTCAATAAATGTATCTTAAAATTTTCAAATACATTTTTTTAAAAATGTAGAGAATTTCCGTAGATTAGTTTTGTTTTAACTCTTTCATTCAGCTCTTGTTTGTTCAATGCGTTCAAAAATATTTTTTAAAGATTTGACAGAATTTTTCATCTCTATTTTGTTTTTTAATATTTATCCTTCCTTTAATGTCTCACTGGGGTTTTCAAATACATTTTTATAATAATATCTTGGGGCGATCCCAGTTGGCTGGTTAGAACCTTTATCCGTATGATTTTAATAATGAATAGTTTTTTTTTAAAATTTTCGTTCAGGTTGAATTAAATATTTTTAAATATTATTTTTAATTTACTGAATGTTCATGGTGAGCAAAACATATATTGGGAAAATTTTGCTAAACACTTAAATCAACGGCTTTCATTAAATCCTGTAGCTAAAAATGTAGATATTTGAATATTAATTTAATGTTAGGTATTTAAGTTTTAGAAAATCGTGATGAATTAGTAACTGAATATAAATAATTTTACTGTCCTACTTATGTTATCTTAGAAATATTGTACAATTATTCCCCTTTTTCCCTACTTCGGGCACCTGTGTCATTCTATTCAGCGCTAGTGGGAAAATTTTTTTTAAGTTCCCATATTTTAAAAGGATACAAAATAGTGGGCGGCATGGTAGTAGATAATGACCGTATTATAACATGTAATTTGAATGTTATAAGCACAATGATATTACAACTTGCTTTGGGATATCCTCATGCAGATTTTTCCAAACAAAAGGGGGAATCTATAAAACGGGAAAAGCCTCATTTACTTTAAAAACAAAAACTTTGTTATATTTTGCAGGAATATAAATTATAATTATAAATGACAATATCGTCAATATTTATCTAAATTTCAGGGGGGATATCATCATAAGAAATGAAAGATGGAAAAACCAAACAGAGGTTTATGTTCTGCCAAAAAATATCAACAGGTTTTTTTAAACTTTCTTCCCGTATCTGTAATTTTAAATCATTTTCAAAACCGTTCAACAGGTACTTCGCGAACGAATATCATAATTCCTTTTAAAGACTGGGCCTCCCGAGTACATCATCATTCAAAGGAAGTCGAAACGGGAAACTCGACAGCCGCGTTTTTTGGGGGGAGGGCTCGAGCGCCGCCCCGGGCAACGCGGTCGCACGTCCCAGCCCCTACCTGCGCGCGGCGTACGAGCGTTCCTTCACTCCCCCCCGACACTTAGCCGCCGCGGCCCCGGCGAAGTGGGCGTCCGCGGACTCGCCGTGGCCTGACGGGGCCCTACCCTCCACAGCCCACCACCACTATTGCTTTCACATCATTACGGGTATTTTTGTAGGTTTGTTTTTTAATTTTTATCTTGTCTTCACACAAAATTTTCTTCATATAAAATGCTATTTTGAAATTGTGACCGGGGGGGTACTCAGTGCACAACAGCATGCGCGCTCTAACCGGGAGGGGGCCAGTTCGAGTCCCGATGGGGGGGATTTTTGACACAGCTTTTTAGCGGGGTCGAATTCAGGGTGTCGGGGGAGAATTATACCGGCCTCGACGGCAGTTTTTGGTTTCTCCGATCAACCCAGGCGAATGCTGGGGCATCCCAACAAACGGGCCACGCACCGCGCCGGGTCTTCCTTCCATTCCATGCCATCCTTTCCCTTTCCAAACCCCCTCACCACAAATGCACTCACCCCCATATTCCGGGAGACCGGTCGGGGGCGAGCTTGGCCCGTGGGGGGTCCCCCTTGGGGAAGTCCGTGGGGAAAAACCCCCCCACCGAGAGGTGGCGCCGGGTCCGCTATCCCGGGGAAGATTTGCCATCTCCCGGGAAAAAAAAATGCACTACACAACGGGGCTAAGACCCGCCGGGCGCCCGAAAAGAACAAATCAACGAATCAATAAATTTAAATTGTGTAAATGTTCTCTATCCTCTTTTACTATATTTTTTTTTCGGCAATTTTTTCGGCAATATTTACGGCATAAATATTGTAATGTTGGTCATGCTCAATAACAAAGTATCATATTTACGGAAATGTTTAATGAACTTGTAAAAGGCATACTCCACTAAAACGTCACGCGTGACACGTTCCGCACTCCATGGATATCGGTGAAATTTCTAATTTATGCACGATAGGGGCACTGCGTACAAAGTTTTTCGGAAAACAAGAAACTATAACGACCATGTTACGTAAAAAAAAACTTAGAAATCGTGTAACTCAAATGTTGAGAAATGCCAAGATTAAATTTATGACTCTTTTTTCAAAAAAAAAGTGGTTCTAAATTTCTGGAAAATTTGGGACCATAGATGTTAAAAGAAAACCAAAAAAATAAATGTGTCACTTGATTGTTAAATTATGCTTTTTTAGTTTTAGCCAATAAATTCCCTAAAATTTTCTTATCTACCTTTTTCTGCTTGAAACACAGGTTTTTATTAAAGACACTTTTTACTTTGCCGTAACACCCACAGACGTCACTAAAATCATTTGAGTCTTAAATCAAACACATCTGGCCCGGGGGAATCAATGCAAAGGCTAAATCGGAAGGAAGTAGCACTCCCCCCATATGGGAAAAATTAATTTTCAGAATGGGGCAAAATTTTTTGGCGTGGAAGACAGCATTTGTCCATCCTCTTCCTAAAAACTCAATCCTACGACGCCAGTTGATTTTCGCCCAATTTTTATCTTACCAACAATACCAAGTTCTTAAAAGTTCATCAGGGAAACAGATCGAACAAACCCTTTAAAATTTCAGTATTTTAAATACAAACCAGTCAGGTTTCAGACCCTAAAAAAACAGGAACTGCGCTCCTTAGTGTGATTGAAGACGGGGATACAATAGACAACGATAAAAACACAATTTTGTCCCCGATTATAGCAAGGCATTGACTCGTCGACCACAAATTTGGTGGCAAAAAAAAAACATTGGATTTCCCATCCCACTCAAATGATTTTCCAGCTATCGGGGCGGGAAAAAAATTGTGTAGGTGACAATTTTCGGGGATCTTGCCACCAGCACGCTGGTCGCAAGGGGTTTAGTGTTAGGGCCTCTTGCTTTTCCCAATTTATGTTAATGTATAGACAAAAAATTAATGAAAATTTTATCCTGTCGGATGATTATGTATATTAGCGGGCCTTTTTTTGCGTTTTTTAACTTTAAAAAAACAACGAAACCTTTTACATCTCTCCTTGGTCATCATCAATGGGGCTACTGTTTAACCCCAACTTTTAATCGTCTTCAGAAACTTCAAAAAAATTATCAATCTCAATATCCATGACATTTGCATAAATGGAACTCCCCCACTGTGTTGTAGAGACGTGAGGGGAATTTAATGTGTATATGGATAATACCTTAACTGGAATGTGCAAAGATAAAATCTGTCAAAAATTTTGCTTTTTGCATGTTCTAAAACGCATGCGTACATTTTTTCCTACAAAAAACGTCTGACCTCTAAAATCCTCCTTATCTTCATTTTCATTACTGAGATTTCCTACTGACTGACATAAATCTAAATCAGCAACGCAAGATACAAGTAGCTCAAAATGCATGTTTTCGTTTTATTTTCGACTTCAAAAATACGACCATTTCAACGTTTTATGCCCATTCTAAAGATCTTACCGTTGATAAAAGGCGTTTACTTCACTGCCTTCTCCTCCTTTACAAGATTTTAAACAAACACATCATACCATCCTATCACAACGATTTCAGGTTATGAACCCACATCGTGCCCGAGCGTCACGCCTATTTGTATTCCACATCACAATACCACTGTGTTTAGCAAATTGTTCACTGTCACTTGACATCCGTGCTTGGAACAATCTCCCTCAACATAAGAAATAGCAGCACATTTCATAAGTTTAAAAGATGTCATTTAATGGATCCATGAAATTATTAATCAACAACAGTCCCAGTGCCCCTTGCCAAAATTAGAACTGGGTGGACGCCGCACTGCTTCAGCACCATGACGAATCTCATACTTATTCCTATCCTACCTATCGTAAAAAGTTTTTACCCCATTTCTCAAAAAATACTTCCACCTCATCCTTAACGCTTTCATTCTCTCTCCCTCTCTCTCCCTCTCCATCAACTGATGTCACTACAGGCTTCGACCGGGAGGTAAAGGTTCCACCCCCACGGCGGCAGGATTTTCAGCTGGGTCGAATTCAGTCGCTGTCGGGAAGAGAATTTAGCGGCCGGCTGCTCTGATCGGTATTTTTCCGTAGTTTCTCCGATCAACACCAGGCGAATGCCGGATCAGTACCTTCAACAAGGGCCACGGACCACGCGCGATCATTCCTTCCTTTCCCTTTGTCCTATCCCTCCCCACACACACACACACACACACCTTTCACTAACATGCACTACATACCACATTTCCGGGAGACCGGGCGGAGCTTAGAGCTTGTCCTGCTGGGGCGGTGCCTGTTGGTAGGAGAGTCCTGGTTGGAAACTCTACTAGCGACGGGGCGGCGCCGATCTCCATCCAGTGAGGGGAAAATCACGCCATCTCCCGGGAAACAGACCTAACGGCACTAATGACCAAAGCAGTTGACGCGCCCGGAAACACGAAAAAATCGATCATTTAGCGCAGCGGATCCCGCGATCGATAATGAGCTCCGCAATTAAGCGGAGGGGAAAACCCGAAACGAACGGGGACTCGGCGTTTTGGGACGAGGAGATCTAATTTATTGTTCGTGATCCAATCGAAACGTCATTACATAATTTGAATTGGATAACGGGTTTATGGTGCTAAACGTATTCGCGTAATGCGTTTTTCAAGACTGTTTTCCGTCGTGAAGGAAATGGTTTTGTTATTTTGGAGAAAACCCTGAGATCTTCATGCTATAAAGAAAGTAACTAGCATGATTTATTAAATTTGAAATGGGGTTGAACAGTAAATTTATTTCGTTTATTCGCAAATTTTCTTCATTTAATATGTTCTCGCATTTTATTTTAGACAAAATCATTTTTGGTTACGTTTTAAAAGACCAAATGGAGAAATTGGCACAAATACTCGGATATGGTATATAATATACACAAATAGTAACTCTAAAGACTAAAAACCCATTAGGAACCCCGGTATATTTTGGAAGTTGTATTGTTTAATATGGTATGCTATCGACTCGTTTAACATCGAATGAATACAAATGGTCTTTAAAAATCCATAAAATGTGCTCTGGAATATTTAGAGAACTGAATGGTACAGCACAAAGAGGAATATGTCATTAAATATAAACTAATGTAATAGTGTAGAAAATCGCGTATTGTATAAGATATTAGAAAAAAACTTCTAAACGCCTCTTACTTGAGAAAAAGAAAACAGAACTATCTGATTTAAAAATACATATTCTTAATACTTTCCCGATTTACTGTAGAAATAACATATTTATGATAAATGAATTACACGTTTTTAATATTTTGCGTATCATTTCATAGGATGAATTTCGGGCTTTTTCACAATTCATTCAAGATTATAATATTCGCTGAGATACTTCACTACGAGTCCCGTCCGGGAAAAACATGAAATGGAAGGGAACAGACACGACTGAAATGCTGAAAGTAGATCGGGTTCGTTCACCGGAAAAGCCGCCGACACAGAATCAAAACCCGCCTTCTCACGTAGGAGGCTTCCGTCGGCGCGCCTCAACGCCGCCCAGATGAAAAAGGTAATTATCCAGGAACCTCCCACAGCGCCCCCCGCCGCCTTCTTCCCCGGCGGGTCGGTATCGTTCCCGAAATTCCCGCGTCGTGACCTTCACCCGTGCGTCCGCCCGAATTGGTCGTGGCTCCCGAGACTAAACGCCGTGTCGGCGGTGGGTCGTTCGCCCCCCCTCCTTCTCCGCCCACGCCCGCCGCCTCCGATGCCACCACACTGCATGAACCGCTCTCCCAGAACGCCTTCCACGCCACCCCTTGGCCGCGATCCCGCCGCCCCACCACCCCATCTCCCCCCGCCACCTGCACCCGCCCCGCCCGCTTCCATCCTCATCGACCAAACCTCCGCCACCCCGCCCACCCACTCGCCTGATGTCACCGTCCGTGTCTCGGCCTCGCCCCGCCGCCCCGCCGCCCCGCCGCCCCGCCGCCCGCCGCCCCGCCGCCCCCCGCCCCGCCCCCCCGCCGCCCCGCCGCCCCGCCCCCCCGCCCCCCCGCCGCCCCGCCGCCCCGCCCCCCCGCCCCCCCGCCCCCCCGCCCCCCCCCCTTTCGTCTCCAACCCCCGTCGCCGCCGTGTCCCCGTCGACTTTGCTCCCCGCCGTCTGATATCCTGCCCCCTCCACCGTTGCTCCTCCCGATGCTCACTGCAGCCCCGTGACGAAACCCCGTTGTTCCCCGTCCGACTCCGCCGCCCCTACTATCCCCTCCGCGAACCCCGCTATCTTAGCCGCTCACTGCCCCAGTGTCTCTGCTGCCCTCCCGCCTGCCAATGCAGCCAAATCGGTCCTGCCCCCCCCGCACAACGCCACCAAACGATAGCCTCCGTCACTATCACTTCCAGCACCGTCTTTGTCACCCCCACCGCCGCCGAAGACCCCCACCCTTTGTCCCAGCGTCGTCCCGCTACTCCCGCCGCCTCCGAGACCGCTGCTCTGCCATTCCCATCGCCGCCGCCGCCGCCTCACCCTGCCGCGAGCTTTTTCCGCGGCGCACGCGCCGAGGCGGCACGACCTGGAGGCATGAGGATTTTGCTGGCGGCGTGGCGGCCCGTCTTCCTGGCAGGGATCTCCAGCGCTGGGGGGCTAAGTGATGACACGACGTCGAATCAGACGTCAAACTGGATGTAACGTAATCCCTAATGTGAAAAAGAAACAGGTATTTCCTAGTTGACCTATCTGGAGCGTGGAGTCTCTACAAGACTTTCATTTGTTCTATGACACACAATTTAAAATAGAGAGTTTTTCGAGAGTGTTTTATCTCAAAACAGTAAAATTATCACGACTTGTTTGTTGTTGTCGGAAACGATTTCATCCCCAACCAATTTATTTGACTGTTATATCGTATATTGCTCTGAACGTTCTTAACCTTCAGTGGCTTATAGTCAAATCTTCATGTCTAAATTCTCACCCATTATCATCCATAATATATAACTGACATGCAAATAAAAAGGTTTCGAAGCACTTGAGACCCATTCGAGAAAAAATGAGAATTCTGATCACATGTGTTCAAAACTTTTAGAGTTGCTGAAGCAGACATACTAGGATAGAAATATTGTTGTGATAATTCTACATCATTGGTTTTGTCATTCCATCAATTGCAGATTCAATTTGGGGTTTGGGCAAAATTTGCTTCTTGTCCTGAACATAAGCAATCTCATGCCCTGATGGCATTCTTTTCAGGTGATTGCTCTGATTGGTACTTTCCGGGATTATTTCCAGGTGAATGCGATAATTAAATCATTGCCAAGCGCAACTCTTTCCTTCTTATCCACTCATCCATCTATCGCATTGCAGAGACAGACCCTGGGAAGTTGTGCTTTTCATCCGTCTTCTCATTTGACGAGATACCCCGCAGACCTTCAAAAGAATACCCGTCCATTTTGATATAATCATTATTGGCTAAATGTTATAAATTATTGAATTTGTTGACATAAACAAGAAGGAGAATTAAGATTGGTTCAGACAATGCGCAACATTTTACAGGTTCGGTATATTCTTTTTTTGTGAGCGCCCTTCCGCGCTTGGGAAATGCACCTTCTCGTTGTCGCCAAGGAACAACAAAGCCCGCGCCAGTGTGGAATATCTGGGATCTTTCAGCTCAGAAAAATATATTACTGTGGTACATGATATATCGATACTAAAAGTCCAAATAACAAGATGGCTCAAATATTTCCACTCCGTCACACACGTTGAACGTGTAAGTTGAAAAGGAATAAAGAAACCCAAATATGTAAGAATTGTTATTGATGTTCAAGGAAGTTCCTTGGGGAGCGGGTGTCTCAGTGCATCAACTGATGTCACTGCAGCCCCTCTGACCGGGAGAACAAAGGTTCTAGTACTGACGGCGGAAGGATTTCGACACTGGCTTTTCAGATAGGTCGAATTCAGTCGCTGTCTGCAGGAGAATTATAGTGGCCGGCTGCTCTGATCGGTATTTTTCCCGTGATTTCTCCGATGAACACAAGGATATCGAGCAGTACCTTAAACAAATGGGCCACGGACCGCGGTATTTCCTTCCTCTTCCTTTTCCATCCTCACCCCTATCACCCCAACCTACACTAACATGCCCTACACTACCACACACTCCGGAGGACCGGCCCCGGTACTTCAGAACTTGCCCCGGCTGGGGTGGTGCCCGCTTGAGAGATATCGGGGTTGGGAAAAACCGTTAGCAGACAGTAGGTCGGCGCCGGATCTGCCATCCAGCGGAGGACGCCCACCGCCACCTCAGTCAGACCATAGTAGTTGAGGGCCCTCAATCACAATCAATCAATTCACGGTAGTTTTACTGTAGGGCCTTTATACATTTGTCACGTAGTTCATGAGAACAGTGGATTGGGCAATGAACCCTGGGTTAGGGTGGCATTTTGCAGGATCATTAAGTTTTCCTTTTTCCCATACACGCGTGGAGAAGGCACAACAAGGGTGATATAAAGCAATCTACTTGAGAATATTTACTTTTTGTTTATTACAAATAGACAATGTTATGTAAAGTGAAGAAGATCTTTTTTGGACAGAAAAATCGTTTTGTGGATCCATGCTATCGAAATAGTTATTTTCATATTGTTGGGGAAGTGGGGGTGTTTTTTCATGTTTCATTTTTGATGTTTTTCCGAGACCATGGTCGAAAAAAGTAATCGAGTCTAAATACTATCGAGCTATCGTATATTCCTAGTCCCATCACCATCGAGAACGAACCTCAGTACCTCCAGACCAGGTTCGCTGTAGGGGCAACGGAAATGCTAACTATGAGCTAAAGTCAGGCGGTTTCGCTTCCCTTGATTGATTAGTTGTTTCTGTACCAGTAAACGGTTAAGGTCATTAGTCCCCTTTAAATCAAGAGCATCATTATCACTGAGGTGGCGGTGATTTTTCTGGTTGGATGGTAGGTTTGGCGCAGACCCATTGCTTGTGGAGTTTTACCCAAGCAGCCATCTCCCATCAACGGTGCACCGCCTCGGCCGGGTCAAGCTCCAAGCTCCCAACAAGTCTCGGCCACTGTGGTAATGTAGAGCACCAGTGTAAGAGTGTGTAAAAGGGAGGACAAGTAAAGGGGAAGAGGAAGGAAAGATGGCGCGGGCCCTTTGGCCTTTTGGTAGCGTATTGAAACCGGCGTTCACCTGGTATTACAGGAAAAACCCAGGGAAAACTACCGATCAGAACAGACATCCGCTAGAATTCAACCCCCACAAAGCAATTGAATTCAATCTAACTAGTTACTATCGAAACCCGGGGTCAGCGACTCGACTCAGATGGGACCTTCCGATCAGGATCCCTGCTCAGACAGCAGCAATGCTGGCTCTCAGCTAAAAGATCAGGCGGTCTCCGCTCGGTGGCGGATTTTCAGAGGAGGCAAGTCAGGCCAGTCCTCCCCACAAAGTTGATTAACAACACTTAAGATTATTTTTGAACTTAAAAATAGAATTATCTTTCCCTAAAATCGACATAAATGTTTACGACTATCGAGTAAACATTTAAAAGAAATACTATTGCTGCAAATATACCGTTACTATTCAAGATGAAGCCAAGAGTTCAATGCGTTACCAACAGTATAACCAAGAACTAGCATTGCTTGTGCCTGCAGGATCCGGGGGGGAAAAGCTGACGCGCGCCCCCCCTGTTGCCATAACAACGCCCCTCAACCAATAAGAAAAGAAGGGTTTTTCGTTGTCCAGGTTGAAGTTGGTTTGGTGGGGGAGGCAGTCGCGCGTCTGGCCTCTTCCTGTGAAGGCGGGTTGCGGTCACAGACAGTGGTTGTGTGGCAGGCCCAGTATTTCAGTGGACACAAAATCTTTGTTGGAAGTGCCGTTCTGCGCAGAAGTAATCCTAAGAGAAGAGAAATATTAAATCTAATTTTTATTTGGAATGTCGCCAATTACCATTTAAAAACAAAGATCCTGAGGTAGCAGTAGAGTCGTAGTGATCTCGGGTCGAAGGGTCGCGGATTCGAGATCCGCCTCGGACATGGTTGTACATGGTTCGTCCTTTCCTCCTTATCATCACCATTTCGTTTCATTTCTGGTTACCATACCGTTAACTCGAATAGTGGTGATGATCGGCGGAGAATTTTCGACACTACTTTTCAGCTAGGTCGAATTCAGTCTCTTTTGGGAGGAGAATTCAGCGGCCGGCTGCTTTTGATCGTAGTTTTCCGTGGTTTCTCCGATCAACACCAGGCGAATGCCGGAGCAGTACTACCAACAGGCTACGGACCACGGGGATCTGCCCCTCTTCCTGTCCTATCCCCCTTACACACACACACACACCCCCCTACACCAACATGCTCTACACTACCACATGTTGCGGAGACCGGTGGGGAGCTTAGAGCTTGTCCGGCTGGGCGGTGCCCAGCTGGTGGGAGAGTCCTGGTTAGGGAAAACCCCCCCAGCCGACGGTAGGTCGGAGCCCGGGTCTCGCAACTCAGCCAGGAAGATCACCGCCATCTCCTGAGGAAAACATGCACTACACTAGCGGGACTAATGACCAAAGCAGTTGACGCGCTCGGAAACACGAACAAATCAATCAATCAATCAATCGAATAGTGGTCGCCAAGATGTTGATGCGACTTTAAATAAAAAAAGGTCTTTCACTTTCAACTTTACAATATGATTGCGTGTCTAGATTTGTCTGGGCCTCCCCCAGTTTTTAACCCACCGTCGCCGCCCCGAAGTGGCACCTTTTCGTGCGGCGCGGCGAGCGACAGAGGGCCGCGTGGGCGGGGAAGGCGGACTGCGGGCGAAGGAGCCTTTCCGCAGGCGCCTGGAGCGAGGGTCCGTTTCCGCCCGTGCTTAATGGAGCACGAAGGAACGGCCCCCGCCGACACCGGCCCGCTGGATTTCAGGCTGAGAAGTGGAGCTGTTTCTTTTTTTTCCTCTCACTTCCTGGCCAGACTTCTTCCCCCGGGGTCCATTTAAAATTTAATAATCGTGAACGTTTCTGAGTTTTTGTCATGCAGAATGAGGAGATCTTAGATAAGTCAGATTTATGAATATGGGCTTAGTTTCAAGTTGACTAATAACAATATTCCATCATTTAAATAAACTTCAAGTTGATGGTATTAAATTAGAAAAGAGTTATGTAGATCATTCCATGAAAGTCCTGAAGTAAACAAACTTTCTAAAAATGTACGCCTACCTTAAGAAATAATTTATATATTGGTATACTATCCTCTGTATACTGTATTTAATATAACTAAAGTTGTTGCAGTTGTAATTTAAAATTTTAAAAGATTGTTTTCATAAATTCAGTTTAATTTACTGTCACCAATCGGTATTTTAAAAGTAATCATCTTCTAGTCATTAAAAACAAATGCACATACGAGTAAAATTTTTAAATTTTAAAAATTTCTCAATCAAAAGCCATCTGTGAAACAAAAGAACCAAAAACGTGCCCCAGTCGAAGAAACCATATCACATAGTTTGACCCCTTTCACACCTACATTATTTTCCTAAAAATATTTAGCGCATATGTTTGATTACATCTTTGCATTTTTTGGGGAAAAAATTGAGGAGAAAACTAAGCTGCTTTTCACTTATTTATCTTTTCTACAAACTACGTTATTACTAATTGCTGCGTCATTCAATATTTTCCTAAAATATAATTTCAACTACGTACTTTTGTAGGTTGGAAAACCAAATTAGAGAAATCAAAGTAATGAAATTTTTATAACATATCCAATTAGTTATCGTAGTTTGCAAACAGTAAGTTTGCCATTTAAAAGTAAAAAAAGTTAATTATTTTGTCAAATAGCTTAACTTTACTTTTGAACTCATTAACCTTACTGTCCTTTTTATTTGGCTAATTTTCAATGCAAAGCCATCCATACTTTGCTGCATTCCGGGGCGGTGTGCTCACATACCTTTTCAGCTCCCATTCGTCTTTGCTTCTGCTGCGTGACCACCTCGAGTTGTCAATGTCAGTTCGCTGACACGCAAAAACGTGGCACTGTGTGGAACGTTCCATGAATGGAAAAGCCGGCAGAGCACCAGCTCAGACTTGGTCTGTGGCATGCGACAGTCGACTGCGGGTACGTCAACACCATCACAACTGCTTCAATTCTTATTGTCACCGCCATGAGGTTACAGAGACAGTAGCAGCGGATACTTAGAAGGAAAATATTCTGAATTCTAGAATAAAGATTGAATTCATTCCGCCACCAGGGCCTGTTCCAATGCCAAATACCATTTTAATTTTCTAATAACAGTTGCACTGTCCAAAATTATAAACTGTTCATTTTTCCCGGAACATTATCGAAACCGAACACATCAATTCCCTTTTCTAATATTGTTTGGTTTTGCAACAAAAGCAAGCCTTACTTCAAAATTTACAACCAGAAAGCAAAGAACTCACAAGCACCCGTATTATTCTGTTCCTACCCATAAAACGTTACACATTAATAATGAAAATACTTCACAAAACTGTAACTTATTTATTACATTACAATGTGAACTGTATAATAGTTAAATACAATTTGTAATGATAAGGATTTCAGTAATTTAAAAAATCATATCATCTTAGGGCCAATATTAGAACAGTGATAGAGTGATCGAAACCCCTAATTATAAGAGCACTTATAACGCCATTCATCCAGACAAATTTCACATTATCCTTGAATAATTTTATTCTACCACTGGCATGCATTTAAACAGAAAAACAAAAGAACTGAGAGGGCTTGACAGAAATCGTTGGTAGGTATATAAGAGAAACGGAGACTATAATAAAACCCTTTTCGGAAATATCGGAAACCAAGTCTGTAAATCGATCCATTGTGTCGCCGCCATCCACAGACCATAAACGTGGCCGCCCCACCACCGAGCTCAACCACCACCACCGCAGCTGCCCCTGAGGGGCCGTGGCGGCGGTGTCCGTGCGTAAGCGGCGGCGAAGTGTCGGCGTGTGACGGGGCGGCGGCGGGCGGTCGGTAAAGGGGGCGGGCGGGGCGGGCGGGGCGAGACGCGGCCGCCGTTAATGGCACGCGATCAGGCGATCCCGCCGCCGCGTGCCGCCTGCCACTTGACGCTCCGTGGGCCTCGCAGGGCACGTGTCCTCCCTAGTCGTAGCCATCGCTATGACCAGCAACCATGCCTCCGGAACTCGAATTCATCAGAGCATCCACCGCAGAGAAGCTGTAAGGCTGGTTCTGAACTAAATCAGTGGCCCCTGAGATAAATCAACCGGTTATACTTTATTTTACAGCAAAATACATAGTAATGTCCTTCTGGTACTTGATGATAGAACTGGGAGCGGTAGCGCAATCCATCGACGATGTCACTGCAGCGCCTCACAGTGAGGTCCTAGGTTCGAGTCCTGACACTAGCTTTTCAGATTGGTTGAATTACTCGCTGTCTGGGAGAATTCTAGCGGCCGGCTGCTTTTGATCTGTAGATTTCCGGGCTTTCCTATCAACACCAGGCGAATGCCCTAAGAAAGAGCCACGGACCCCGCGCGACCCTTTTCCCTTTCCCCTTCCTTGTCCTATCCCTCTCCTTGCACACCCACTTATACCAACATGCACTACACAACCTCATCTTCCGACACCCGGGCGAGCAGAGCTTTTCCCGGGTGGGGCGGTGCCTCGCTGGTGGGAGAGTCCCGGTTAGGGGAACCCCGCGCCGGGGTGTAGGTCAGCACCGGAACTCACCATCGGCCATCCGCCATCGGGAAGATCACCGCCATCTCCCAAGGAAAACATGCACTACAGTTACGAGACTGATGACCTAATCTGTTGACGTACCCGGAATCACTAACCAACAAAATCTAATGATAGAACTTCAGACAGCCGGTTGGGAAATTTATCAGCTATTTCGCTAATACGCGGTTCACTATAACAATCTTCACCATTAAGTACAATCATCATATCTGCATTTTTACTAGGATCGAATGCGTGCGTTCATTCTTTCAATCAATGGATGAAGAGCAATAATGTTGGAAATGATTTGAATGAAGGAGCGATGGTGAAATAAGAGACCAGTGAATGAAGGAATCTCTGAGTAAACTCACAGAGAACAGGCTTTGTCCTCACAAATTCTTCATATCGACCTGGATTTAAACCCCAATCCAAAATTTGCCAGATAAGGCCCCGACTGTACGCCATCACTCTCTTACTATCGATTCTGCCATGATTACGTCATAATTAGTATAAAAATAACTAAAAAAATAATTCAATTACAAACCACAATTAAGTGTCAAAATTATTTGTCCGCAAAGTGGACAAATTTTGGACAGTTTCCATTTACGAGTATCATCAAAATCATCGCAAAACTTGCTTTCAGTTACGCACATACTCCGATGAAAGATCAGTCGCATTAGTATTCCCATTGTAAACACTCATAGTCCCACCATTCGCATTGCAGTTACTGCTACTGCCTGGGCTGCCGTGAATATTACAAAATCGTCGACCCAACAAAACAATTAGAGCATTTTTCACCGGGATGACAACCAACACAATCGTTACTGACACCATGTCGCCTATTTCAGCGCCCACGCCATTCCGCGCCGCTGTCGCCGTCACGAACCCCGTCAACGCTCAAATCATCATCACAACCCACCTCGATACCATAATTTCACTGGCATCTGCTGTTCCCCCATAACGGTGCAAGATGAGGTTGATAATTGACTAAAATTTTAGTGGCGAAACCCTTTTTTTTGTTAAACTCATTTGTGTGTCCAAAGGTGCATTTGATTTTTAAAAAAACCTCGCAAGCCGACGAACAGGTCGGCGCCGGATCTCATCATCCAGCCGGGGGTGTCACAGCCACTTCCCGCGACAAAACATGCACTGCATTTACGGGACCATTTACCTTAGAAGTTGACGTGTCCGGAATCACTAATCATTTAATAAATAATTAAGAAAATATCAAAATTAGCTAAGTCAAATTCAGCTGTTTCTCGAGGAGAATTCTAACATAAGAGAATTCTTAAAGATATTCCTGTGTGTTTTGCGTAGAAAATTAATACGCACTGTAGTAACCCCTGATATATCTCGGGAACCCGACTAATTTAACACAGTGCCAACTCAGTGTCTCTGTATATACTTAGCGGGAGCTTCTGCATTTCGTGTCCCGATGGTGGCGAATTTTCAATACTAGCTATGTACCTAGATCGAATTCAGACATTGTATGGAGAAGAACATAATTTCTCTGGCCGATTGCAGACGAATGCCGAGCAGCACTCTTACAAGTGGCCAAAGATCACGCACCTTTCTTCTTCTTGTTCCTTATATCCTTTTTGCTCACTCAAACTTACATGCACTACACTACGAAAATGTCAGACACCATTTAGGCGCTCAGAGCTTGTTGCAGATAGTGGGTGTCTCGATGGGAAGGTATCTAGATTAGAGATGGCAACAGCTTTTCTTCAATAACTGTTGTCACAAAACAGCTACTCGATAGCTAATAACAGTTAAAAAATAACAGGTCCATGACCAGCAACCTAACATGGCCGACTGATAAGAGTTAAAGCAGTTGTAGCGACTGCTAATAGTTAAACCACGCAAAACGAATAAAAGTTTTAGCACCGTAAAGTTGTGCAGCTACCTTTATGGCGCTTCCTGTACTACTTTCCCCAACATGTTTGGGCAGAGAAGCAGCTGATATGAAGAGACTGATGAGCTGCCAAGGATGAATAGTAATTCATATAATTTTAGCGAATTTTATAGAATAAGAATATTACTAAAATGAAAGTGATTCGGTTCAGATTGCACATATTCTCTCAAATATGCAACTTGTGCATAGTGAAGTGACAAATGCCCAATATAATGAGGAGAAACAGTGTTTGTGCTTACTTATAGCTAAAGTGTTAATGACTGTCGAATATCAAGTATTATAATGTGAGTTATTTGACCGTAACTCATTTTATTTTATCGGACCTAGGGAAATATTAGTTGATCTCACATAGGCAGCAATGGGACGGGAATAAGTTAATATATTGACGGACTTAATTTAAAGGACAAATATCTTGTTGTAGTGTATACATAAAATATAAAACTATTGTGGCACATGGTGTGTAAAATGACGAATTACGTATTAATGAATATAATTTGAACACTGGCAAACGATTGTTTAGCTGCGGTGAGCTATCGTACAAATAGTTGCCACAAAAGCTTGTAGTAGTTCGGATTGGGCCAGTAGGTTGCAGTTCTATGCATTTCAACCGATAACTGCCAATAATGGGATAACGAAATAACTGTTATTTCGCGTAACAGTTACGAAACGTTAACGGTTAAGAAATAACAGTTTATCTGTTAAGAGCACATCCCTAATCTAGATGGGGAAAATGCTCGCTACCCGACTTGTAGATCGGCGCCAAATCTCATCATCCAGCGAGCGAAAGTTTCCCACTACATTATTGGAAAACATTCATTTTATTAACGGAACTAGTGACTATAGCAGTTTACGCCCTTAAAACATTAATCAATCAGTTATTTAAATGCAAGAACAGTTGTCAACAGAAACTCTTTCCAGTATGTTCGAGTTCTGATGGCAAATTTTGACATTGTGTTAAATGGGTCAAATTCAGCAGCTATCTGCAGGAGAATTCTAGCGGTCGGCTGCTCTGATTGAAGTTTTTCCCTGATTTCGCCAGTCAATACAGCAAATGTTGAGCAGTATCTTATCAAAACGGGCACAAACCGCGCGCGATCATTCTTTCGTCATCCTTATCCCTTCCTCTTTTTACTCACGTAAAACGCACCACACTTTTTGAACATGTCCGGGGCGAGTAAGGAGCTTACATCACGGCGTGGCGGTGCCCCACTGGCAGAGATACATGGAGAGGAAAACCTCGTAAACCGATATGGTGTCAGCGCCAAATTTTGCGTTCTAGCAAAACGAGATGAATGACCTAGCAGGTATTACCTCAGCAAGAACTATACCGTTGATCCACCTTCTTCTTCCTTTTGTGATTCAACAACACTTACAATTTTCTTCTGGCCAGTTTCTAGTGAAAGATGTTTTACTAGATGAGTGAGTGGGCCATTCGAGGGTGGGTAACCAGCCCATCAATCAATCAACGATAAGGAATGAGGATAGCGTTGGGAAAGGGGATCGCACGTTGTTCGATTCTAGGAATCCCCCGGCGCCTGGATATTATCAAAAACCCCCCTACAAAGCAGAAGGAATTCAAAAAATCCACAAATTTCGATTGCGCCCCCAAAAAACAATCGATGCTAAACGCATCACGCAAAATTTCCCAGCATCTGGTGAGTATCGTACCGTGGCGGTGTCTCGATTTCCAGTACTTTAGCCCTGGGGCAAGGTCCAACGCCCCGGAAAAAAAAAACAAAGCCCGAGGCTGGGCTCGGCGAGTGTCCCTTTGGGCAATCGCCGGGCAGCTGCCCGGGCGTCGCGTCGGGGCGAGGGCGGCGCGGGTCCCCCGGGCGCAGGATACCCCTCAGAGGGGCGGCGGGCGGGGTGCGCCCGGTGCGGACAGCGAAAGCGAGGCGGCCCCGCGCCGTTTTTTTTCTTTTTTTCTTTTTGCCACGCGCGCGCCCGGTGCAGGGGTCGAAAGGCCGGAAGGTCGCCAGGCACGATTGATTGATTGGACTGATTTTTCGTTTTCCGGGCAACTGTTCGGTCGTTAGTCCCGTTAGTGTAGTGCATTTTTTTTCCCCCGGGAGATGGCGGTGACCCGGCCCCGATCTCCGTCGGTTGGGGGTTTTCCCCAACGGTTTTTCCCCAAGGGCCCCGCCCACCCGGGGACGTCAAGCTCCCGACTTTGTGGTAGTGTAGTGCATGTTAGTGTGTGTGTGTAAAGGAAAATAGAAGGAAGAGGAAGGAAAACCCGCGCTTCCGTCCCGTTTTGGTTTGCCCCGGCTTCGTCGGGCTTGATCGGAGCCACGGAAACCCGATCGGGGGCAGCCGGGCTAAATTTTCCCAGACGCGCCAATTGACCTGTAAGAGCCAGTGTCAAAAACCTCCCCCTCAGACTCGAACCTGGGACCCCCGGTTATAGGCGCTACAGTGACATCGGTTGAGCCAGGCGTCGAAATGGGGATTTGATCAAACGGTGCATGCGCTTAACACAAATTGTCACTATTGGTGAAAAAACACGTACTTTCTCGCCGGTCCCCCAGGTAAAATTACGCGAAAAGTATTCAAATTTTCAAAAATTGTGCGTGATTTTGGGGTCTATTTAAGAAAATTTTTCTTTAAAGGAAAAAAATTTTTCCATGACAGTAGTTGTGGGAAAACTTCGAATTTTATTTAAATTTTTGAAAATTGGGTTTTTAACGAACATGGGCATTTCCGTTCTCTTAAATGTTCTTCATACTATCCAACAACGAAATTTAAAAAAACGATGGAACCATTTTTTAAATTTTTGAAAAAACTTGGGGTTCATGAAAAATACCCTTTAAAATTAAAAATCGGTTTCAAAATTTAAGAGGCCACATAAGCCAGATCGATTGGGAAAATCAATTTTGGGGAAAATTGCTGAAGTTTTGCCCAGGTTGTTTTAAACGAACGGAGAGACAGACGTTTCCGTCAATCGACTTTTTGGTATCGAGAACCCACAAAGATGGATTATACTAAAAAAGTGTTAGAGGATGTTTTTCAAAATTTAACAACTGGATTTATCCACTTTTTTGACCAAGCCCGGAAAAAAATTTTTTTGCCAAAACGCCCTTTTCCCCCCAGCTTTCATAATTTTTTTTCAAAAGTATCTTTTTTAAAGGCGGGGAAATAAAAAACTTACAAAATATTAAATACCCAATTTCAAAATTTTTTCTAACCCTAAAAATTTTTAGAAAACGGGTATAATTTTGGTTAAAATATTCTATATTGTATCATCTTTTGAGTCAATTAGATTGAAAGATTTTGAGTTTGTGAATGATCTTTCCCAAAGGGGATTCCCAGGAAGGGGAAAAATTAAGAATGGCTAGTGGATTGAGAATTTTTTTAATTTCCCGATGTAAAACAAATAATGAAAGACACGTAAAATTCAATTCCTTGCAATTCTTTATTTTTTTGGGCCCAGAAAGTTACGTTTTTTGATCATCAACGTTTTTCCTCCCAGTAAAAGCGTGGATAACTCACGTTCTGTAACTTACTGCTAATTTCTGAAAATTTTTAAAGTTAGTGATCTTTCGTTTTTTTAAAAATCCCAAACTTTTTTTAAATTTCCCCTTCATTTTCATAAGCGATCCCAAATATAAACTCTTTTTTTTAAAGGATTTAATCGCGCATCGTCATATTTGTTGGAGGTAAACCGCACGTCAGTTTTCTGGTTTGTTTTTTCATTTGTAACTTCTTTTTGTAATAAACTTCACACCGGTAGCGGTAGCTCAGTATCAACTGATGTCACGCGCGCCTCAACCGTGAGATCCCCGGGTTTGAGTCCGAGGCGGGAAATTTTCGATACTACTTTCAGCAGGTCGAATTCATCGCGCCGGGGAATTCACGCCCGGGGTCTGATCGGATTTTTGGTTTTTCCGTCCCCACGAATGCCAAACAGTACCCACCGAACGGGGCCCCGGGCGCGCGATCTGTTTTCCTCTTCCTTGTCCTATTTTCCTTACATACACCTTAACAACATGCGCTACACCCATATTCCGGGAGACCGGTCGGAGCTTGAGCAGTCCCAAAGGGCGGTGCCCCGTGGTGGGGGAGTCCCTTTTTAGGGAAGCCGACGGTAGTCGGCGCCCGGGTTTGCCATTCGCGGGGGAAAATCACCGCCATCTTCAAAAAAAACCTTTACTACACAACGGGGCAATGATCAACATTGACGCCCGGGAAAAACAAAAAAACAATCAATCAATAAACTTTCAGCGCAAATGTTCTTCACTTTAAAATAAAATGTGGCACAGACATTTCGTCGACGTTGAATTTTGCCTCCCATCCCCGAAGGGATGAAAAATTATACCAAAAATGAAAAAATTTTTCCAAAAATATATTTGTGCTTTAACTACATAAATTTTTTCTAAATTTTTTTACATATACATTACAAACTTTTTGGGGGAACACTTCATCAATCAGAAAGGAACAAAAAAATAAATTTTTATTTTTTTCCCAAAATTTACCACATGAACGATCATTCAAAAACCGGGCAGATTGTGCTTTTTCCCTTCGTCACATACAATGTATATTTCTTTATAATTTAAATAAATAAAAAAAATATTGTCGGCTTTTTCAAAATACAAAAAACTAAATATTCTAGATCAAGTTTCTGTTGAACTCCTGAATAACTATATCCATTGTTGCTTGACGTCCCTATATTTTTCGTTATTAATATTAATCCATTCTTTCTAGTTTCTTTCCAAAACTTTTTTTCCTCAAAAGCTGGGGAACCTTTATTTTATGACATCTTCATATACATTTCTTTTTTGTGTGAACTGTGCTCGTATTATTTACACCCCCTTCTAACCTGAACTCAAAAAATCACGACTGACAATTTATTCAAAGTGAGAAAAGTTGCCATAAAATAAAACAGAATATTTTGTATCTGTCACGCGAAATAAATCCGTCGCCCTTTTCCCCATGTATGTTTTTGATCAATTAATTTTTTTTAATATCACATGAAATACATGAAAATTTTAAAGGGTTACCACAAAACAAAACCCAAAATGTATTTAATTACAATATAAAATTAAAAGTATTTCATACAATTATTAAAGCAAAATTTTCAGAGATACTATTAATAAATAGATCTTATACCACCACCCGTTTTTTGGTGTGCTATTTATCACTTTATGACAGATGACTTTTGAAGCATCTACTTTCTTGTCTGATTTCTTCATTTGCTATTGAAGAATATCTGATAACCGTTCATTTTTAAGCAATAATAAGTTTTTTAATTATTTCCTTCCTCAAATTGCAGGAGATGGGTTTTGGGGGTTTTAGATCCTAAATCCGTAGTGTTGGGAGGGGGGGAAAAATTTTAGACGTGGTATGTGATCAAATTACAGCACCTTTCACAATGAAATTCCACACATACATACAAGGGCAAAAATGCACACCCCTACGCTAAAGTGTGTTACTATAATTATTTTAGCTCATAAGCCACTGAGCCCAATTTTCCCGCCCCTAAATTATCCCAGGGAGGAACCTGCTGGTCGCCTCATCCCAAATCCCCTTTGACTTCACACAACAGCACAGTTTATAGATGCCACGATACTACGGGAAGTAGTAAAAAAGTACTTAACCCAAAGCCCCATATCGAAAAGGGGATCAAATTTTTCTTATATGTAGTAAAATTTCTTTCCCTTTTAAAACCCTTTTGGGAGAATTATGTTTTTGGGGGCCCAGTATCGAAAATTGGGGAGGGAAATCAAGAATGATTTTTTTCCAAATGGTATTCCTCGCCGATCTGGTCGAAGAGGCTCTAGGTTTGAAACGGGTATTTTAATTTTTAGGGAAACTTGAACATTGACATTTCGAAAATTTTAAATATTTTGATTAACTATTCCTGGATTACGAAAGGACTCCATGAAAAGGGCAGATTTAATCTTCGTTGAAAATTTTGAATGTTTGAAGATTGCAAAAGTTGAAATAATGAAAAAGTCTGTGTTGTAAAGATTCATAGTTTCTTTCTCTATGTTTTTTCAATTGTCATTACCCTAACCCCCCAAAAGGATATCTCATCTTCGTCGGGACCCAAATTGGGTCTCTTATTTTGGGAAGGCCCTTGGAAGGGGACAAACACATGGAAGGATGGGAAAAACGCCATTATCAGGTGGGGCTGCTCTAAGGGAGACTTTTTGGCGTACCCGAAGCGCATCAGGGAGCCGATTTTTTCCTTCTTGTCGATTAGCCCCATGGAAGAAAGAGAAGTGTTGCTCGCGTTCGATGGAGGCAAAGAAGGTAAAGGGGCGTAGTCAGGATAGGAGGGCGCCTCGGGGCCTTTTGGGTGTGTACCAAAAGGTTTTGGGACCGAAATTTTGATTTGAGAACTTCTGCTCTGGCGGATTAAAATTCACTGTATCCTTCCGCCGTACGAGGTACACAAGGTTTTCCCAACCATGTCCTCATCCACGCTGACATACCACCCCTAAAAACTCCATTTTCTCTTTCTCTGTAATGGTGGTGATCTTTTTTAAAAAAACATGGGGCAACTCAAATTGAATTTTTTTTTTACATGAGGCCGTTTAAAAAACGGTCATAATTTAAAAAAAAAGACCTTTTAACAATAATGAAAACAAAAAAATTCAACTTTAACACTTTGAATTGTTCTTATTCAAACTTTTTCTTTCAGACTAAAGGACGAGATCCATTAAAGCTACGGGTTTTTTGAAGAAAAAATGACACAAAAAAACACTGTGCCCGGAATTTTCGTATAATAACTTATGACACGGGAGCTTTTTTTAAAATTATTTAGAATTTTTCACAATCACGTTGAGTTCATTGTTCCTGGTAGCAAATTTTAAAGGGTGTAAATTTTAGAAAAATATTTATAAATTTGATATAATTAAATACTTTTAATTCAAAAAACAATTAATATCTTAATAATCAAAATACTTTGTGTTCATTAAAATGAAGGAACAAATCTAAGGTTACTATCCCTTTTTTGGACCGCTTTACATGTTTTATTGTAAACTTTTTTAATAGCTAAATTTTTTTTGGAGTCCTTGTTTTTTGGTGGCGATTAGTCTCGTTTTTAAGACCTTTTTTGGAAATCGGCACTTGGGTAGGCGGTATTTGAAGACCCCCCCTAGCGGAATGACAAAACCCTTCTCCCCCGGGGATAAATTTCTCCGGGAACTTTTGGCCGACCCGGGACGCTCTTCTCATGACGCGGGACATGTCCGGGTTTTTTTTTCCCATCCGTTTTCTTTTGACAGGACGAATAAAGCAAACGGTGCCACCGTCGTAGATTAAAATGGACATAGCTTTAAGCCGTACAAGTTGAGAACTAAAAAAAGGCAACTTACGGGCCCAAAATTCTGCTCTAGAGATTTGAAGAATGTAATTTGTTGTGTTTGATCTCGGTCATTTAAAACTTTTACCAGTGACAAGTTCGTTCTGAGAAAAGAAAAAATGTATTTTTTTCCCGATTTGGAAGGGAAAAAAGAAAATTAATTGGATCTTAACATTTCTGAAATTTTTCAATTATTTCGCAATTTCATTTTTTGGTGTCCTCAGTTTTTAAATGAACGCAGAAAATTTTGTCTTTTTTTCGTCTTGGATCGTCCATAGTTTTACAAAGATATTTAAACAAAGCATTTTTTACGAGTCGATGGCGTGCCTCAGTTGGAACTAGACATTTTACGTTTCATTAGCATTTTTTTCCCTTTCCCTCTGTTTAAATTTCCCTGTGTACAAACCCCCATTTTAATTGAAAAAACTGTCTACCTACTTATCAAAAAAATGCTTAAAGAAACATAAAGTAAGTACGGGAAAAAATATAGTCATTTACGAGATTCACGGGTCGAAAAATTTATGAACAAAAAAGGTAAAGTTGAAAAACATTGTAAATTTTGATAATTACTTGTGTTTTCACGACCGAAAAGGAAAATTTTTTTTTCCTCTGGACATTATTTCAAGGGAAAATTCCCATCGCTTTTTTTTTGTTTTCCCGTTAAGCTCTGTATTCAGCGATTTACATGCACTTGTTTTTTATATCTTGGCTTTGTTAAAAACCCGAAGAAAGGCAGGTTGACCTCGGACATTATCCGAGAGACTGGCCTGGTGTTCGCGTTATGATCGGCATGACGGGGCCCCATGAAATTTTTTTGTGCAGCTTTTTTTTTCCAACACAAAAAATTTATCGTTGCAGGACGCAATTTTTTTCAAACTGGTGACACTTGCTTTATTTAAAGGCCTCTCGATTAACTTGCCAACTTTCCTTTTAAAAAAAGGAAAAACACACGCTCTAATTTCGGAATAATGCAAGGTTAGATTTTTGAAAAGAAAATAATTTTTTAGGTAAACTACCAGATACATTTTGGGAATAAATTTTCTTGAAAAATGAACGGAATGCAAGAATCAGCTAATTATATTCCTTCATAAAAAATAACCCTTTCTGGGTAGTCTTCCTTACATGAAGCAATAACTCACGTTACATAAAGGGAAATCAAGTTTTCGTAGGGAAAAACTTTGCAGATATAAAAAAATTTCAATTAAATTATTTTTTTGAGGATTTTTCTTTAATTTTTGGGTTTCCAAATTTCAAACCGTTCTTTTTTTAAATCGTTTTTTTTCTCATCTCGATTGATTGATTGATTTTTCGTGTTTCCGGGTGCGTCAACTGCTTCGGTCATTAGTCCCGTTAGGGAGTGAATGTTTTTTTTCGGGGGAGGGCGGTGATCTTCCCCGCTGGGTGGGAAATCCGGCGCTGACCTGGGAGTGGGGGTTTAACGGGCTCTCCACCCGGGGCAGCCCGCCCGACAAGCCAACCCCCCCGGGCTCCCGGAATTGTGTTGTGTAGTGTATTTGGTTTTAAAAGGTAAGGAGGGGGTAGGAAAAGGAAGAGGTAGGAAAGATCGCGCGCGGTCCTCCCCCTTTGGGGGCCCCCGGCATTCGCTTGGTGCTGATCGGGAAAACGGAAAACTCCCATCAGAGCATCCCGAATTCTCCTCTAACGCGACCAATTGACTTACGGATGTCGAAATCCCGCCGCCGTCAGGACTCGAACCTAGGACCTCCGGTCAGGGCGCTGCAGTGACATCAGTTGATGCACTGACCCGCCCCCGGGTTTTCCATCTCGAAATCAATTCATTCAATTTCCCCCAAAAAATGATTTAAATTAATATGAATTTGAATGAGAACGCTAGTATCTTACGAATTATTCCCCCCCCAAAACGCGATCTGAATTTTACCACTTCACAAAGCGACATAGAACAATAAAACCGTATTAAGAATAATTTTAAGTCATCTAATCCGAAGCAAAACTTTTACATAGTATTTCCCTTTGGGACCTCTTTCAAAATTTGATAAAAAAAATGTTATAAAAACAAAAACGTTTACGTAAAAATTTTTTCTTTGTCAGTCTTTTTCAGTGTTATTTATCAAGAAAATACAAGAAACTTTACATACACAAACAAAAATTTTGAACACTAAAAACTGAAAATACGCATTAAAAAACACAGGGGAGTACGGAGTTCATGAAGACTGTGACAAAAAGGGAACCCTTCGAAAACTTCGCCTCTGCATCTAGTTCCGTGCACATCTGCCGAATCATGCACTGCACCACCGCACACATCACCGTCCGACGCGCGGGCAACCCCCTTCCCAATCTACCAAAACGGCGAGCGAGGAGGGCTTTTTGTTGCGAAAAAAATTTCCCGGCGGCGTAATGAGGGATGTGGCAGCGATTACGCGTCGTCGGGACCAACGACCAAAAACGATCCCCTGGGGAACGCCAGGGGGGGGCCCCGGCGTGGGGGGCCCCCGACGGGTCGGCCCGCAGTGTGGAGGTCGCGGGGCCGCCCGCCCCCCTGCCACGCCCCCCCAGCTGGACGGATCGCCCCCTTGTTCGCAGACGGCAACATGCAGTCCACGCTTCCCCCGGCGCCCGCTCCGGTTCGCCGCATTTTTGGGGCCCTCTAAGTAATTCTTTCGGGATGAAGACTGTTTATTTCATTTTTTTCAACAGTCCTTTTTTACATTGCATCAGTAGGTTTTTTTTCTGCTCCTACGTCTTAGGCCAATTTCGTTTCCCTTTAATACATAATTCCAGGGGTTTTCCTATTTTTTTTTAAAACGGGAATGTCGTGTCTAAATATTTCCTTCCACCCACCAGATCTCCTTTCCATTCATTCTTCCCAGTTTTTTAATGATTTTGGGAGCTAGTTGTGGGGATTCCATTTCTTTGTTAGCCTGATGATTTTTTCCCGAACCATGATGGTTTATTTCCCCAAGTTAACAGAAACTTTTTTTTGACGAGATGCCAGTTCATTACCTTTGAGACATGGAGGATTACTGGGAAAAATTCTTTTTATCTCATTTAGTTTACAGACTATTCTATCGGTTACCGTGCCACCCAAAAGGGTATTCCGTAGACAAGATCTATATTAACATTTTACATTTCTTTGTAATAATCTGTTGACTTACGGAAACACATTTCCACTAAACCCCACAAATATTCCCCCTCAGAATTAGAATCGTTTCATGGAAAAGTTTGCTTTCTGATATCAAGCCTTTAAGGTTACGCTTTTTTTTTCGTTTTTCCCGTAACGTCTCGTCATTTGCAATATTGCAGCCTATTTATTTTTTACAAACTCATTTTTTTTGAAAAAGGTAACTTCCGAAAATTTGACAATTTAATCGCAAAACGCCTTTCCCCACATAATATTAAGATATAAAAACTTCTTTTAAATTATGTTCTTCAAAATTACATTTGTAAAAAGGTAATTTAAATTTTTAAAGAAATCTGATGTTTTGCAGTTTAAAAAATACAAGTAATAAAATTATAAATTTTCCTTTTTCCCCCTAATTTCTTATTATGTTCTAAGAAAATTTTTTTTTTTTACCATTGTACTCTCTGTTGGTTTTTTTAACAATTTAGTTTTATTTGTTTTTTTCCCCATTTTCCCGTTTTTTTACAACATTTATCAAATTAGACTGTTTGGGATATGATATTATTAATTAAAGTAAAACAGAGGTTCTGAAAAAAACCTATTTTTGATTTGATAAGAAAAACTCTTTTTTTTTTTTTAAAAATTTATCACTTTATGTGCTTAAAAATATATATGTAGGTTCGTATTTCACAAAACTCTACTTTTGCTTTCTCCATCTTTTTTAATGCAGTTTTTGGTACTAATGACATGTTCATAAACGCTCACTGACATGTTTATGATGATTTTGGGATCCAATGAAATTGATCTCATTCCCTCTACACTATCACTATCCTTTTATTATCGCTAGGCAACGTTTAAAAAGCTTCCTGAAAATTTTTCAGGGCCCTTCTTGTAGGCTTTAAAATAATGCCCGTTTATTCACCGGCGACATCAGGAGTGGATAAAGGTCCCAAATCCCAGAAGTTATTTGGGCTAAAATCTTGAAGCAACGCCAAAACAATTTTTGGGCTTGTCGCCTGAAAATCGAAACATATCTTTTCGACAATTCGTCGTCGGTAACAAACATTTTTCCACGACACAACCATTTTGGAATACCAAACGTTGAGCGCCCCTGGCTTTTTTCGGTTAAAAGCTCGTATTCCCGCCCTTTTTCGATCGACCTGTGACACCCGATTTGATGGCGTTTTTCCCAAATGGATGCACTTAAATTTAAAAAAGTTTAGAAGAGGGACCGAGCTTAATTAAATCGGCTTTTGCAAGGCGGTTTTGGGATATCCCGAGCATGCAGAGGCCCCGGGGGGGGCCGAAGATGGCGATGGCCGGAGCGGAGGTGGGGGCAGCCGGCCCCCATTAGACTTCAGCGTTTCAGGTTCAGGCAGCGGAGAAGTTCATTTGATGCCAAGAGCAAAACCTTTACATTTCCCAATCGAATTATTTTTTACGGGCTGATAAAAATATAGGGGGTAAACACAACCCCCCGCACTAAGATGGAAGAATTTAGTCGACAAACGGGGGGGAAGACTTGATCAATGCCCCCATTACGATCAGGTTTTTCGCCCAGTTGCCCATCCTTTGAAAAAGCTGAGATGCCCCCTTTTTTTGCTTCGGACTAAATGTAATTTAATATCTTCAAAAAGTAAAAAATATAGTAGCTATTCAAATTATCTTTCTCCATGTCGTCGGGGCGGGAAGTATTATTTTTGAGGGAAGACATGATTAGGATAGGAGCCCAAATTTTCCCGATTTATCCTTGAAAAAGATTTTATTACACCGGGGCGAAAACTTTTTTTATCCTGCAAAAAAAATTTATTTTTTTTGTATTAAATTAAATGTAACTGGCTAATGGAAGGAATCACAGAATTCTGAAAAAGTGCACAGAATTTATTTTCCCCCTAACACTCCCCACAGCTTTAAAGTTTTTGCTAAAAAAAACAAATAAATAAATATTTTATTTACACAAATCTGGGGGACGTTTTCCCAAAAAGCTTCCCCTCATCGTGAATTCGGGGCAATGGGTTACGGTATTCTCATGGCGCTCTGAAAATTAGTTTGTTTAAAAATTTGGGAAATTTTTATATTTGAAAATAAAGTTAGACCCTGTACTTTCAGATATATAAAATGTTCAATTTAAAAGCTATTGGGGATAATATTCCAATTTGAGGGAAATGGAAGGGGGTGTTTAGAAACACTGAACAAACCACGTTTGTGTACACGTAGAAAGATTTACCCTGTAAAAGAAAAAGGGCATCTCTTTTGATTTAGTCGATTTATTGGGAAATTTTAACCAATTATTAATGATTTTTTCCCAAAAATTTTTAAAAGGGCACCCCTTTGAAAATAAGGGGAAGGAAAAATTTTTTATATCTTTCACTATTTTTTAAAAAAATAAAATAAAATTCCTGTTTTTGGAGTATGAGTACTTTTCCCATCATTTGTACTACAATTTTTGTTATGCCCCAACAACGGACGGAAAAACCGATAATCCTTAACGGACGCGGCCCTTAGGAATAGTTTTGTTCCTCAAAAATGGTTGTTTTTAGCCGGCGAAAAAACAGCATTACATGTGTATTAAAAAAAAACACTATAATATGAAATACTTTTTTAATAATAAGCCCAAAACATTTTTAAAAACACAAGTGGGAAAAATTAGTTTCCAATGAAATTGAGATATGAATAACAATTGGTTTCTCCTTTGTAAAAATTATAAATATATTACATATTGGGGTTGATATAACAAATATTGCATATTGGGTTATAAATATTTCATATTGGATAATAGACAGACTGATTTTTGTAGGCCCTGGCGGCATGGATATTTGGACATGCATATATAATTACAAAAAGGGTAATGTTATTATGGAACAGATATTGGTAAAAATTTTAATTTTGAAATATTCTAAGTGGTTATGTTAAAATTTTTATAAAATTTGTTCTGAAAATATTTTCCCTTCTAGAAAGGAGAAGCAATCCACACAAATACCTAAACTTCCCATCTTTTTGTTCAAATCAGTGAGTACTGACAGTTAACGGGACTTTGTTGTATTATTCACAATCAAACTAGTGTATTTTTATTTGTAGGGAATTTACGTTATCTCCCCCCAAAACTTTCCATACTAGTCGGATCATCCGGTTTTGTACTTGTCATTTGGGTTTAGTCGAAATATGCCCAAAGTCTGACCAAAGAGGGCGTTAGGGTTTCGAAGCTCTCGGAAAGGACAACCCCCTTTCTGTTATAAATGTCGAAAATCAACAAAAGAAAAAAGACTGAGCTCGGGGAATCCAAAACAGTTAACGTGCGTTTAAACTGAAACACCCAAATTATACGAAGGTTGTTTGGGCAGTCGACGTTTAAAACTCCTAGGAGGCTGATACGACTATAATGGAAAATGAATTTTGAGACTATTGTATGATCGGACAGAATCTTTCTTGAATTTTATGGTCTTTTTGGATGTCCTAAATTAATTTGTTGAATATGAGGTTGAAATTTTTAAAAAACGTGTAATTTATGTTTTTAATTTAAAAAGCAAATGCCTGATCCTGTTTTTTAGGTTTTTTTGGGTAAAATACGTTTGACGTTTTAAATGAATCAAAAAATATCGTGGGAATATTTAGTTAATGATGGAGAAATTATTTTATTTAAAAAAAGTCTGGCATTCAATAAAATTACAACATTTTTGTTGATTGTGTGTTGTTAAGATGTGTTAAAAGTTCCGCATTCAAAGAAACCCCATTAAACACAAGAAACAGATTTTTTGGAGACCCCCAAAAAGAAAACTTTTATTTCTGTATAAAATTTTCTTTATACACGTAGTTTGAGAACGTTGTGTTTTTAAAAAAATACTGAAGATTTTAAAGGAAATGCAAATTTGATAGATAAGGGCCTTTCCCATGGAAGGAGGTAAAAAGGAGGGGCGATATTTGACCTGCTTACAGTTTAACACCCAGTTACTTTATATAAAGCTCCATCACTTTTAAATTGTTTTCACATCTTTTCCCTTTTTCTTTTGATCGAAAATAGCAGAGCATTGATAAGAATGGTACTGGTTCTATTTTTTAAAATATCTGAAATTTTAAAAATTGGGATTTTTTATCCTTTCCTACTTCGGAGTTAGAGATTTTCCCCTTAAAAAAAAAACTATTCATGGATTTAAACACATTAAAAAAATTGATGATACACATCTCATCAGGTCCAGCCGGGAAAATGAGTTTGGGTCTTAATCTCCTTTTAAAAATGCAGGAGGTCTTAGGTTCGTCAGGGTCACCTATTTCACTGGAAATTTTTTTCCTAAAGAAGGGTAAGAAAAAAGAACCCGCTTAATATCAATTTCAATTTTAATCGACTTAATAGCTTAAAACTTTTCAAAAATATGTTAGAAAAAAATGACCAATTGAATACAAACAACATGTGCCTCCCCCCCCTTTATTTATGTGTTATAATAAGCAGATTATTTGAATCATTTTTACTTTTCCCGGAATGCCAAATTTCGTTTCCCGGATACAAATTTAAAAGAAATTTTCCAAAAAATGTCTTCTGATTTGGAGCACACTACAGGTGCAGGGGAATCACGGGGAAAAAAGGGGATTGTTGCGACTTTACTTGAAAAGCAAAACCGGCTACCCTGTTTGAATGAAACACCGTCGTTATAAAAAAGCCTACATACTTGGTGAGGGGTCAGCAAAATTAAAAAAGAAAACGAAAACGGATGTCAAAATTTTTATTTACAAACCGAACTATTAGAGACTGGAACAGTTTTCTGCGCAATCTTAGAACCCTTTTCTTAAAATTTTAACAACTTTAAAATAAATTAGTTTTTTGTTAATTATATATTAGGTTATTATAATATTAAATTTCCACTGTTAGATTAGTAGAAATCTTTGAAAGTGTTGTTTAATTGTTAGTATAAATATCAGTTGTATAGTATTTTTTTATTATTGTATTATTTTGTTATCATTTTATTATTATTCATGTAGTAAGTGTAGTGCAGGAGTGTATGGAAAGGAATGGAGGGAAGGGGAAAGGGGAAGAAGAAGGAGTGTGAAAAAAATCGTCACAGTTAAGTGTTGTGCAGTAAAGTAAGGGAAATAAGGTTTGGGTGATTTTATGTACTATTTATTATTATTTTAATTAACTCCTTTTTTGTAGCTTTTTTTTAGTGAATGTAAGAATGTATGTAAAGTTAAAATATTCTGCCACCACGTTACTATACTAAAATTTCAGAATTAAAATAAAATCACTGTCATCCCTCCCCCTAAGGCGTGGATCATGTCATAAAAGCGTGTGCCGTTTATTTTCCTCTTTCCGGTACCTGGTTTAACAATAAAATCTCATTTCAGTATTTTGACCTTCCCCTTTTCAAACGACTTTTTCACACAGTACAAAATGTTCTCAAATCTAAACCCTTTTCAAAAAACCAAAGTCCCAAAAAGGAAATTTTATTTCTGTAAACAAATAATTCCGTGTGAACAACAATGCGCAACATAAAGTGTTTTGATTGACAAAAATTTTTAAATTTTTTTCAAATAAAAAAACCAAAAACCCTATAAAAGACACGTTCCCGGGGGTTTTTTTTTTTGGGGAAATTTAACCCCCTGATTGGTGAAAGTGCAACCATTAGATTTTCATCATCATTTTCCCCATTGGGTTAGGCCACAAAGTTCAGCGTCATCCCTTTTTGGCCAGGGGAAAATACAATGAAAGCCCCGGGGCCAATCTCACGTCGATCGAGACAGGAACCCGGGGCCGACGGTTCCTACATCCCACTCCAGGAAGCCATCTCGAGGGTCGGGGTTCCCGTCGGTCCTTGCCTGGGAATAGAGGCAGCAAACGCACGGCGGGCCCCCCTCGTGCCAACAGCGCTTAAATTTTGCCAGCCCCATCACCATCATTACCCCAATACTCGCTTTACCCACCATCACATCATCATGATTGATTGATTGATTTTTAGTCCCTCTGGGAAAAGCGACTGAATTCAACTTAGCGGGCAAGCCCCCAAATTTCCCCGGGCGCGTCAACTCGAATCATTGGGCCCGAAAAATTGTGGTGCATTTTTTTTAAACGGAATGGGGGGTGATCATCCCCACTAAATTGGGGGAATTGGGCGCCGAAACTTTGGGAACTAGCGGGTTTTTCCCCCAACCAGATATCCCCCACTAGCGGGGGCCTCCCCGTTACCACATCCGTGTGGTAGTGAAGAGCATGTTAATGTAAATTTGGTGTGTAAAGGGGCAGGGTAGAACAAGGAAAAGGAAGGGGAAAATCCCCGAAGTCCATGGCCCGTTTTTTAGGTTCTGTTCGGGGGTTCGCCTGGTGTTGATCGGAGAAACCACGGAAAAATACCGATCGGAAAAAAGCCGGCCGCTAGAATTCTGCTCCAGTCAGGGCTAAATTTTGAAACCCAGCCGACAAGCTTTGTGCCACAAATCCTGTCGCTGTCGGGACTAGGAAACCCAGGACCTCCCCGGGCGAAACCCCAGTGACGTCAGTTAATGCAATTTAGCCACCGCTCCCGGACCCTACCATCACCAGTACTAAAATTTTTCCCCTATTATCAACACTACCCATCTGCCCACCATCACCACCCCCCACCACATCGTCACCAGTAGTGATTAACCACCATCCTCACCTTCATAACCCCCTAAAACCAAAAACCAACATCCGTATCACCTTAAAACCACCAGTTTTACACGAGAGGTGCGCTACCGCTCGCTTAAAACGACGGAATGCTCGGCGAATGTTTTCCCTTCCCTTTTATAAGTCCAAAAATTTACACGCAGCGAGTAGGGGAGCACTGAACCCTTTTGTTCGGGAAAAATTTCAAACAGCGATCCACGATTCCCGGGGTTTTGACGAGCAGTCGTTCGCTACCCGCAAATGCCGAATACGGGGGAAACCCCCTTGGGAACTAAAAGGGGTTTGGGGTGTAACAAAAAGAACGCATGACAAAATTTGGGAAAACTACTTTTGAATGGGGGTTAAATAAAAATTTATTAAGAATTTTATTAATGATTTGGGAAAATTTTATTATTGTTTTTTCCCAAGCTTTTAAATTTCCAAAAATACCATAAATTTCAAAAATTACGGATCATCGCAAATGATGCAAACTTTACAAAATTTTTTTTAAAATTCACATTTTTCCCTTAAATATATTAAATATTGTACTTTTTATTTAAAACCACTTTATCACGACTTTTTTGATTGAATTGCCACTGAATTTTTGCTTTGGGTCACTGTACCCTCCACTGATTCCCTTTTGTCATCCACGGGGTATCAATGAGATTACCAGCGCTTTCTTCATCACCACCCTTCCCCTTTCCCCGAACTATCCGCTTTAAAATTCGTTCCTCATCGCCACCTTTTCCCCAAAGGCCCACATCCTAACATCCCCCATCGTAGTTATCTCTATCAAAATTATCCCCTCACCACCATCTTCCCCCCCCGACCCCTCACTTAACACCACCACTAACTAATCCATCCCCCTTTTCACCCCCTGCCCTTCCTGCCAACCCCCTCACCATCCTCCCAGTTTTTCCCCCTCCCGGGCCGGCGCCAGCCCAGGCCCCCCCGATGCTATCGGCGCAAGGCCGACCTGCGCGCCGTGACTCACGCGCGCCGGATTCATTTGTCGGGGCGGGCGGCGGGGCCCCGCCGCACAGGTGCGTGGCGCCCCCCCTCCCCACCCCTCGCACGCCCCCCGGGGAATCCCAAAAGTCTGCCACCCCAATTAGTGCTGAGTGGTGAAACAATTGGGTTTATTTTTGATTCCAGGCGCGTAACGAAAGGGGATTAGTCCCCTGAATATACACGTTTGTGATTGGGAGGTGGCGGTGGTTTACCCGTTGAATGGTGAGATCCGGCGCGATCTACCGTCGGCGAGCGATTTTCCAAACGGATCCCCCCACCAGTGTTGGTGCAAGTTCTTTTTCTCCCGCTGGTCCAAGTTCTGCTCCAACAGGGGGACAAGCCTAACCCTGTTTTTCTCCGGCATATGTGGTGTATGCATAAAAGCGTTTTTAAGTAAGGGGGATAGTGAAAAGAAAGGGGAAGGGAAAAGATCGCGTGCGGCTGTTGACCCGTTTGTTGGGGAATTGCCCCAATCGCCCGGTGTTGATTGGTGAAACCACGGAAAAAACCCGATCAGTGTAGCCGTCCTCTATAATTTTTCTCCAAAGGGTCGCTAAATTTCCCCCTCCCAATTAGCTGTTGAAATCCTCCCCCGTCGGGACTCAAACCTGGGATCTCCAGGTCAGAGGCACTGCAGTGACATCGTTGTTTCCTGAGCCACCCCTCGCTGTGTGGAAATACAAACAACAACAACAACAAAAAAACAAAAAACAAAGAATGTCTTTAAAAAAAAGGCTGGACAGAGACGGGAAGTGAATGAATCAGACGGTTGAGGGGGACAGGAGGGATTGCGGTGGGGGAACGAATTTTTTTAAATTTCCCTTTCATCGTCATTTAACGTTCCCCGAGAGATCGCATTTTAACGTTGCCTGAACATATTTTCGGGGAACCCCTTTTATTCGTTTCCTTTAAACGCTTGTGATTTCCCACATTCGGCATTTACCGAGTAGAGCGATTTCTCCCCCAAATTTCCCGGGAACTTTGTGCTCGGCGAACGTTCCCCCCCTTTGATGGGCCCAAAAAGGCGACAGGGAGGGGTAAAAAGCACCCAAAAGTTTTCGCTCGGCAAAAGTAAGCAACCCAGCACTCTACCGAATTCAGGAGGGGCGTCGCTACTCGCCGAATAAGAATGAGACGCCCGGACACAGACACGCTGATTGGCGCTTTTCCTAAAAAAATTTTTCAATGAAGCCACCATCAGTATATTGCATGTGTTTGCCATTCTCCGTTGGATATGCAAAAAGATGGTTTCGCCATTTTTACCAAACGGAGTTTTTTTTTTCTTGCCGTTTTCTTAGAAAACAGAAAATTGGGGCTAATGTTGCATTTTGTAAATGAAAGGGGATTTAAAAAAGCTAATGCAAAATTTTTGGGAAGCCCCCGCAGCTGTGCAGGAATGTTTTTTTGAAAAAAAATACCAACGTTTTTACGAAGAAGGATAAACGTTTTTAGTCTTTTTGCTGAAAATTCTTATCACAGGTTTTTTAAAAAATTTTTTTCTTTCATAACACCTAAAAGTTTGTTACGGAAGTCAATCTGAAAGAACAAGTTTTTAAAAGGAAGGAAAACCCCCGGATGAATAAAACGCAAATTTTTGAATTCATGTAATTAAAGAACAGAAGTGATAGTTCAAATAGAATCGAAGCGGTAAAAAGTATGTCAACGTTTTTGGGGAGTAAATTTAGAAACTGAAAATTTATTATTGGGGATCAAATGACCCTCTATTTTAGAGAAGTTTGAGTTTTTAAATTTTTGCAAGATTTGCAAGTGATTTTCGATGAGATAGATGTAAATATATCAATAGTGACCACTGGTAGTGATTACTTAAAGAACAAAATTTCGAAAATAAAATTTGGTTTATTTTTACTTTATACTTGCAGAAGGAAGCTCGCCCCTTTCTGGTTTTGGGAGGCTCAAGGTCATTAATCGCTTCTTTGTATAAATCGAGTAAAAAAAGACTTTTTTAAGCTATTACAGATGCAAATAGTTTAAGGGAAAAACTGACAGAGACAGTAATCGGGCAAAATTTTTTAACGACAAGCCAATTTTATTATTTTAATGGAAATCATATTTAAAAAAATTTTTTTGATTGGGTTTAATACCATTTAATTTTTTAAAAAACAATTAAATTATTATCAATCTAAATGATATACGCCATTTCCCGAAGACATCCAAAACGAAAGAGATTTTGTTTGGGAGAAATCAAAAAAACTTAAACTTGTTTCGAGGCTGATACTTGCAAACCTGTAGTAATTTCCAGAAGAATCCCTTTTTTTTTGCTAAAATTGAGGGCAAGATGCCACGAGTCGTTCTCAAGTACCAAAAGACCCTTTTTGGGGACGGTGCTCGCTGGCGTCCGTTACCAAATTCATGTCGGGGCACCAGGGGCCAGAATGAAAAACGTATTCATAGTTTTCAGTTCATGCACGTTTTTATCTCTTTTGCACCCCTTAGAAAATTTTAAGTTTATTGAAAGGCGATTATAACAACATAAAAATCAAATAAGTAAGTACATTATTTTCTCTGGGACGCACCCTTTGAAGTCGAAAATAAATTTAAAGTTTAAGCTTTTAATAATTCTTGTTCTTTTAATACGACTTGTCCTCTTGCCCCCTTTTTGAAAAAGAACCTATCTGGGGTTGGGGATGGTTCGACCATCTCATTTTGAAGGGTGCGGATTCGAGATTGATTTTTTTTTTTCCGGGGGCCCAAATTTCTTTGGTCATTTGTCCCGTTAGTAGTGCATGTTTTTCTCGGGGATGGCGGGATCTTCCCCGCTGGATGGGGATCCGGCGCCGACCTTCCGTCGGCTGTGGGGTTTTCCCCAACCAGGATTCTCCCCCCCAGGAGGCACCCCCCAGCTGGGACAAACTCTAAGCTCCCAACCGGTCCCCCGCAAATGGGGTAGTGGAGTTAGTGTAAGTGAGGTGAAAGGGGGAAAATAGGAAAAGGAAAGGGAAGAACAGATCCTGGCCCTTTTGGTTACGCCCGGCATTCGCCTGGGTTGATCGGAGAAAACCCCGCAAAAATACCGATCAGAGCAGCCGGTCACAGAATTTCCTCGAGACAGCGACTGAATCTACCTACCTGAAAAACTAGGGAAAAATTTCCCGCCGCCGCGCCGTCGGGGCTCGAACCTAGACCTCCTGGTCGGGCGCGCATCGCGGGTTCGAGCCCCCTTCGCATGCATGTTTGCTTTGTGCGGGGTTTATGGGCTTTTCCTTTCAAAACCTCTTCATATCAATTCCTGACCGACGTGGATGCGAAAGGACTTAGAGATTCGCGTCCAAGCATGCGTCACTTTTGGGCTACGGGTTTGAATCCCGCTTTCGGCCTGAACATTTTGTTTTCATGGTATGGTTCCCATCTACACATTTTCCTTTCCCTCAGAACCGGCCCCCACACCCGAAATGGTCCCGGGGGGTTCCCCAGAAAAATAAACTTACTGGCTTTGATAGGCATAAGGGTTAAAATTTTTTTTTTGAAGGGTTTGTTGTTTAAAAATATTTTTTTATATAAATTTTTATTATTTTTTTACATTTTGAGACAAGTTAAAGGTCCCTTCTTCTCCAGAGTCATAAATTAAACAAAGTTTAAAGATGAAGGTCAATAACCTAGAAACGTTTCCAAAAAAGAAAAAATAAAAAAAATTGATAAAATTAAATATCTATTTAAAAAAAAAACCTTCCCAAAAAAAAATTTCAAATGGAAACCTATAAAAATTTTTAAAAAACATTAACTTTCATAAAGGAAAAAAATCGGCTAATACCATCTCTGAAAACCGGGGAAAGTGGTTTCCAAACGCGGCCCGAAAAAATTAAATTTGTTGGGGGACGGGGGAATTTCCCCGGGGAACTTAAAGGCGAAAGGTTTACTGAAGAGGGGAATGAGTTGACAAAGCACCTACAAAAATACAAAAAAAAGTTGAAAATGAGGGGAAATTTTTTATATTGATGAAAGTTTGATTTTTCAACCCCAGATTCGAGCTTTGTTATTGCTTAAATTATTCACTTTGTAATGTAAAGGTATAAAAGTATCATACGTACGTAGAACTGGATTTTTGGTGACAAAAAGTTCCCCTCGCTGTAATTACTTCTGCGTCGATGGATAAATTATTAGTTATAAAGATTAGAAGGAAAGGCCCCTGGAGAATCTTAATCGTTATTAATTTAATTTGGAAGTCTTATTAAAATGCAGTGTGTGGGGGGTTGCAAAAAATTTTTAGTTATTTCTTTGAAGTTTATAAACCCCTCACTAATATTTTCTTTTTTTCAAACTAGAAATCGTTTTCCCACATGACCATCATCTTCATCTACAGTTCACTCAGAATATAAACGGGTTTCCCTTTTCCGTTCGGAAAGATAGAACGTCATCATTAAACGGGAATGCCCTTTGATCCATTAATCGAAAAATAAACCCCAAACATTATAATTTTTTCCCTATAGATCACAAAACATAATACTTGCGCTTTTTTGGGAAATTTTATCTTTTTTAGAAATTAAATTGAACTAGAAGATTTCTTTTTTTACTTGTATTATGAGTCCTATGGGAATTTTTAAATTTACTGAAATGATTTTTTTTATGATAATTTGCAGAATATTTGCAGAAAGATAGAGTTGAGAAAGGGAGAAACGAGGTTTATATACACATTAAAATTTTGTACCCCTTTTAAAGTATGTCAGATTACACAACGAACAAAAATAAAGGACTTTGAATTTTTAAGAGGATCTTCAAAAATAAAGATTGTAAAATATTTTCTGAGGCATGAGTAGTTTTACAACACAAGATATGCCTGTTTTATTCAATGCATTTTTTTTATTTGTCTTATAACTCTTTTTGTCTTTAATTCGTTTTGGGACAAACGAATTTAATACCCCAAATAGAATCAAAAGTTCGTTTTTTGACTTTATTAATAAATTTATACTCGCTGTTGAGTTATTAGTTAAAGTGATAAATATAACGGATTGTATTTGCTGTTATCATTTGATAAAATCTGTAGATTCTTAGATATTCGTAACAAATATTAAGAATTTAATTTTTCAGATATTTGAAGTGAAAGAAAGTGCAGAAATACATCTGCGAACATTCTCTCCAAAATCAGTAATAGCCGGCCCGGTGGCCGAGATCGCTAAGGCAGTAGTGTGTAGTAATCTGGGACCGGGGGGTGGGTTCAGTCCCCCTCGGCATGGTTGTATTTGTGTTTCTTTTCCCCCTTTATCAATCATCATATCGTTTCATCCACATTTTACCATACCAACAGCAATAGTGGCGCAATGACCAGATGTTGAAGGACCTTAAATTAACAATTTAAAAAAAAAGTAATATAATTATAATTTTTTTTTTTGGGAAATGTTGTCTTTTTTTAAAAAAAATATGATCAAAAAATTCTTGAAAAAAATCTGTATAATCTTTTTTGGATGAACATAACTGGAGTCGAAAAATTTTATTAAGAGGAAAAACGAGCAAAGACGGGATGAGTTTGCACGGGTGGGACAAAAAGGGAGCTTACGCAGTACCCGGGGTTCAGTCAACAGATTAATCAAACGCTGTTCTGGGGCCTAAAGTTTTCTCACATTTCAACGTCTCCAATGCTTGGCTTTATTCTTTGAAGGGTTTTGGAGAAGTCAATAGGCAATTATATCCCCCTTTTTTCGCAAATAGCACATTTGGATCAATGGGAAAAAATTAGAATATATTAAAAATTTTATATTTCATATAGCTATAGAAATATGCATATTATACTTTTAAATTCCCATCTTTTGGAAAAAAGTGAGTTGAAATTCATTCCCAAAATTTGAATAAACCGGGGAGAGTAGTAACAGAGGGCACTCAAAAAGGACACTACACAAAATCTGATAAAAAAGCCAATCCAGCAGAGCGCAATATCGAGGGCGAACGTAAGATCGCAAAAGGCATTCCCAGTGAAGTTAGCAGAAGATGGTAAATAGAGGAACCCGGGAAAAAATTTTTCAAGCTGAAGGACAGAATTGGAAGTCCAATAACATCAAGAACACAAAATTTGAAACGTGGTAATTATTATTATTATTTTTTATTTTTTTATTTTATTATTTTATTATTAAATTTTTTATTCAAATTAGTAAAATCAATTTTAAACATTGTTTAATAAAAGATAAAAAAGATCATATGTCAAAAAATACAGTTTGACGAAGGGAAAGAGATCTAAAAGAAGTTACATTTGTGTCTTGTCACCATTTTAGATTACATGGGTTTCATAGCCAGTTTAATGTTTTGCATGATTACAGGTATTATTTGTAATTACCACGAACTACGGTGATTATTGTACACATTCATTCAGATGGAGCCGAAAGCAACTATTGTTACATCATTGTACAAAACTGGAGGAAACTCTATGAGGAAGAATTATCATTGTAAGTAGTTTTTGATATATTGAAACAGGAGAAAGAAATCCTCCGTTTTAAGCTATCGCAGCTAGTTCCCCAACGACAAACCACGTATAAAACCCAAATCTCTGCTTCCTATTACAGAATTATTTCAGTGTTCATCGGAACTTTGGTACATTATTAATCAAAATGAATATATGTACAATTTTCCACTTTAAAAACTAGTTATGATCTGAATAACTGTAGCAGAATAAAGGAAGCAATTTTGGAAACGTCAGGAGGACAAGGGGCATCGGACCAAGGACAAGCGTGTCAGGAAACGAGCGGGGAATAACGGTAAAGGCAGCGAGAATTCAGTTCGGGTACCACAGACTGGTTTATGAACTAACGATTCCGAATAGAGGAGGAACTCAGTAGATTCTCCAGTTACAAAAATCAAGAGAGGTGGTTCAGGGCATCAACTGATGTCAGTGCAGTGCGTTTGACTGGGAAGACCTGGGATTCGAATACAGATGGTGGCAGTATTTTCGACACTAGCTAGATAGTTAGGCCGATATAGGTCGCTGTCCGGGGGGAATTCACGGCACTGCTCTGATCGGTAGTTTTCCTAGTTTCCGATCAGCACAGGCGAATGCCAGAGCAGTACCCTACCAAACGGGCCATGGACCGCGACCGATCTGTCCTTCCCATTCCTTGTCCTATCCTCTCCCCTTACACATACACACTTAAACTAACATGTTCTACACTACCACGCAAACCCAGAGACCGGCCGGGGCGAGCTTGTCCTGCCGGCGTGCCCGGAGGTGGGGGATGTCTGGTTGGGCGGGAAGGTCGGCGTCGGGTCTCCATCAAGCGGAGAAAATGACGTCACTCTCGAGGAGAAACAATTCACTACGCCTACGGACTAATGACCAGAGCAGATGACGCCCCCGGATGCCTGATTGATGATGCATGATTGATCGATGCCACGAATCAATCAATCGAGTCAAAACCTCAAAAGATACGCTTAATTGATCTGTAGAGGAAAGGAAATTAAGGTCACTTATATGCACTTGAGGTAAAGTATAAAATGAGAAGGGATTGTACCCTCGCTTGCACAAAAAATGGGCGATGTCCTGAGCCGAACTTTTACCAAAGTTTTCCGACCCCTGCCCCGCCCTGCGGGATCGGCTGACCAATCCGCTGTAGCTTCATTTCAGGGAGGGGACTATAATCTTGAACATTACAAAATGGCGGTGATGGCGAGTTATATTAGTAAATTTGAATATAAATATTAAATCAACCAACAGTTTTTCATAAATTTTTGTATATACATTTAATTACATAAATAAAGGCATGCAATTTAGTAAGAACATATTTTAAAACTGTTATAAAACGGGTTTTTTTCAAAAAAAACACTGACAACGACTATTAAGCTCCATGTCTATATTTCGTCGTTTATTATTGTAATATTAATATAAAAAGCAAATAATTTGCATTGTATGCATTGTCTAACCTAGTTATTTTATTAGTAAAATTAATAATCAAGAAATACGTTTGTGAGTCGTTTCACAAACACGTCTCCGGATAGCAGCTTTCAGTTAGAAAACTTCATCATCAATTTCTCAGATGACCGCAATTAAAATTTAATTATACGAACATTAATATTGTAATAAAAATAGTTTTGATATGGTAAAATACTAAAATAAACTTAGTATTAAAGTTCATTTAGTCACAATGAAAGTTTTCTGCAGACATTATGATTGGTAAGTGCAGCTGTAAGCAAATGAATGATTTTTTGATCTTTTGTTTTGTGATCACAATTAATTACATCTTCAATCTAATGTTAGGTGATTGCATTTTACATGGAGTTTTACCGCAAATATTAAAATTCATATGTACCTAGTTCTTGGAGGGTTTTGGTGTGAGAATTAAAACGAGATATGACTCTTTATATAACATTTGAATATCTTAATGTTTGCAAAGGTAGAAACACTCAGCTTGCCTCATTGTGTGAACATTGGAGGAATACACACACACAGCCACCCACCCACACACACACACAGCCATACACACACAGCCATACACACACACATACACACTCATATCAATATATTACTTACATGTAATTTATGGCGATTTCCAATCCAACGCAATGAAATTAATGATAGATGCAGTACATATAGCAAGTATATTTTTATATTACGATATTTATTTCTTTTGAGAGACGAGCAATGCACAAAAGTTTTTACACGTCATCGGAATGTTACACCCACTCTTCTAGATAAGCAGACCTATGCAAACACTGTTTTTGCTAATCCATTAAGAATCACTAGATATTCTCCTGTCATAAATATTTCAAAATTGTAATTGTTATTAAATGTTTGTAAATTTTCACAAACTTCGAAATCTAGCTACGATAATCGTTAGAAAATGAATAGGATCTCTCGTAAAAGGCTGTTGCAAAATAAAATTTTCTATTTTCATACATTTTTTACATTTCATACAAATACACCCATGATATAGTCTACTAACGCATCTGTACACAGCACTGCATATTCATAATTTTTAGAATTGTTAATAAATATTGTAAATAAATAAGTACTTAATTTTTTTATTTGGGAAAAATTTCATTTAAGTTATCAATATTTATAAAGTAATTCTAATTAAAGTAATTATAATATGAATTAAGGTTGAATTTTAAAACTATAACTACAATATTTATTATTGTTGAAACGCATTGTTACTTATACATAAATGTAACGTTTTAAAACAAATTGCCCATTGATTGATAGTTTGTGTTCGTATATAGTATATTCATTGCAGAGACGATTTTATAAAGAAAAAATCTAAATACAATGAAATAACTCAAATTTATAATTCATTGGCATTTGGTCGCATTAATTTCGGCGACCACTTTAATGCAAGGTCGGAAGAAGGAGAAATCTGCGCTGTCTGTAACCAACCCTTCAGGTCACCATTGCGTTCCTTTACTTAAGTCTTAGATTCCGAAAGTGATACTAGATATTTCAACATTAACTTGAGAATACATGTTGCATACCGCGAGAGAGAAATGATGAAACAAATGTCTGAGTTTAAAAATCTGCCTTTGGAATACTGCATCAGAAGTCCTACTGGCTATTGTAATTACATTTTTCTGTCATTCGTCGATAAACTGGGCCGAACACTTCCCGGTGAATTATGTTATCGCCAAGCAAAAGGAAAGATTTCCAGGTTAAAGAGGCCTGCCATATGTTATTGGTGGATCGAAATAGATTTTAATTGTGGAATTGACATTATTCATTGCGCAAATATACAAGAAATGAATCTCTACTATTTGTGCTAGTTTTCTCTTTTCACTTCAGTCCCGTCAATTTTTCGAAAACATAATTCAATTTTTTTTTACCTAAATACAATATTTACTTTTCGACCTGTCAATTCGAAGAATAGTTGTCTTACTGAAAAAGCGATCATGCTGGATAAATGGAGTCAACGTTTACAAATATCATAAATACCAAATAGAGTAATATCTGATATTTGTTATCTAAAGGACTCCCTCAGAAATAATCAAATTCTTTGTTTTACTTAATCTTTTCTAAATAAGAACGTAACTTTGGTTTTGGTTTTCAGACATTCCGGCAAGATCTTGGGCCAGATCTTGCCCTGCATACTTGTGCCAGCACATAAAACAAGGCTTCTTCATTCGGCATCTTCCACTTCGGGTTTAAGGTAATTATTATTAATTTGGCGAGTATTTTATGTTCTAATGACCGTTTTTCGCAATCTACACACCAATGTTTTTATTCCGTCAGGCATCTTCCCTCATTCCCAGCCCTCATTGTCAAATCCATGACGTACTTTTATAAGATTTCCCTTGGCCTTCTCGTTTTCTTTCGAAAGGGATCACCAAGATAATTTTTGATATTCTGTCAGCATGCATTCTGCAGCATACCATTGGAGTTGTTTGATTCTACATTTTCGACCACTTGTCTCTCAATCATTATTATCTGTCTAATCTCTTCGTTTAGTATTCTATCAAACAGTATACTGACAACATCGTCTCCAAAAATTCATTTTCATAGCATTCAACCGAGAGTTTATTGCATCATTTTAATTCTAATTTCCGATTCATACAAATACAGCTTCACTATTGTCTTATATTGTCTCTAGTTTTCTTTTCGAAAATGTTTGTTTTATAAAAATATTGCGAAGTCTAATAATAATTGGCCTTCTCAGCTTATTTTAATAGAAAGTCAATATTATTAGGTCCCCTGCTCTAATAATCACTCCGATATATTTAAATTCCTTTTCCTACTGGAAATATACCCATTTCTGTTCTAGATCATATCGAGATTTCCCTACAAATCCATGTGTCTTGACTTACATTATTTATTTTGAGTTTCCATTTTTATGTTTTTATTAATTTCTGGATTAAATGTTACAGATACAAAAACATTATTTTCTACCTATTTTTCAAGTGATACGCTTGACTCAAAAAGCGGAAATGTAAGGAATTCAAAGGTTTTGCAGCTGTTCTCGAAGTCTTAAACGATATCCACCAACATTTTTTAGTTATTTGGATTATGCAACAATCAAACCTTTCAACATTTTGTTTTACCAGTCTGCATGACTTATTGGGTGTCCCTAAAATAATGTGTAACAAGTATTTCTAAACGTCAAGTTAAGGTAAAGAACTGTTTCTGATGAAATATTATTATATAAATAAAAGATCTTCATCTTCATCTTCATTACTAGTTTACCACTAGTTCATTATGAGAGAGAAATGAATATTTTCTAGGATGAAGAGAGGGCACGTGACCCTGAGTCTTTTATTTTGGATCCGCGGTTGGGATGGTTTAGTAAAATAGTTTGAGCATACTCTTGAATGAATGATTGAGAAGAATATTTAATAATGACTTGTTTATTAATCATCATCTACAACAATGTAGCCTTTCAGAATGTTAGCAATGGCATGATAACATATTTACTCTAACTAATAATCGAATATTTGTTATATAAATACATGGTTTTAAAAACCAAGAATTATTTTTCAACTTCATCACTAACTTATCTTTAAAATTTATCTGTGACGCATGTTAACAAACACTACATATTATACCTGTATACTTACGTATATACAGAGTAATATACGGTATAGAGAATGCTATATGTCGCTGCATGAAAAACTGCGCATTTTCTGCGGAAAATCCATTGCTGCGCTCTGGTGACGAAAACTGAATCAAAATAAGTAAATTAAGAGAAAGTCCTCTAACACGTGGTGAAGCGTTATAATTCCAGTTTTGTGGATCCGTGATGCCAAAACCAATTGGAAGTAAAAACGTCCGTCTGTCCGTCTGATACAACTCTAGCGCCTAAACCATGCATACGATTTTTTCCAAATTGAAGCAAACTTCTGTCGTTTTCTGCCTGAGCTGAAGCTATGCGATTTTGAAAACATTCATTAATTTTTGGGACTATTTCTACCTTCCGACATTTTAAATTTTTTTCAAAAACGGCTCCAATTGTTTCTGTAAATTTCTTTGTAAGGACTGTTTATAGTAAAATACGCTTATAAAGGTAGAATATGTCCAATTTTCTACGGTTAACTCCGAATTTTGAAAATCGCTAAAATTTGAATATTTTGCGGCGTCTTACTACAACTACAAAATTAAAGATAGAGATTTTTGCTTCAAATGAAATGTGTTGCTTATAATTAGATCTTTTAATAAGGTAATGCAATTTTTTTAAAGTTTTAGTTGGATTTCGCAATAATAAGGCGTGCAATATTTGCAATTTTAAAAATTTATGTCAAGATTTTCTCAAAACGGCTCCAAATTTTTCTTTAATTTTGGGTTGTAATGCAAATGCAGCATATCCGATGACATAAAACGAGATATTGCTCTATTTATTGTTTTTTAAAAATTACACAAATGAAATTTTTTGAAATAATTTCACGCTATTAATAAGGAGCATTTGAATAGATTTGTATAGGATTATTTAACTTGTGAGTAGAAGTGCTTCAAATGACTTTAGAGGAAGTTTTTCAAAACTAACAGATTCCTGTGAAAAGAGCTATTTTGAACTGAAAAGTTGAGAAAATGTCAAAAACGTATTTTGTGTGCGATAGATGTCAGCTGGCAAGAGAACGGCAAGAACCTTTATGTGAGCTGGCAAGAACCTTAAAACCAGTCCACACATAGGAAATTATAAACATTTGCTACGAGAAAGTCTGTCCCATTCTGTAGCACCTCTAGTTCTTCATATTTTGGTAGTAGCGAAGTGTAAGCATTTCTTAATTTTTAAAAGCAAAGAAAAAATTTCAGCTAGAAAACTTGACAAAAGTGAGACACAAATAAATAAGTTAATTACAAAGGACGTAATACTCGTATTAGGGATTAAAGGGAAACGAACGTACCAATGTAAAAACCAAACGGCCTATGAACAGGAAAATATGGAGAAGTGAATGATCTGGTAAACGACCAGTAATCGAAAGTACATCAAATTCTTTCCGCAGTTTTGTAATGGTATCTTCTTGCAAAGAAAAGGAATGTTTAGAACATTCTCGACATCGTTATTAGGAATTTATTTTCATTGCTCGTCAAGTAAAAATCCGCTGATATCGTACGGATTTTGAAGACGCGTTCCTCTATTGTGAAGCCACGCACCTGCGGACACAGCTACCAACATAGTCGTACGCATTTCCGTGAACCATCAATTAAGAATCTTACGAATTTTGTCTTCAAACTCATTGCTTTTCCGCACTTCTGCAATTTAAAATATTAAATAAATTACCTCTAAGAGACAATAAGAGCAAAGAAATCTACGCGGCACTATAAAATAGTTAATTCTACTTAAGAATGTTTCAGTTCATACTATGTAATTTTTGCAGGCGCTTCGGGTTCTAGCTCGATTGCTTAACCCTTATCGCCTCTGCCTAAGGTGAGCGACGGGATAACGTTACGTAGACGTGATAACGTTGGGCTAGCAGACAAGTTTCGACACGGCCCGACATTCAGAATTCATTTGTTGCAAGTAATTACTAGAATCTAAGAAACATTTATTGACTTCAAGAAAATCACATATCATTACGCATATCTTTTGTTCATCTACTCACATTTATATAAAATAAACCTATTTTCTCAAAAGTTATTAATGCTTTTAATATATAAATAAATGTTACACTATTACCAATTCATTCGTTTTTGAAAACTCTCAACTATAATCGTAAATGCATACCTTAATCATTGAAAAGGAAAAGTATTAATTAAAATCTCACATATTGTCAAAAATAAAAGTTGCATGAACAGGCCAGGACGTAAACTCGAGTCTTCCAGCGTTCTTTCAAACAAGCACCTGAACTACATGACGTCACTCCCGCAGTCACTTATACAATGTTTTACATATTAGAAGGTGTTGACGAGTGATACTTGTTGAGTTTTGCTAGCTGAAGACAGGGATGTTGCTTGGCAATGAAAGAAACAGTAAAAGTACGATTTCTGCAAATCGGTTTTGAACGTTTTAATAGTAAGAAAAGAAAACGGTTTCTACGCAGTTTTGCATTTCAAACCATTCTTTAAAATTGTAAATATTGCTTGTAATTCTTTTGCACGAAAAAATGCTATCATTTCAAGAAAGCCTATATGATTGTTATGCAAGAACGAATTATGGACAACAAATTTCATTTGTTAAATCTGAGCCAATTTTGTAGTTGTAGGAAGACGCCCTAAATGTTCAAACTTTTAAAATTTTCGGTAATTCAGAGTTAACCATGAAATTGGAACTATGTCATCCTTCTAAGTGTATTTTACTTATTCCTTACCAGAAAATTCCGGAGTTGTTTTTGAGAAAATTTTGAAATGCGAAAGGTTTCCATGTAAAGTACCCCAAATTTCAAAGATTTTTCAAAATTTCCAAGCTTCAACTACAGCCAGAAAAACGGGTTTCTTCAATTTGGAAAGGATCGTATGTGTGGTTTAGGCGATAGTAGTAATCACAGACGGATGGATTTGGACGTTTGATAAAACCACTTTTTCGACTCAAACGTGTATTACCGTTTAATCGCGAAATCGATTTTGCTGTATTACATAACTTTCTATATTGCATACGCACGAACATATCACGATATACGTCACATACGGTAGAATATACTACTTATACTACGTATATTCGCAAAGCGTATATGAGAAAGTAAAACGAGAAGTACAAGTTTTGTTTTGTGCTGAGATAACGAATTATCATAGTTCAAAATCCATCTAAACGTATTACAGCAGTTCCAAAAAGGTGAGATACAAAAACAGTACTGGGAGAATTTTCTGCATTACTGATTGTCATTTCAAGGTGAGTTTATTTTATATAAATGATTCATATTGCAAAAATATGAAATGTATTTATCTAATCAAGAAAACGAGTAATTTGTCACAATCTAAAAATGACGTTGTAAAAGTCACAACTTTAATATCAATTACTTAAAGGTCCAAACTTCCTCATATTGGACTTACGTAAATGATGACAGCGGTGACAAATATCAAATGCGTGGGGAATACACGAGCCCAAGAACCCAACTGTAAAACGCATTTTTTCGGAAAACTCAGTGGTCAGAGCAATATCGTAAAATCGAACGATGCGGGTTTGATTCTGTCCGAAGGGAATTACATCTTAGTACTCAATTAATACGGTTATCAGGTCACAAAATGGATATCACTAACAGCCGGGATAAACATTTCCTCATATTTCCCATTTCCCCATAAAAAGTGACAGAGTTGTGACAAACTTTTTTGAAGTGAATGCAAATATGTCAAAACGTTCACTATCTTAATTCCAAGTTGAGGTTGATTAAATTCTTACTAACTAATTATAAATAAATGCACGTTTGTATAACATTTGTAATAAAGGATCAACTAATTATACATTATATAGTATAAAGTTCATAAAGATCTTATAAGCAATAAATAATACACGTATTTCCGGGCTAAACATTCTTATCTTTAATTCCTAGAATGACTTTAGGTAAAACAGAACGCGGAACAGAAGAAAAGGCATCGCGCAGAACTCGATCCTCAATAATTGATTTAAAACCCGGTGTCAAACGATTTCAGCTACAGAGAGAGTTATTGGTCTTCAGTAATCTGCAAGCCTTAATGTATCTTATTGAATACAAAATATTTGTTCCTGGTAATTCTCCATTTTCTCTGAGAGTAACATTTAAGACGTAAGAAATCATATTCTCTAAACATATCTGTTCTCAAGCAGTACACCCTCAGGGAAAATGCACATGTGTGCAACTGATGTTTTTAATACATGATAATATATTTATTTATCGAACTCCGTTATCATATTTATGAATTTTATAATAAATTTAATAGATTTAAAAGAACGACTTATCCAAGATATTTTGAGATCCGAATTGCACCTCCTTTTGTTTTTTCCTGTATTGAGACTAAATGAGAGGATTTGTGCATTGATCACCTACACAAGCATGGTTGAATAATCATTGATATAATCTAACAATTAAAATTTCCTTATTTTCTTTGTGAAAATTGGGACTGATTGAATACCACCACTTAGTCTCAGTCTACCCCGCACTAAAGATAAGCCGTATCAAAACATTGTTTTATTTAAAAATGGAGATAATAATAAAAATATTGATTTCTTTCTACATGACCACGTCAAACTGTACTTTAATATGTTTTGGAGTTCATACATTTTGAAATGGCTCCACCCACTGAAGATTTACATTAAAAATTTTAAGAAGACCATAAAGAAATAAAATTATCAATTGTTACAAATAATTAAGGGGATGCGTTCTGTTAGCATTTATCACAAAGGCACAAACACAAAATGGTAATTTTAATGAGTCTGTAATAGTTCTATGAACTTTATTAAACGTAAAAACATATATTCCTTTCTCAATTAATAAAAGAACGAAGAAATTACCTTTTATTGCAAATTTATAATAAACCCACAGACTTGTTAAGGATTCTGATTATCTCTAGAACTGTTAAATATGTAAATTACTATGATATACAACTTGGTATACAGACTTTTCATATTATTTCTAACGATTACATAAAAATATGATAATGATATTGCAATTGAGACACTGTTAATATTTTAGCCATCTCTTCCAAATTTCGTTTCATCACATTGCTTGGAATACAAGATACCAGCACACAATCTTAATATAATCACATTATCGTTTACAAAATCAAGTTTGTTCCTTTCCTGCAAGAATTTTGGAATATTCTCGATGATAGTGATTAATGTGTTCCAGGTACTGTAAAAATATATATTCGGCAGGATTTGATCTGGCGTCCATTCCTCTATCTACTTCGCGTTTATTCCACGGAGCTATCACAAAGGTACCTACTGCACCGATGAGGGGTGTTGTAGAATGAATTCTATCTTGAAATTTATTGTTCTTATGATGTACAAATATTTACTTCAGGTTACAGCAAACTCACATTCTTTGATAAGATTGTGGAATCATCAGCGCGATACTTCATTCTATAGTTGACTTAGTTAGCCATTTCGATTCGAATGTCTTTTGTGTAGGGCTCATGAAGTGCAGCTTTATCCTGAACTGCCATCTTGCCCTCCCATATCTTCAAGGTGATCTCCACATTACGCGATAAGACTGAACTGTAACTCGTCGAAACACCAGTCTGAAATACAGAACCGCGTAGTATTAAGGAAGTAACTATGCATTTTTAAAACCAATTAACACAACTAAGAGGAATTTCCGGACAAATTTGCATTCGTTATTCATGAAACAATCTAAATCCTGAATGATATAATGCTAATAATATTTTTAATTATCTGCAAATAGTTGATTGATTGTTTAAAGAAATTATAATGCTTATATGTAAACAACGAAGTATAGTTGTACTACAATGTTGGCCATACTTTCTTCTAATGTCACTGCTCCGCAATATTATACTATTACATGAATTGGGAAAAGAGTTTTCAACCAGTAAGATTCTATTTTCAATTTTGTAGTTTTGAAAAGTTAACTTTTTCAATTTTCAAAATATATAGAGTTCGAAAATAGGGACGACCAGCGCCTCGGTCAGATAGTACAGAACGGAGGCTTCTGGTCGTCGCACTGATGATGACAAACTTTGGCCCCTTTACGGCCCCTAAGTCTTTTTCAAAATTAATATTAATTACAAAATATTGACATATTACTACTGAAATCACACCATAACAGAAGAAAAATATCACCTTCTGATTCGAACTACGTTAGCAAGCTGACAGCGTACCTATGACGTTAACCATTCGGCTAAAGCGGTTTCGTTTCAGTTGCCACTAGAAAAGTAGTTAAATATAATAAAACCATGCAAATAGAACATAATCGTTCTAATATATTTTTTTCGTTTCTCATAGGTCAACTTTTAAGTTTAAATATACTGTGATATATAATATAATATAAAAATGTATAATATAGGGAATATTAAATATATTAATATAATATAATTATATTTTAATAGAATGCGAACTTTTTCTATAGAAAGAAAGTACAATATTTTTATTTTTCCTCATGCGTACTTCAAAGTACTTACATTGTCATAATAAACTGAAAGTGGACTTGCAATTATTCGAGAAGAGTCTAATGTCTAGAAGTAGGACAGTTTTAAAGAATACTAGGATGCTAAAACAAAGGCGTACTTTCTCACCCGTATTTTCACGGAAACTTATGCTGAAAATACTAAAAGTTTCGAAAAATTAAACATGATCTTATTTAAAAATCTTATCTTTTTTAAGGAAAAGTTTCACTGCGGGAAAATCTCAATTTCAATATTTTACTTGTAGAATACTTACGAAAAACTGGGGTTTTGAAGTCGAACATGAGACCTGCAATATTCTTAATGCACTTCCACTATCCAACCATAAAAATGTGTAATAAAAATTATGGAGCCATTTGTTTGAACATTTGAAAATGTCCTAGGGGCTTCATGTAAAGTACCTCCCCTAATTGAATATCGGTTTCAAATTCAAGGCGCCAGACATCAGCCAGATCGTTTGGGAGTATTAATTTTGTGAAAATCGTCAATGGTTTAGCTGCTAGCGTTGTTCAGGACGGACGGACAGACATCACTGCCAGTCGATTTTTTCGCTATCAACCACCCACAAAACATGGATTCTGGCTTACACCACGATTTGAGTGGATTTTTTTCTAAATGAAGTAAGTGGATTTATCCATTTTTTCGTCACAAGGGCCGTAATGCGTTTTTCTGTAGACACCATAGCATTACGTAACTTTCTCTACTCCTTAAGAAGAAAGTGCAAAGTCAATATATGAGAAATTTAGATTATGTTCACGGAAAATTTGTATGTTTTCACTGCAAAGCAATTTCTCCAAATTTGCAAAACATTTATACAATTTTTTATAACTTCATTTGTAGAATTAGTTATACCGAGAAGAAGAGTAAAGAGTTCAAGTGAGAAATTTGAAACAGATTAGTAATTGTAATGCTGAAAAATCCCAGAGATATTAATAAAAGGTGATATTTACTACAGTATTTGTAATAACGGTATAGTGTATCTGAATGAAGAGGTAAAGTAAAAAGAAAGAGTTCTTTTCAGAAAGTTTCAATAATGCAATATGAGCATAATGTAACATACCCTCCAGAAATATTGAATATCATTGATCTAGAATCCCAATGAACTCTGCTAGTATAATATCAATTTTGAAAAAGAATACTGATTTAGAAGTCAGTAATGTTTTAATTTCAGGTACCAGCTGCGTACACAGGTCCTTTTCCCTACAATGAGTCTAAAAATAAATACATGTTCGCAGAGTCTTTGGAAAATATTTTTTGAGTTCGTGGATTTCAAAGCTAAATTTTCCTTCAAAACCCTTGGAAATACCGTTTTACTTGATATCATTAGCTTGTAGTGTGTCATCTGAGAATGTAAAATATAGTAAAATATTTAATGAAGTCTTAATCAATATTAGTCCAATTATTTTCCGTCACTGTCTTCTCGCTTAAAAACTATGTGGAAATATTGTAATGAAAGAACATTATTAAATTCAGTGTACTCAGTTTAATAAAATATGTTTATTTTACCAACGAAATAGAGAAAGGTGAATAAATATGTACATACAATGAATATCATTGCAATATTGTAGGAAATCTCTGAGAGAGAGATGAATATTAAGTTATAACACAATCGAATTAGCTGACCATATATGAAAATTCCCCATTTTGATTAAATAAACTTCCGTTTTATAATATTTTGCCCAGGGAACAAAGTCCTTAGGTTTTATTAGCAATTACCATTGAAACCTGATTTCAAATATGTGAAACTTTGACACCAAAGTTGTTGTTTTTTGTATATACTTTTTAATGTCCTTTAACTACTAGGTCATATAACGACCACTGTGACCTTTTATGTTTGGGGTTTCTCTGTAGGAGAATACGTAAGGACATCACGAATACACATCTACATGTCTGAGGCGGAACTCATGGTTCCTTCGAACCCAGGAAGCTACGGCCTTGTCGTCCATTTCCTCTTTCTCTCCTAGTAAACCTTTGACGTCATATATCCAACATCAAATACATCGAAGATATCGCTTAATTTCCGTCATTTGAATTACGTTTTTCCTGTGTTCCTGGCCACGTGGGGATATGGGAAATGAAACTTGACTAGGTAGTGTGTTGGCCTCGAGGAAGCCAGAAAGACATCTTTTATGGTAATATCTACTCTTACTACCAAGATTTTATCCAACGTTGCATTTTGAGGCAAGGCGCAGAGTGGCAGAACTCTTTTCAAACTACAAGGACTATAAGACCCTTGTCGTCAACCTGTGGCTCTAAGCCCGAGGCAAGAATTGTTATTCACCTTCGGATCGGGCAGGCATCGCCACTCTCGCACGGACATCCTCGTGCAGTTACCCACCCCTATCCCCAGAAATGAAGAATGATCTTACTGTAAAGTATGCTCCCAGTAATTACGATAATGAAAGAGCCGAAGAAGGCATAGCTGTTGATTATAGAGGAGGATGCTGGCTACTGTCCTCTGCAAACTGTTTAAACTTTAGCTATGATTTATAAATCTAATACGCGTGAAGGGGATGATTTTTAATATGCCTTTTATAACTAATTTTATGTTTTGATGTAACACTGTCTTTGTCATTTATTTCATTTTAAAATTAGTCATATTTACTGTTTTACTCTTAATCTTGTAATTAATAAAAATATTTTAACTGACTTTTATACTAATTTTCAGAAAATTATGAATAATATTGAACTATGTAATTGACAAGATATTTGAGCAATACACACAGTTCTTTATATTATTAAAGAAGGCATGAAGCCTACTGTGAAATAATAAAGACTGTAGTTTATTTTCAGATTTGAGAACTTGTGATCTCATTGAATCTCTTGTGTTTTCCGTGTTGATCTAAAACCAAATGTATTTTCAGGTTCGATATGCATTCAAGTATTGGGATCTTATGAACACAAATTTTTTGTCATGCGTATATCTTACAATGGCTAAAATTATTTCACAATTAATCATTACAAACAAGGACGGTGTGTTTCCTGTGAATAAAAACCGTTTCTTACTTCAATATCGATAACCGTGTCAAGGTTTCCGGATGTTTGAATTATGAGAGCTTGAATCGAACTAAACACTCCAGAAACTGTTTCGGGGGTCATACAAAAACTTAACATAAATTGGAAGATAATACGATTCGAAAACACTGTGTTCCGCTTAAATATTTTAATTGGAAATTGTCCCGGAATTGAAATTTTTAACTAAATATCAATCTCTTTAAAAGTTTATTCAAACAGTTTTTGTTTTTCTTAACAGCTCGTTTTAAGAAAATTACATTGATTCGTACATTTTAAGGTTTTCTAAATTTATTCTTTTTTTACTACGTGTTATTCAAAATATTTAAGAAAAATATTTAACTTCAGTGTAGATTTCACAAATTAAAAAGAATTAAAAATTTGCTGGGTTTATATTATTAGCTATTTAATAAAGATATCAATTATTACAATTTTGCTATTAATATATGTAATGCATATGCTGGAAAGTTAATTAATTATGTTAGCGTCATCAGCCATATCAGATTTGTACTGTTGCCTGTATATTACCTAAGTAAATAAATAAATAAAATATCACTGAAGCGATAGATATAATCTTCAGCAGTGTGTGCAGAAAAATATAAACTTTTGAAAAATATAAGGAAGAATAAGACAATATATTTTCGAAATATTTCTAATGAGAGGTTCCTGTCTCTTTTTCACTGATTATCACTATAAATTGCATCAATTTTACAAATAGTCTAAAAAATATTAATACAGCAATTTTGCAATGATAATCTACTTGGGACACCCGGGCAGTGATTTTTAATTGATTAACGAAATCACTGTTTGCATGCACCTGCTCATAGAAAATGGGCGATTACATTTTCATAATGCGTAATAAATGTGTGTATTGCTTGCATTTCATTAAAGGCGTAATAATGTCAAAATACAAGCTTTAAATACGTGAACATAGAATTTCAATTTGTTTGATAGGAAATGTATATTATGTAAATGCATTATATTGTGGCTCTGAAAATTATTATGGTAATAGTTAGTGTCTTTTGCTCTAGAACCATTAGCATTTTAAAATAGTTTGTAAGAAACAAAACTTTCAATACTATTAATTTAATCTGCCACAAATTTCACAATATTAGATACCATAAATTAGACTTCATTTTCATGGTAAAAACTCGATAAAATGCCTGAAGCCCCCGTGACCCGCTGCCCCTTGGTCTGTCAGCGTCCACGGGCTCAGGGCCAACGTCCAGTGCAATTGGCGGAGGATCCTTTGCGCCCGCGCGCGTTGTAAATCCGTTTCCTGCTCTGTGCCCTTCCGTTACCCTCCTCTTACTTCCTCTCACCCCTCCCTCTCCTGTTACCCCCTGCTCACGTTAGCGAGGCAGCGTCACTGACCTGAGAAATTGCTCCGCCCCTTTGAGATAACTAGGAGGAAAATCTTCGAGGGGAGGAAGGGGGACGTGTCTGAAACTTGGAGCAAAAGCCAATGATAAGAGCGGATACGCCTCGACGCCAGGATTAATGGCGTCCACCGATGCTGGTCCGCTGTGGAAAAGCCAGATCAGCCGCACAAGGCACGCTCATATTCTGTGAGAGTGGCATACATACTTTGTTCTGATAATTCTTCTGAAACTTTGTTAATAATTATTAGGGAGAAGATTTTTATGCTCTAAAAAAATCTTGAAATATGCTTCTAAATATGCATTTATTACGTAAACATTTTTGCAAATATGCATACACATGATATTAAAAATTAACGGCTCATTTCTCTATAAAAATTGCTTTGATTAATTACAGGAGAAACATGATTGAATGAAAAGGCATAATATTTAGAGCAATATAATATAATTCAACTGATTTCCGAGAGAAATAATTCATTGATCATTTTTGGCGATGGTTTAGGTCAACAAAAACCGTCCCTTAATGATTAATAAATACCCGGAAAGATAGGGTGATACTTCAGCTAGTCAAGGATATGAATCTATGATTATTAATAGTCTTCTACAAAAATGATTATTGAAAAGTAACACCAACTTATACTAATTTCATATTTATTGCTCCAGTGCAGACAATTTTTTTCTGTGCTGCTGAACAGCAATATCACAATTTAAAGAGAATATTTTTTCAGTAATATAATACAAAGATAATGTGAATGTAAAAGAAGGAAAGACATTTTGAATTAATTTGACTTCTAAATACAAAAGGCTACATTGCAAACACATTTTTTCCAATAAAAATGTAATAATATCTTATAAGCCTCTAGTACCCTTCAATTTTGAAGTTCTGTGGGAGACGAATAGGACATTCTCAGATTCTCCCCACCTGCTTAACTGGTAGGGGGGTATCTTATCTCCCATTCAAGTCTGATTCGAATCGCGCGCCACCCCCATTTCTCGCGTTGTTTTTTTCCGCGGCCCCCTGGAACTCTCAGCGACCTTCGCGCTCGCGAGAAGAAAAGCCCCCGCTCTCGGCAGCTGCTCAGCCGTCGAGCCGCGAGGGGAGGGGCGGGGAGGCGGCATCGCGTGACAAGCGAAGGCGGAGGAGCGCACCAAGCCATCGGCGGCCGCAACAGGCGCCCCTGACAAACGCGCCTCGCCAGCCAGAGACGGCCCACAACACGCGCGCCTGCCCGCCCCAGGAAGCTCCGGCTGCGCCTTGGTAAACGTGGAAAGTACCAGCTGACTGCACTCGAATTACTTCCGGCAATAAACAAAATCACTAAATCATAATTTTCAATACAATCAAAAATCATAATCTTTCATTTAAAATAGATTTTTCATTTAAAATAGATTTTTTCATTTAAATAGATTTTTCATTTAAAATAGATTTTCATTTAAAATAGATTTTTCATTTAAAATGATTTTTCTATTTAAAATAGATTTTTCATTTAAAATAGATTTTTTCATTTAAAAATAGATTTTTCATTTAAAATAGATTTTTCATTTAAAATAGATTTTTCATTTAAAATAGATTTTTCATTTAAAATAGATTTTCATTTAAAATAGATTTTTTCATTTAAAATAGATTTTTTTGATTTAAATGGATTTTTTTGATTTAAAAATAGATTTTTTTGATTTAAAATAGATTTTTTTATTTAAAATAGATTTTTTTATTTAAAATAGATTTTTTTGATTTAAAAGGATTTTTTGATTTAAAATAGATTTTTTTGATTTAAAATAGATTTTTTGATTTAAAATAGATTTTTTTGATTTAAAATAGATTTTTTTGATTTGTACTAGATTTTTTGATTTAAAATAGATTTTTTGATTTAAAATAGATTTTGGATTTAAAATAGATTTTTTGATTTAAATAGATTTTTTTGATTTAAAATAGATTTTTTGATTTAAAATAGATTTTTTGATTTAAAATAGATTTTTTGATTTAAAATAGATTTTTTGATTTAAAATAGATTTTTTGATTTAAAATAGATTTTTTGATTTAAAATAGATTTTTTGATTTAAAATAGATTTTTTGATTTAAAATAGATTTTTTGATTTAAAATAGATTTTTTGATTTAAAATAGATTTTTTGATTTAAAATAATTTTGATTTAAAATAGATTTTGATTTAAAATAGATTTTTTTGATTTAAAAGGATTTTTTGATTTAAAATAGATTTTTTGATTAAAATAGATTTTTTGATTTAAAATAGATTTTTTATTTAAAATAGATTTTTTTATTTAAATAGATTTTTTTGATTTAAAATGATTTTGATTTAAAATAGATTTTTTTGATTTAAAATAGATTTTTTTGATTTAAAATAGATTTTTTTATTTAAAATAGATTTTTTTATTTAAAATAGATTTTTTTATTTAAAATAGATTTTTTTTATTTAAAATAGATTTTTTTGATTTAAAATAGATTTTTTTGATTTAAAATAGATTTTTTTTATTTAAAATAGATTTTTTTTATTTAAAATAGATTTTTTTTTATTTAAAATAGATTTTTTTATTTAAAATAGATTTTTTTATTTAAAATAGATTTTTTTGATTTAAAATAGATTTTTTGATTTAAAATAGATTTTTTTGATTTAAAATAGATTTTTTTGATTTAAAATAGATTTTTTTTATTTAAAATAGATTTTTTTATTTAAAATAGATTTTTTTATTTAAAATAGATTTTTTTTATTTAAAATAGATTTTTTTATTTAAAATAGATTTTTTATTTAAAATAGATTTTTTTGATTTAAAATAGATTTTTTTTATTTAAATATTTTTTTATTTAAAATAGATTTTTTTATTTAAAATAGATTTTTTTTATTTAAAATAGATTTTTTTATTTAAAATAGATTTTTATTTATTTAAAATAGATTTTTATTTAAAATAGATTTTTTATTTAAAATAGAATTTTATTTAAAATAGATTTTTATTTAAAATAGATTTTTTATTTAAAATAGATTTTTTGATTTAAAATAGATTTTGATTTAAATAGATTTTTGATTTAAAATAGATTTTTGATTTAAAATAGATTTTTTATTTGTGCTGATTTTTTTATTTAAAATTTTTACATTTTTTATTTAAAAATAGATTTTTTTTATTTAAAATAGATTTTTTTATTTAAAATAGATTTTTTATTTATTTAAAATAGATTTTTTATTTATTTAAAATAGATTTTTTTATTTAAAATAGATTTTTTTATTTAAAATAGAATTTTTATTTAAAATAGATTTTTTATTTAAAATAGATTTTTTTTTATTTAAAATAGATTTTTTTGATTTAAAATAGATTTTTTGATTTAAAATAGATTTTTTGATTTAAAATAGATTTCTTTTGATTTAAAATAGATTTCTTTTGATTTAAAATAGATTTTTTATTTAAAATAGATTTTTTGATTTAAAATAGATTTTGATTTAAAATAGATTTTGATTTAAAATAGATTTTGATTTAAAATAGATTTTTTGATTTAAAATAGATTTTGATTTAAAATGATTTTTTGATTTAAAAATAGATTTTGATTTAAAATTAGATTTTGATTTAAAATAGATTTTTTGATTTAAAATAGATTTTTTGATTTAAAATAGATTTTTTGATTTAAAATAGATTTTTTGATTTAAAATAGATTTTTTGATTTAAAATAGATTTTTTGATTTAAAATAATATTTTTTTATTTAAATAAGATTTTTTAAATTGTATTAATGTTTTTACTTTAAACAAAAATCATTAAGTGATTTATTAATCCTTTATCTTATGATTTTTTATCTTCTTCCTATTATTTATGATGTATTATTTTAAAACTGATCTTATAATTCTTTTGGATCGTAATAAATTATTATTATTATTATTATTATTATTACATATTATTAGTATTACTATTATTACCACTTCTAAACTAGTTTTGGGGATACACTGATGCAGGTCACAGCAGTTCGGGAATTTCTCAATGTAAAATCACTCTTTCACTCTCAAGCTGCATGCTCTCGCCAGATAGCATCGTGCCGTTCACAACACCAGTTCTCGCTTTACTGACGATCGAACAGCTAATCAGTCTCTAATAATCGGTTCGTCATCCGTAATGCAACCGAAATAACGAACACCTTTCAATCTATAGCAATTGTTTTCTGCCACCCATTAACTTCAGTCTGTTCGACATACAACGTCATAATTTAAAAAATTTAATTCTTCTAAAAGCATTCCGTATCTCGCTCCCAAAGCGGTTTGGTCGATATACCACGAAAGAGTGAACGACACGTCTTGTTTGAAATGAGATCTTTCTAAGCTTCAAATATTGTTGTTTTATTTTTCTTCGTTATGTTTGATAATAACATTCTCTAACAAACAAGTAACTTTAAGAGGCATCCAGGCGAATTAAATTGTCTGCAATTATATCATTAATGTATTGTGATTTTGCAAATACTAGTATTTTAAAGTAGAACTTCATAGCAATTGCAATAGTCGAAATCTAAATACAGGAACAACTAATGAGTTTGTATGTTTCAAATAAAGTTTTATCAGTAGAAAACAAAACAAATTTCTGTAATACAAGCAGATTAGAACGGAAAAAAACGCGATAGTACATTATTTTAAAAAGCCGTCAAATTTAAAAGCTGATCATATAAATCCAGTCAACTGAAGGACGATCACTAATATTTTAAACTCTTTCAATGCAGAGATTCCTTCTTTGGCAATATATTTACAAAAACGAAAATTCATGAGGAAAATAGTAGAAAATGTTTCAATGATAACAATCTTCACGACAGAAAAAAATGAGTCTAGGACGAGATATGGAAAGTCACACATACAATACAGCCAACGTGCATGAATACTAATGTTGCACCTAGAATTTCAGTTTAGGAACACTCCCGAATAAAACGATCACATGCATCATTGTCTTGTTGTTGTTGTTCTTTTAAACGAAAAATTGTCAAGTAAATTTTCATAGACTATCTTACCAATCGTACACACGAAACTGCCATTGCATGAAGCGAAATTTGCAGGAGAATGTGCCAAGTCGGAATCCTCGGAAGTGGGGTGCCGGCTTTCGAGGGTGCCAGCCCTGCTCACTCACAACTTCTTAGACCTTCAACTCTTCAAACAACTCAAGGTGCCTATGAAGCATCGAAGCCAACTTGGAAATTTCTCCATTACTCCATTTAATGCGATACTAATAAACATTTTCTTATCAAACCTTTCGAAAAGGTGTGTATAAAATAACAGTACACATACACTATATTTAACTACCTAAATACTCTGTGATAAATGTATTTCCAAATAAATTGTTAAACCTTTTGTTATAAAATAATATCAATCATCATTTATCTAATTACACGAAATAAGATATCTTCAGTAGAAGGAAAAAATTCATAAAATTGAAACTTACAAGAAAATGACTCTAACATATAAGTGAGGCGATCTTCATAGACCTTCAATAAGCAATACTGACGTCGCTTTAAACCATCGAAGTGTACGTGTACAATTTTCCTGTAATACGATCATTTATAAACATTTTCGTATCAAACCGGAAATGTGTGTAACATTAGACAATATTATAGTACAAAATATACTGGTTTACCTAAAACTGACTATGCTGAAAGTAATCCTAAAGAAAATGGTTAGGATAATATCAATTAACATCTATCCAATCATATCTCATAAAAATAATTAAATTGAAAAAATTTCGAAACTCGGCGAATGAAATGTCGGAGTTTTGGAACGCATATTCTATGTAATTTTCTTTGTATAGTTCTCAGAAGTCTGTGCATCAAAACCTTTTAACAAACTATTCAAGAATATTTTACCATCGAATTTGTCGCTGAGAATAGGAATGGCGATGCTTCACAATATGTATATATTTGTTGAACTATATATGACTGATCACCATGAAAGTTGGCACATCCATGTTTTTCCACGGAGACTGTTTCTGCGATATTTATTTCGTTCTAACTCCACTAGACAAAGAGAGGAAAACAGAGAGAGAGGGGGAAGAGAGAGAGGAAAAGTGAGAGAGAGAGAGAGAGGAAAAGATAGAGAGAGAGAGAGAGAGGAAAACTGTGAGAGAGAGAGGAAAATTGTGAGAGAGAGAGAGAGAGGGAAAATTAGAGAGAGAGAGAGAGAGGTAGAAAATTAGAGAGAGAGAGAGAGAGAGAGAGGAAAGTGAGAGAGAGAGAGAGAGATAGGAAAAGAGAGAGAGAGAGAGATAGGAAAAGAGAGAGAGAGAGAGATAGGAAAGTGAGAGAGAGAGAGAGATGAGGGAAAAGTGTGAGAGAGAGAGAGAGAGGAAAAGGTGGAGAGAGAGAGAGAGAGAGAGAGATAGGAAAGGGTGTGAGAGAGAGAGAGATAGGAAAAGTGTGAGAGAGAGAGAGATAGGAAAAGTGTGAGAGAGAGAGAGAGATAGGAAAAGTGTGAGAGAGAGAGAGATAGGAAAAGTGTGAGAGAGAGAGAGATAGGAAAAGTAAGAGAGAGAGATAGGAAAAGTGTGAGAGAGAGAGATAGGAAAAGTAAGAGAGAGAGATAGGAAAAGTAAGAGAGAGAGATAGGAAAAGTAAGAGAGAGAGATAGGAAAAGTAAGAGAGAGAGATAGGAAAAGTAAGAGAGAGACAGAGAGAAAAAGTAAGAGAGAGACAGAGAGAAAAAGTAAGAGAGAGACAGAGAGAAAAAGTAAGAGAGAGACAGAGAGGAAAAGTAAGAGAGAGACAGAGAGAAAAAGTAAGAGAGAGGCAGAGAGAAAAAGTAAGAGAGAGACAGAGAGAAAAAGTAAGAGAGAGACAGAGAGAAAAAGTAAGAGAGAGACAGAGAGAAAAAGTAAGAGAGAGACAGAGAGAAAAAGTAAGAGAGAGACAGAGAGAAAAAGCAAGAGAGAGACAGAGAGAAAAAGTAAGAGAGAGACAGAGAGAAAAAGTAAGAGAGAGACAGAGAGAAAAAGTAAGAGAGAGACAGAGAGAAAAAGTAAGAGAGAGACAGAGAGAAAAAGTAAGAGAGAGACAGAGAGAAAAAGTAAAGAGAGACACAGAGAAAAAGAGAGGCAGAGAGAAAGTAAGAGAGAGACAGAGAGAAAAGTAAGAGAGAGACAGAGAGAAAGAGAGAGACAGAGAGAAAGAGAGAGACAGAGAGAAAAGAGAAAGAGAGAGACAGAGAGAAAAGAAAGAGAGAGACAGAGAGAAAGAAAGAGAGAGACAGAGAGAAAAGAGAGAGAGACAGAGAGAAAAGAGAGAGACAGAGAGAAAGAGAGAGACAGAGAGAAAAGAAAGAGAGAGACAGAGAGAGAAAGAGAGAGACAGAGAAAGAAAGAGAGAGACAGAGAAAAGTAAGAGAGAAAAGGAGAAAGTAAGAGAGAAAAGGAGAAAGTAAGAGAGAAAAGGAGAAAGTAAGAGAGAAAAGGAGAAAGTAAGAGAGAAAAAGAGAAAGTAAGAGAGAAAAGGAGAAAGTAAGAGAGAAAAGGAGAAAGTAAGAGAGAGACAGAGAGAAAAAGTAAGAGTGAGACAGAGAGAAAAAGTAAGAGAGAGACAGAGAGAAAAAGTAAGAGAGAGACAGAGAGAAAAAGTAAGAGAGAGACAGAGAGAAAAAGTAAGAGAGAGACAGAGAAAAAGTAAGAGAGAGACAGAGAGAAAAAGTAAGAGAGAGACAGAGAGAAAAAGTAAGAGAGAGACAGAGAGAAAAAGTAAGAGAGAGACAGAGAGAAAAAGTAAGAGAGAGACAGAGAGAAAAAGTAAGAGAGAGACAGAGAAAAAGTAAGAGAGAGACAGAAAAAGTAAGGGAGAGACAGAGAGAAAAGTAAGAGAGACAGGAAAAGTGTGTGAGAGGGAAAGTGAGAGAGTAAGGGTGTGTGAGCGACGAAAAGTGAGAGAGGGAAAGGGAGAGAGGGAAAGTGAGAGGGGTAAAGAGGGAACGCGAGAGAGGGAAAGAGGGAACGTGAGAGAGGGAAAGAAAGGGGGCAAAAGAGAGGGGAAAAGAGAGTTTTCCCCTAGTTTCTGCAATTTCCGTCTGTCGTTCTTCACTTTTGTTCTCCGACCTCCTGGTATCGGGAATCGATTTGTGAACACAGCGGATTTAAGGATAAGACCCAGATTTTTTCGTCCTTTCGTCAAAGAGACGAATCATTTTCACGGCCCAACTTCTTCGACCCAACTTTGAAACTATAACCAGATTGGTGAAGCAACTCGTTTTCATCAGAAACTACAATATATTTTGAACAGAAGATAAAAGGAAACGTTTTAAAGCATGCAGCACGAGATAGTCAAAGGTCGTTTTCCTGTCATTGCTGAAATTGACACATTGGCCCAAACGTGAAACTCCCATGGCTAATGTAAAAAATATTTGCATCAACAGATGTCCAAAATGTTCTCAACAAAGGGGGCATCACGTGCACACGCAGTGGGTCAGTAATCGCATCAAACTGCTATTTCAACCCAAGTATAAAATGAAAACCATGGAACGACTTTCCCATGGATAATTATAAACGTAAATGGATTATAATCCATTAGATCTGTAATTTACTATTAATTTATAAGCAGAAATTAATCGAAGTCATCAACGAAACCCAACCACTGCAAAAAAATTGTGTTTTTAACACGTTCACTTGCAGTCATCAATATAATTTTCCCTTTTTCATTAACGCAGTACGTTATCATGCCGAAACTAACACCCAGTGGTACCAGCAGTTTAGTGAAACATGATGAAACATTGTTTAGGCGAAAGAAAACTCTACCCATCTACATTAATGTGACCTGTTCACGAATCGACCGCCTGCGCACGAGTGGGAAACGAGCCTGCGGGAAACGAGTCTGTTCTGTTCCGGAGTTTGAAAGTGAATTGTTGAACTTCGTGTTTAATTTTTGTGGCAATGAGCCTTGTAATTTGAAACAGCAAAGCTTGTTTCAGTGGAAGTGTTATGAACACAACGTCTATTGTACAAAAGAATTAAAATGGGATAAAAACAATGAGATAAATATCAGTTTTGGCTGTTAAAATTTGTGAATGTTCGATTTGCAAGAAATATAAATGATTATTTCAAGTAATTTTGTAAACTATTCCTCAATATATACCTCATCAATTAGAACATTGTACATCATTTTCTTCAATAAATTTTGTAAATTCCATTTCTGTTACTTTCCATTTTCCTCTAGCTGTTTGGAATAAAGAATCTTGAAGAAAACGATTGAAATGATGCCATGCGTTCCGCGTTGTTTTATATCAATCGCGAAGGTCGAAGTCCAAGCCTCGTCACTAACTCCAAACACGCGTAGCGAAGCGTCAATTAATTGTGCCTTAAAATATTATAGGTTATAATGTTTTGCTCGCGGCAGTGAGTCTATTCTTGCACGGGATGGAGGGGGGCACGATAAATTGTAAGAGTCGAAAGTCTTTATGAAACATTAGACCACACACAATTTTGCAAGAACGTGATAGCTTTCTGTCACTCCTCACACTACCACTCCAAACAAACACACCGAGTTTAATCAACATCACGTGTAAGAAATAATCAAGTGATCACACCGTGAACAAGACTCGTTCCCAAACAAAATTTTCCCAGAAAACGCACGAAACCACAACTATTTTCGGTAGCAAAAAAATTTTTAAAATACCATCAACTTGTAGTTTGTAAGATTATGAGACATTCGCTCAGCCAATACGGATACGGATTGCTTCGGTACATAACAATCCAGACATGGAAAATAAGGCAAAGCGGTCGACAGTCACGGGATCAACGTCAGCCGGCCACGTCGAGTGTACAGGCACGCAAGGTAAGGTCAGGTCATCCCTACCGCTAGGTTTCATTGGGTAACATGTGAATATTATTAATAAGGTACAAATCAGATTCAATGTGCATTAACGGTCCAAATATTTCAAACATTATTGTTATTATTATTATTATTATATATATGTTGTCCATGACGTTTTTTTTTAACTCGAGAAACTTTTTACCTTCTCGTTCATCAATACAGTTGAATAATTATGAATAAAAAGATAGCAATAAGTTAACATCTAATAACTACATTTTCGGTTTCTTTAAGGAAATGTTACTTAGACAAACCCAGGGCGAAAGTTGATTTGGCAAATTACGTTGAAAACGTCTCTCTCCTATCGACCAAAGGAAATCAGAACCCAGAAATGTTTACGCGCGATTATGAAGAACCCTTACGGAACGTCTCAACTTACGAGGTGCCAGAAAGCGACGTGGTATGCGATAAAGCAGCGTGCAAGATAATGAATATATTTCTTTTACGTCGAATTTTATAAATAAATGGAACAAAAAAAAATGTGAATTGAATTAAAAATACCGCGCCATATGAAGTTCAAATTATTCTCAATAAAGTTTTTAAAAAACTTTTGCAACTTCTGCGAAAGCACATGTGGCGAAAGTTAGAAGCAGCATGCACGGGACAAATAGCATAAGGGAGAGGGGGTACATAACCCTCCAAAATGTTTCCTTATTTTGTAGTTAATGAAATTTCATAAGAAATGCGTGCGAAAATTGGATTAATTTCAACTGAGCGCCACAATGCAAAATGTTATGAACGAAAAAATAAAAGAGTTTGTGAACATCTTGATTTGCAAGCAGAAACGCTACCAGAGTAAAGGGTTATCTGAACTAATACAGTTCCTGCCTTTGTAAAATGTCGAATTTACATCGATAAAGACCACTTAAAAAGGAATGGACTTGCACCAACAGTCCAAAAATATTTTCAATAAAGAATATTTTTAAGGAAGACACTTTCCGAAACTTCTGCCAAGTTGCAGTCAGGAGATTGTGCACATCATGTACGGTAGGGGGTACGGATCCTGCAAACAGGTTGCCTTGATTTGTAGTAAGAGGAATTTCATAAAAAAGTGCGAACTAATCTTGAAATGAATTGAATTTTTGCGAGACAGTATAAAACTTTTTTAGCCAAATAATATTCAAAAACGTTGTGGAACTTCGACCAAATTGCAGGTAGCAAGGTCAAAAGCAGCAAGTTTGCTACACAGGTAGCGTAAACGGTTACAAGTCCAACAAATGCTTTTCGTACCTTCGTAATAAGTCAAATTTTAAGAATAAACACCTGAAAACCTTGATTCAAATATTGAACTTCGCGCCAAGAGTCCAAATATTCCAAAAGAATATTTAAAAAGAAAAAAAAAACTTTCTGGAACTTTTGCCAAGTCGCGTATGGCAAGGTCGCCAGCGGCATGCTGGCGACAGAAGCAGCGTAACCTACAAATAGGACATTTCGTAACCTGGTAACGCCGAATTTTATGAATAAACGCCAGGAAACATCGATTATAATACTAAATTCCGCAACAACAGTCCAAATCATTACCAACAAAGAGGCTGTTACCAAAAAAAGCAACTACGTAGTTCCGGCCAAGAGGGGCAGGGAGGTCGCGAGGTCCCACTCGGCTCACAAGGCGTCATCCTGGTTCGGCTGCCCGCCCGCGTCGCTCGCCGCGATGTCACCGCACCCGTCCGCGTGTCGCGTCGTGTCGTCGCGCCGCGTTCGAGTGGTTTCGTCGCCGGTTGCCGGTGGCCGCGCCGCGCGCCAGGGGTAACCGTCTCGCAAGGGCGCGCGCCGGCGGCCCGATGCGGGTCAGCAGCCGCAGGTGGCGCGGCGGGGCGGCGCGCGCAACCGCGCCCCACGCGCATGCGTGGCCCGAGGTGCAGGCAGGCAGGTAGACCTGCCGGCTATTTGCGCGACGCGACGCGACATGTCGCCCTGCCGCCGCGCGGCCGGCGACACGAAGCGGGCTGTCAGCTGGCGCTCAGGGCACGGGCGACGTGAGCACTACCTCACCCCACCCCAAAAAAAAACAGGAATACATGCAGGGTGTGTGTAGGGAGGATTATCTTCTCCTCCCTCTTCCTCTCCTTCTACATCTCCTGCCTCTTTCTCCGTCTTCTTCTCCCTCCTCTTCCTCCTCTTTCCCTCCTTCCTTTTCGTTTTCATCCTCTTATTCCTCTCCCCCTCCTTCCTTTGTCTCTCCTTCCTCTCCTGCCTCCCTCTCCCTCTTCTTCTCCCTCCTCTCTCCCTCCTTCCTTTTCGTTTTCCTCCTCTTATTCCCCTCTTCCCTCCTTCCCTCCCCTGCCTTGCTCCTCCTTCTTTCCATCTTTCTTCCTCTTTCCTTCCTTCCTTTCCCACTGCCTTCTTCTTCATCCTCCCTATCCCTTTTCCTCCCCTGCCTCTTCATTTTCTTCTGGCCACGGGGCGGGATAGCAGGCGGAGGCGGGGAGTATGAGCTGGTCCAAGGGGTGAGGATGCTCAGCCCCTAGTAAGGAGCTCCAAAGACAAGCGGGGAGGTGGAGACGGTGGTGGCGGCGGCAAGAGAAGTCGCACACTTCCTCTCAGCACTCGGAAATAGTACCCTCGATTTTTTTAATTCACTGAAATGGCTCACAGATAGCGACAAGCCGTTGTTCTGCTGCACCGTTGACCGGAAGGTCACGTGATTTTGAGCCCGACAGAGGCGGATTTTCAACACTACATACATATCGTGGGCGTACATGAGAAATACATTAACTGAACTGAATTATATGAAAGATATTAACTGTGAGAAATACGTTAATGAGTACTGGTGTTTACAGTTATGTCAGTGTACAAACCTGACTTCCACACCTAAAGGCTTCCATTTCAAACAATTAACAGCTAACACTTGTCGTTTTCCCTATGTTTAGAGATTAATTTGCTACACTTTACACCTATTCTATCTCATTTTCCGCTTTTTTGACTTATACATTTTCCTTGTTAGCTGATGATACGTCGAATTCAACTACGTGGAAAATAATTCTAGCGACCGGCTGCTCCGAAAGGTAGTTTCTGTGGATTCTCCGATCAATAGTAGGCGAATGCCGGAGCAGTGCCCTAAGAAACGAGCCATGAACAACGCGCGATCTTTCCTTCCCCTTTCTTGTCCTATATTCACCCCTTACTTAAACATACAATAATATGCACTACACTGCCACACATGATCCCGTAACAAATGAGCCATAGACAGCGCATGATGTTCCCTTCCTCACTCTTGTCCCCACCGCTCCCCCTCCCCCACCCCCAATAATAATAATATATCAACGAATCGAATTGTTTTGTTTTTTTTTCTATTTTGCCATCAGATAATACAATATTATTTATCAAAATCGCAAAGTCATAATCATAAGCTCTCCTGCCTATTAAAAGTAAGAGTGAAAATTGGCCGTTTTCCGGCTCACGGTTTCCGTACGTGAAGGCGAGAAAGTCGATCAAGGGCCACGAGATGCGCATATCCTGGGGGAGGCAACTCTGCCGTCGGCATGCGCCCGGCCGGTCACACGCGGGTGCTCATAATGCTCCTCCGACAGACACGACTCGGCCTCGGCCTCGCGCCCAGCGCGCTGCGGAAGTCTCTCGACAGCCCGGCTTATCGGCCGCCCTTGGCTCCCGCTGCCTCACTAGCAGAACTGACCAGCACCCTTGCAAACGCACGCCTCATCATTCCTTCTCTCCTCTGGCTCCCGGTTCACATCAACTGTCAACACTATTAGGAGCTGGTGGAAAACAGTTTAACATCGCTATGTGAAAGGTATTTTTCTTCACTCAGATAACTTACAAATTCCCTTTTAAATATTGAATTGAATTGGCCTTATTTTACGTGGCGAGACTCAGGCCATGAGGCCTGCTCTGTCTGACCACGCAATTTTTTGGGTTACACTCTTCACCAATCATGGAGAAAGAAGGTACATCGGGGCGATTTAAACAGAAGGATTTGACCTAGCTCAGAGGCGTCAAGTAGGCCTGAGGAACTTTTACATGCAGTACATCTACATCATCGGACAATCCGCTTTACATTCTCTCCGAAGGAAAACATATGAAGGATTTTTTCGCCCTTCAAAATGTATGGCTTCGATCGGATTTGAAGACGCAAACTTGGGCATAGCAGTCCGCTACACCATCGATACGCTAACCGCTACACCATCGCCGCCGCTAAATATCACTGCTACACACCAGGGTTTTAAGGGTGTTTTGGATAAGGAAGAAAAATGACTCCATATATTTTAAAGAATTCTAGATTTCTAACTTCTTATTTAATTTTCGTTGACATATCGAGATGAGAAAAATAAATAATTACGCTATAAATCTTATGAGTTCCTTCCTGTATGAAACTCCTCTCCCTTATTTGAAAATAAATGTATCCAAAGTTTTTTGTGACAATCATTTATTTCAGCAATTGCAATAAACGTTTCGTAACTAGTTTTGGTTACATCATCAGTGCTTTTGTTACATCATGGTGAGTCTGGTTTGGTATTGTATTGATTTTGTTTTGTTGTGTTGTGTTGTTGTTTTGTATAAAAATTATAAGTTTAAAAGGATCTCTTTTGAAGTAGATATCTTTGATTTTGAGATAATTTTACTCAATAGACTTTTACTTTTGAGACAATTGTAGTAACAAAGTATAAACTATACTAGTAATTACACTAATTGATATGTAGAATAACAGTTTCTGCGTCCCATTATTTTAGCACCTGATGATGTAACAAAATTAGTTACGAAACGTTGTGCAATTGCTGAAGTAAATGATTGTCATAAAAAACTGGATACTTTTATTTGCAAACATACATTGACAATCAAGAAGAAATATTGATTTCCTCTCCCTTATTTCTTTGTCTTATTCCAAATCCATCATTAAAAATAATTGGTGATATTTTTTTACAAATTTTCGACTTCTATCTTGATGCTTATGAATAATACTGTTTCACATAAAAATATGTAATTTCTATGTTAATACTACTACATATTACATAGAGACAAGTGAGTTGAGTTTACAGAGCGATAATTTGTGAATATACTGAACCAATATCCATGAAACTTTTGTGCTGGCTTCCTCTGAAGGTCAGGAGTACTGCAGGATATGATTTACAGCCATTAACTTTAATATACAGGAGTCTTATCAACTATGGGTCACCCCTAGAGCTTCTAAACTGGTTCAATGATATCGATACAGCTTTCTGTCTAACAACGTATTCATGGGTAATCATAGCTGGTAGAGATAGTTATTTCGAAGTTCATTAATTTTCGAGAAATTTAATCATCTTTCATTTTTTTTAAATAGAACAATATAGTTTTCACTCTTAAATACAAATAGACCATGTGAGGAATGCAATAATAACATAGTGTTAATGCTTTGATAGTGATTTGAGTGAAATAGATTTTCTGACGAGAGATTTTAAATTAAACCTACAATATTTCCTGTAGCAACCCTCGCAAGTGTGTCTTTTGAGGAATACGGCCTTCGCGACCTTTCCCGCGAAGGCCACCTTCCCCAGAAAACACAGTTCCGAGGTTTGCTACAGGAAATATTGTACGTTTAATTTAAAATCACTCGTCAGAAAATATAATTTTACACTCAAATTACTATCAAAACATTAATATAAGATACGCGCACGTCGAAGGGAAACGAACAACCCAGATTAGCCAAGTTCCCGCGCTAGTAACGTTCAGCTCAACTCGCAATAAACCAAATTTCAATTAAAGAATAATCTATGTAAATAATATTTATTTAACTAGAAGTTTTCAAGTGCACTTTTCTTGAATTCTAGCAGTTCAAATAGTTTTCATGCGAACATTGCCCAGTTGCCGGAAGGGCAAAACTACACCTTCCAAGACAAGTTCGCCGACGTTCGTGAAATGAATGTGCATCATTTATACACGTTACTCACTGGCCATGTCCATTTCATTAGATTGATATGAATGAGTGCGGAAAATAATCAATGCATGACTCAACAATAAGCGATCAGAAAAATTCCTACCGTGGGGCTGGTACCGGTGTTGAGATGGCCTGGCAGAAGGTAAATGATTGTGTGAATTTCTTGTTGAGCTCTCCTCTGCCCGGTAGTGGTAGACGTACAGCTGGGGGGAGTGAGTTACTATTAATATTTGTTAGCAACGCAGAACAATGAAGTCTGCTGTTCGTTTACCGATGATAAATACGTTTTCTACAACTCAGGAGCGAAAGTGTCTAGGTTTTCAAATGTTGGTAACCTCGCACTTTTTTTAATTTTATATACGAGCAGATAAAATTATTTTCTTTAATTTTGGTTTATTTTATTTTTTAATTTTTATTCATCTCTTAACTACTTTAGTTAAAATAATGGAAAGGGGTTCTGGAGCTCAAGAAAGGGTGCGAAGATGGTACTTTTATTCCCGGTAGGACACATACATTTTTTACGGTTCTTTGACTAAATAAATCAAGAAAGCAAGGAACAGGTGTCTGTGTAGGAGGCAGTGACAAGGCTTTATCCCGTTCAAGGATATGCTGATTTTTAAGAGGTTTGCTTGGGTCTCCAGGTCCACTGAGTTCCAATTCTTTCTTTATAATTGTTCATTTAAAGGTAATTCTATCGTGTTTGTAAACGTGTTCCACGGTTAATATACGGTTGTATACGTCGGTTTGTTAACATTTTTAAATGGATTAACTGAAAGTGAAATCTTCAAGGACTTTCCCCCACAATAAAAAGAAATGGCTTAAAAATAGGGGCTGAACTTGCTTATTTGTTCTCGTGCCACAAAAAGGCAAGATGGATCAAAATAGAATAATAAAGGTACCACAATGCAAAAATCAATTACAACTATTCAAATAACTAGTTACATTGGTAATAATTTTATGACTCAATACTGCAGATCACATCATTATATCATAGCAATTATAAACCGAATTGTAAATGTAAACACTGAAAAATACCTTCTCGTGAACGTACAATGTAAGTAAGTAATACTTACTTACATTGTGTTTTGGGTCAGAATTTTAGCAAATTATTCTTTTTATAAATTTTATTTTCTTGTCGGAACTTCCTACAGAAATTTAAATATTGTATATTTCCCCCTAAAGAATCATGAAGACAAATAATTGCACCTTATATATATGCATTACACGTTTCCAGAAGTCTAAATCAAATTATTTATTTTGATTACTATTGGTCAATTTGTAAAATACGATTCATTTAATCACATTAATACCAATTAAACTATTCTCTTCAATTTCCCACAGTTCAATAACATATGACTGCACACCTTATTTTCACTGTAATGGTAATAATTTTCCAACATATTACCGCTGCGTGGCAAATAAAATACGAGATAATTTAATTATTCACTTCTATGATATACCATACTATCTATGTGCCTAGTTTATACTAAATACTCATTAAAAAGGTTATTATGAAACCTTTTCATAGCATATACCATATTTTCTTCCTCTTGTCTAGTTTAGGACTACACACCTAACAAAATATTACAGGAAAGCTTTCAATATCATCTACACTAAACTTCTCGAGCCTAGTTTATTCAAACATTCATCAAAAATATTATTAAAGCTTTTTCACACCATACTTTCTCCGTGCCTAGTTTAAACTATATATGTTTATAGTGGTTGAATTCAAGACAATCATTAGAAAAGTTTCATTTTTTACTACATTTCTATTGTTACGTATGAACGAGAAACGAAGTTCATTCTGCATTAATTAATTCCAACTTATCATGTTAGTGTCCAACTCGTGGATTTGCTTAATACAAATCCTGGCAAATGGACTGTCTGGATTTTGTCTATCTGTTTGAAAGGATCCAAAGTGTATACTGTGTCAGATAACTGAATATGGTTTGTAGTTTCAATTTTAAAAATCATTTAAAATATAAAATAACTTTGATACACTTATTTTGGTTTCATGAATTAAAGTATTCCTTTCCGCATTGCCACCTTTTTGAAACTTACGAGGATGAGACACGTACATTGGCCACAGCAAATATCTTTGAAACGCTTCGATCTATAGGAGACAGCTAAGTTGGTGTGGGGGTAAACCAAATATAATTTTCTTGATCGTAAAATTTTTGAATTTGAGATATCGATACAATTTTGGTCTTCTTTAAATATAAGAATGTTTTTCCGATGGCATTCTTAATTACTCGAAGAGATAAATACAATAAATATTCAGAAATCAGATTCAATTATTTTCCCAGGCGTTTAATATTCACTGAATTATTTACATATGTGATCTTTGAACATTTCATGTTTTTGTAGATTTTCTGATTAATTTTTCATGTCACAATATTCATCTCTATTCCAAGTACACTCCTTAATTGACAATAAAACACATGGCCAACAAAAAAACTTATCTTTAACTTCACTACCTGTTAGCCATTTGTGTGAATCGTACAACGAAGGATTGAATATTTTTGCATTTTTCTCGACAGCCCAATATACAACTGTACTCAACATATGAGTAGGTAGACCATTGTTCAAAATGTCTCTTTTCTACATCGTTAACATGAAACAACAGTGTACGTAATAGTTCATTCACAGTATCTATCACAATATTAACATGAAATCAGATTTAAATAATATCTTATAATATAAATCCCGACAGTCCTATATACAACCGTACTCAACATATGAGTAGGTTGACCATTGTTCAAAATGTCTCTTTTCTACATCGTTAACATGAAACAACAGTGTACGTAATAGTTCATTCACAGTATCTATCACAATTTTAACATGAAATCAGATTTAAATACTAAAAAAACAAAACCATTATCAGTCCGCAGCAGGCTAATTTAAAATAACAATAATAAACATTTCTCTAAATAATGATGTTTCTCCGCTTGTTAACTCGTCAATAAAACAGTGAACACGCCTTGAGCGGCTGCCATGTGAGTGTAAATCGGAGTCTTCCGTGCGGGTAGGCAGTAAGAGAATTCGCTGGCCTATGCACACTGTGCGTGCGTCAAGTCTCGACATGCTGCTGTTGCACGCTCACAACATGGCCGTTGTGTGCGATGCGAGGCGAGGCAGAGCCCGGGCGTGCCTACCCTGAGAGGTGCAAGCGGGCGCACGTCCATGAAGGAGAGGAGCCGACGCAAATAGCATGGCGCTAGAGCTGTTAGAAAACGCTTGAAATGGAAATATGGCTCGTGCCACGACAGGAATGTCACGGCATATTTGTAATAATACGCACACCATTGTAAAATTGTAAGTCATCACTACTATTTGTTTGTTTTGCAGCCGGCTATTTATTTTGTTATTATGGAATTATTAAATTGCACACTATCAGGTGTAGCAGCGAATACCTGCTCACCCCAAGAAGGCGCCACTGTCCCAAGCCACACCGTGTGGACTTTGTAGTTGACAAAACAAGATCTGGACCGGTTTTCTCGTAATTCTTCGATTTTACTTAACTTTCATTATACCAATTCATCATTCAGCTTATCGTCAATATCTCATTTGATTAACACTCGTGTCTCAAGGACCACAGCAGATGACGGGACCCTAAACCATAAAACAGAAAAAGAAATAAATTAAAAAATTGTAATCTAAACTCTCTTTTATATATCTGCTCAAAACAAATACATTTTACGCTCTTTTGGCAATGTACACGTCCCTTCTGTGCGCTGAAAATCACTTGTAATTTCGCACGCAAGTGGTGAACTCATATTTTAACCTGTAATATGTTCGTCATAATTCGACATTTCAAAACTCAAACCGCATTCCGAGCCGGCAACTCGATCACCTGTTATCACCTGCGAGCGGTAATGGCAGTTTAACAAACGCGAAAATCGAGTGCGAGTCCCACGGAGGCCTCGTTGCCGGCTCTGAAAAAAGCACGCGATAGTATGTGTTCCGTATCCGCGTGCGTTAATGAGAGCCTTCTTAATGCAAATTGATCCGATGGCACACCTCGTCGCTCCCACATCATCAAATTGCAGGTGTAATGCATAATCCCTGAGCGTCCGCTAGAGCGCCACCTGCTTGTAGGTGGATGGATAGGACACAGGTGGCGGATTGATTGATTGATTGATTCATTGATTGACTGGTATTTCCTGGTGCGTCAACTACTAAGGTCAACAGAGCCGTAAGTGAAATGCATGATTTGATCGCGAGAAATGGCTGTCATCTTCTGCTGGATGGCGAGTTATGTGTATGATCAGCTCATGAAAAGGCAACTTGCCACTGAACGAAGACAAGAAAATCCAAAATATAAAGCAAAACGAAAATCTTACAGCTTTGTCCAACTACGACTTTTGGCACTTAGGGCATCGAAATGTCAAACAAATCAGGGGCTAGTGAGTAACAAAGAGAAGATTGATTGAAGAGAAGCTTTGATTGATTGTTGTTTCCAAGCAGCTACTAAGATAATTGCTCCTGTAAGTGTAGTATTTATTTGTACCACTGGAGGTGGTGGTGAAAGCCCTGCTGCATGGCGAGATCCGACGAAGACTTGCACGTCGGCTGGCGTGGTTTTTCCATATGAGACAAGCTCCAAGCTCCCGGTGGTCTCCCCAACATGTGTGGAAGTGTAGTGCATGTAAGTATAGAGCTTGTGTAAGTAAGGGGTGAGTAAAGAACAGGAAGAGGAACGAAAGATAGCGTGCGGTACGTGGCCCCTTTGATAGGGCACTGCTCCGGCATTCGCCTGGTGTTGTTCGCAGAAACCACGGAAAATGACCAGTCAGAACAGCCGGCAGCTAGAATTCTCCTAGAGGCAGCGGCCTAGCTATGAACTCGACGTAGCTATGTAACTGGTATTGAAAATGCTGCCACCTTCGGAACTCGAACCCTAAGAGGCACTGCAGCCAACTTAGTCGGGTTTTTCGGTATTCATTAGTTCTAGATATACATAGCGTTGATTGGCAGTTGTTTAAACTTGGGAATTTATCTCCAAGTTATTTACATAGCATCACAATCACGGTTTCCTAGAACTCATGCTCCTATTGCATGCACTATTTGTTTCAGATTGACTTACTGCAGCAGATGGATGGCTCGCATATTTCAGAAATTTTATGATAGAGCCAAATCTTTTAGATATTCACTGCTTGTTCTCACCCAGCGAGAAAGTATGTGCTGTTGTAGCGCCATTACTTTCCGTTATTTTTACTAATTTCAATCGAATAGTTGGAACGAAAAATTTGGAAATTCTCACATAAATTCAAAGGCCGCTACAGGGACCATGGAAAAATAATAAATTTATCCCATAAACATCACCAGTTTGTTTCAACGAACTTTCAATAGTGGCTCGATGGTTGGTTGTTAGTGATTCTGGGCGCGTCAACAACCTAGGTCACAAGTCCCGTAAGTGTAGTGCATGTGTTTCCTCGTGAGGTGATCTTCCCCTGCTGGATGGCGAGATCCGGCGCCGACCTACCGTCGACTAGCGGATTTTCCTTCAACCAGGTGTCTCCCCCAGCCGGAACAAGCTCTAAGCTCCCGACCGGGCTCCCGGCATGGGTGGTAGTGTAGTGCATGTTAGTGTAAGTGTGTGTGTAAGGGAAGAGGATGACACAAGGAAGAGGAAGGAAAGATCGCACGCAGTCCGTGGCCCGTTTGGTAGGGTACTGCTCCGGCATTCGCATGGTGTTGACCAGAGAAACCACGGGAAACTACCGATCAGAGGAGACGGCCGCTAGAATTCTCCTCCTGATATCGACTGAATTCGACCTAGCTAACAAGTTATTCTCTTAAAACGGATTAAAAATTTATATTTAAGACGAGGTTTTACTCTTCTTTAATATTCGTGAAGTAATATTTCGGTTGTGCTATTATAAAACGAAAAGTAGTGAAAATGTGGTAAAAAATGTACTTTGGGTGACGATAGATGGCAGCTGGCCAGAGAATGGAGCAAGTCCTTCAAGTCAGTAAATATCAAGGAAATTAGAAAGCTTTACTACGAGAAAGTCTGTGACATTCTGTAGCACCTCTAGTTTTATTTATGTAGTGTGTTTGACTATCTGCTACATTGTATAAGCTTTAATTTAGTAAAATAAAAAATTAGAACAAGTAAATTTCAGGAAAATATGTTATATTTTTTAATTAATTATTAATTATTCTCGAACGTTCTACAATGCCTTCTTTTGCGAATCCAACACTAATAAATGTGATTGTATTGTAAAACGTATATACATGAATTTTTATTTGTAAACTGCACAATACACAATAATGATAACTGGTTTTGCGAAAAGTTCTTTAGAATTACTGTATATTTTATTCTTTTAAATTGAAATACTTAAATGCGGGTGCGGTGAAATTCTTCTCCGTTCCGGGCGGCTCACACTGACGCTAGGCCACTGGTCTGAAGTTTCTGAAAATGCACATTTTAAGCCCGTTTTTACAGAAAACGTTTGAGTTTTTGCAAAAAAATATTTAATGTTGTACATCTTTTTAACTTTTTTTTAAGTGCTTCAAATTATTTCTATCGAAGTTTCGCAAAAACTCAACTCAACTTTTCTGTGGAAATGTGCTCATAATCGTACATTTTCTCAAAACGGACCAATTTTTTTCACTTAAAAGTTTTTACCTTTCACTTAATAGATTTTCCTCTTCTACAATGTTCATAAAGTCATATTTTCATTCTACCATTAGGAGTAAAAAATCTGGGAATATATGAAAAAAGTACGTTTTTTATAAAACGTTATTTGCTCAATGTAAATATTACACGAATGTAAACTAACATGTGTGTTAACCGATACGTGCTGTATACATTATATTCTACAACATTTTCTGTAATATTTAATTTTGAGAAAATTGTTTATTACTGAGTGCATTGTTGCTACCTTTTAATCAACGAGATAGAATATTTTCTATCTCGTTGATTTTAATGTTAAAATAAATTTAGTTCCCATTGTTGCTATGGAAACGAACGGTTTGAAAATCTTTGATATACGCAGATTCAATATCACAAAACACATTAAAGATGCATAAAAGGTAAGTTTTTGTTATATTATTGTTTTCACGTTATTGTGTTACAAAACCGCAATCGGTTTACAATTGGTAAGGTTAAGTGATTCGGGCTCATAAGAGGGCAGACAGACCAAAGTACATGGACACTAAAGCTGTGAATTCAAAACACACGTAAGATATGAATGTTTTCACTGTTTGAGACATGAGGGTTTCTCGAGTCCCATGGCGTCTTACATTTATACCATAATCCTTCCATGTCCTCTTGCCCTGGCAGGCAATTGTTTGTAATCTGTGATTGGAGCAACTGATTCCACACCCAGGAACAATGAGACGCCCGAGGTACCGGGCGGGGCAAGGAATACCATGGTGCCATGAAAGTACAGGACGGGCATAGGTTTATGCAATGTTCGGCATGCGCGAAAACGTTGTTGACGTCCAAAGGAAACAGTAAGTACCGCGAGAGACCCTGGTGGTTGGTCTCTTAGACGCCGAAAAGGAAAAGAAACTATCTAGTTCGTGAAAGTTGTATCATTCTACAGCACCATTTTTTTTTTTTTTTTTTTTTGTCAAATTTATTCTTAAATTCATGCCAAATTCGGTAAATGAACCATCGAATGCTCAATCTTTCACTTATTTCAAATACCTCAAAATATCATTTATTTTAGATATATTTAAATAAGTTACTGCATTACTTAATTCAAGAAAATATAATTCATGAGCGCTGGATAATAACTGAACTTGCATCAATATTGATAGAAACAAATACCATTGGTAAATCATTAAAAATATCACACATTTTATTCGTTTTCCAATGACCTTCATCTGAAAAAATTTTCGAAAACAACTCTTGGTTACTTTCACAGAATTATTTCCTTATTAGTAGATTAACTTTGAGTAAAGTAGGTTTTACCAAGTTTTTGTTTCAAATACATTTTTTGCTCTTTATAACGCGCGAAGCGATTTTACAATGTACAAAGAAGTTAAACAGACAAAAACGACTTACCTTTCCCTCTTGTCCATTTGCTAGCATTTGCACCTGTTTATCGCGTGAATTCATTATGTTTATTGTTCCTGAACGAAACCAATCCAATATTTTTAGCCAAGCACTAACCCTACTTCCCGGTCATCCATTCAATTTCAAGAATCATAATCTCTGGCGCACCCCCAATGTTGTCTGAATCTTTTTGATTTTGCTTCGTAACTTAACAATTCTAAACTCAACACACTTTCTTCGCTTCTTGGAATTCAGTGTCGTAAAGCTTCTTCTGCACACTTGAGCTGTTTTCCAGATTAATGCTCATCGGTAGTGGGTAGTACAAGCTTCACAGTCACTATTAGTATAGTATAATATACTTTTGTCGTTTTTCAGTTTTATACACTTCTGATCTTAACATTTATGAACAGGAAAGAACGTATTTAAATGAAATCCAAGCGTCGAAACACAATATTTCTCACATACACACACACCATTGACTTGAATAATTAATATAACAAGAAATCAAAATTGTCTTCCTACACAATTCGTTAATTATTCCTTTGATCAATTTTACTTCTCGACTCATTTTCATCAAAGAATACGCGGGTTTAAGTTGAATGCGAAGCCTGCGGACATACATCATCTGCCCTCTATTGGCAATTAAACAAAGCTTTAGGGATTGCTACTATTGGCAGTAGATGGCGTGCCCACGACGCACGTGATCATGTACCTGCTAAATCAGATGTCTCGTGCTTGTACGTTGCCTGAACTTATTGTGGTGTGTGCGTTGTGAATAGTGCATAGTCGTGGGCAGTCGTAAGTTGCTGAAGGAATTGTACAATACTCCACAATCTTCCACATTAATTACACTGGTGATTTTTCCCCAGAACTTTCTGCGATGGATTTGAACAAGTGCCTCAAGGAGATAGGTCAGGTGAACGGTGTGACTGGTTGCGTTCTAGCAGACAACAAAGGTTTATGTCTGGGAGTGACTGGGAAAGCCTCGAAGGAAAGTTCAGGAATCATCAAAGCTATTGCCGATCAAGTTGGAAAGCTTCATCCTGATCTGCCGCCCCCAGTCATATCTCTGGAAAGTGACAGTAAAACTTGCCTCATTCAGCACGAAGGAAACGTCACAGCTGCAGTGTATAAAAACATTTCAGGCTAAGTTTTCCATTGCTTCGTACTGCTCGCCAATTGAAAGCCCGATAGCCGTGTGTGATCAACTTTTACAGTGCCAAAGCCAAAGATAAAAGTTTTGTATTGTTTTTAGTGTAATGTTTTTTGCAAGTTCTGTTCTGCTATGTGCATCGTAATTTTTAAACTGTTATGCAATTTAAAAATAGAAATACAATTGATGGAGGGTGTTTTGTAACATATTGAAAATAATTAACCTTCAATTCACAATTATATTATTTCCTTATATACTTATATGGAAAGGCATTTACATAATGTTCTTGCCTTTTCATAAAAAGACTTATCTTGTATCTCCATCTGACAGGTAATTTCAGTAGAAGTCTTGTTAAATATACTTTCAATTTTCTAGAATGACATTAAAATGTTATTGTTACTGTGCAATAAACAGATTGGGTGCATTGCCAAATGTTTCCTGTTTGATAAAAGTAAATCTGCACTAGATGTAGGATTGCCAATGAAATTAATAGTAGTAATACCCATTCAACAAATAAAGACTTAATATACTGCAAACCATGACTTTATTTTTATAAACCTACATTACAAGTTACAAAATATCACTAGAAAATGGTTGTGGACAGATAACTTCAGAAAATTGCACCTAATTAAACTCAATAATTCAAAATTAATACCAATCATTACAAAACATTCCTTTGTTATAGTCTATATATTTTAATAAACAACTTCCTAACTATGCATGATGTATTAAAGGGAAACTGTCTAATTACCACAGGCTTTAATGCACGATCCTGCCAAGTCTTTACAAACAGCAAGGTGTTGTCATTAGGAATCTAATAAATGTTAGAGCAGTGGCATAAGTAGCTAAGTTTTCAAAACTAATTTTCAAGACTCAAAAATAGTTTAATCTTCACTTACATGGGAAGCTACACCAAATATTGTGAAATGTTACCTACTTTTTTTAAGGTGAGTAAATAGAATGGTATTGCAGTCCTCTCAACAAAAATTATCAAAGCTTCAACCTAATCAAATACTTAAGTCTTCGTTTTGGGTATGAATATCTTTTCTAAAAGCATTGTTTGGAGAATGGAAAGACTAAAAAAATACCAAGGCAATATTTCAATAGGTCTTGTTTCTTATAGAGGTTCTCACAAAAAATAAATAAATGAGGGCATATATAATCTTTATTTTAGTGATTTAATCACATTAAGGTAATTTGTAACCACCTTTATGAAATAAACCCCCCAGCACAGAAGGCCTTAAGTACTCTAGACTGCTTACATCTTAAAAGGAAAATATACAATAAATTTACAACAGACCTTGGAACACAATTCACCATGAACAATCAGACAAAATATGTATAACCCAGGTCTTCCTTAAATGGTTTCAACATCCCGTTAAGAACAGTTTGTGATGTATATACAAAATACAATCAGGAGTTATGTTACCAGATAAATTCACAATTTACTTCCCCACTTCTTCTCAAATTCCTTCAGGTCACCTGCAAAAAAAAAATTTCAAAGTGTCATGAAGGATTATCTATTTGATAATTTAATTTGCTAACTTCATTGTTTCGTGAAGCAAATTTTCAAACTGTCATTCAGAAAGCATGGTTGAGAATAGAGGAAGATGTGAATAACCTTTGTTATTATTTTAGTTTTTAGTCAATCTTGTGTATGTATAAAATTCCTAAAGAAGTGAGGATGGAGATATAATGGTTTTAACACACATTACATCAGCAATTTCCACAAAACATCTAGGTGCATGATAGCACACTCCAAGAGTGAACAAGAACAAGTCGGCTTATTGTTGAATACAAATCAGTCTTGTTAAGAGATATTTCTCAAAGAATTATTTAGAGAACAAAAATTGTTTGAGATAGTGGATAACAAGATTAAGGGTCTGTAGTACCACCTTTGCGTCAAGTTCTGGAGAGCCTTCTCTGGAATTTTGCGATCTAAAATCCTATTAAGACAAGCTGGTTAAAGAACCCCAGGAGGTTTACCTGAATCAGGTAACTTTATTAGAATTAACCAAACAGAAAAGTGAGGAATAGCACTTCATCTGCTCATTAACTGACAGATTCGTTTCCAATACAGACTCTCGTCCAATGTTTGCTAAACAGTTTCTGATACTCAAATTCTCATGGTGTATTTCGGCAAAATAAGATGAGCTAAACATGTGCAACTCAGGCCAAATATACACAATAAATGCTGCTTCAGAAAACAAGGCAGGAGTTCCAAAGTAGTGGTTGCAATTGCATGCAACTACAAAATTTTATCTCTTTCTCACCTTCATCCATGTTAACAAAATTTTCAATGCGCTCTTGTTTTCCTTGGGCGTCTGTTTTGGTGGTAATGGTGTAACTTTGGGCTCCAATTGTGCGTGTTACAGTAACTTCTTCATTTCCAGAGCTGTCACGCATGGATTTATGATGTTCAATGCCCTGCAATAATTAAATGTTTCTTCACTTATTAACCTTTTAGTAAACCTTAATCTTATTGAGTCTCTTTCAACTACCACATTAAAAAATATTCAAAAACTGATTTGAGGAAAATGTCCAACATTGACTTTAGGCAATGGATGATCAAAAGTTATAAAATGCTGATCATACATCATAAATTATTAATGAAAGAGAAAATAAGCAAGTTGGCACGACAGTTTATTACTAACATTCACATTTCAATTTTAAAAAATGTTTTCAGATTTAAGTTGCCTTCTTAAGGTGCATTAAACCAGAACAATCACACCAAATCAAAAATAAGAATCATACGTTACAACCATACATTACATTATTTCAAAGTTTTACACAAAATGAATCTTCAAACTCAATGGTGCTCAGACTTATGAAATGTGAGTATACCTTAAGAAAATACTTTGCAGAAAACTGCTCTTCAAATAAACTGCCTGAAATTTTATCCTTTCATCTGATTTACACTTTCTAAAATATTTTTTCTTCTCTAAATGCAAAATACACAATGACAACTTACCCCATTGGGCCTGCTTACTGTTTTGCTGGTCATGGATCGTCCAAAAGACCTGGCGACAATCGGACCAAATGGCTGAGCTCTCTCAGGCTCAATCACATCCAAACGAGGTCCTTGGCGCAGAATCTTGCTAACCTCACCAGCTGGGACCCTACAAAATTACAAGAATGAATGAATTAAAAGAATTACATGGCATTCATCAACAGTGTCCAATTGAAACGAAGAGAACAGCATGATGAGATAAAAACGAGAATAAAATTGCTTCTGTTTTGACCTTTGAACAAAAGTTACCCAGAAAAATCTACACATTTCAGACAGAAATAAAGCAAAGAATACTAAGGAAACATGACTAATGATGTTTATGTGCCTGTAATAATTATTTACTTTTTTAAGGTAATGATAAAGAGTTAAATACCCACCCACCCCTGCTGAAAAAAAGAAACTCTCCAAGAACACAAATTATATTAATGACAAGCAAATTCAAGTTATTCAAAATCTGTTTATGCCAAAAACACTAAATAAATGTAATCAATCAGTAAACACTACACAATATCTTCGTAATGAAGTGTTGCAAGGTTCATATCCACATGAAATAAATTTTACTTACCAACAGTAATAAAATACTGAATAATTTAAAAATGTAATTATTAACAATGATAAACCATATGTCAAATGAAATATTAATACATCTTTGATCCATTAGTTAAAACCGAAAGTTACAATAATATTACTAGAGGAATGTTGTAAACAGAATGCTGGTCAGGTCAATGAAACTTCGCTACTTCGCGAACATTTCAAAGCTATGAATACAAAATAAAGTGTTCAGTCTTGATGATGCAATAATGTACTTCAAAACATTGGCAAACTTGCACACTTTCATATACTTGATAAACAACATCCTCGTGGTTGTGAAAAGCACCATAAACATCATCACATCGGACCAAAGTAAACATCATATGACTACATAAGAACTTGAAATACAAAGCAGGTACATGACTGCTCATTTCGTATTAATCACATACAGAATGAACAGACCTTTACCGACAATATTCATGAAGTGATTTTGTGAGAAAGCGAAATAGAAATGGTCCAATGAACATACCACATACTACTCAGTTACAGATAGTCATAGGTCAGAAAAATAATTTTTGTGAAAGAAGCGTTTTAAGATTTAGAGGTAATAGCAAAAATGGTAAATCTAACTTAAGGAATATGAAAGAAAATCCTGTATAAAAATTTTCTAGCACTCCTTGGTAATTATAACATAAAATTTCAAGATATCTGGTGGAATACCATTATTACAATTTTTTTTAATGATACATGAGAAAATAAGAATTATTTGTAGTAGAATCTTTATCTTTCATTATTTTTACAATTTAAACTGTGGCATTTTCCCTGGATTCAAGGCTTCATATGCACCAAATAATTCAACTAGTGAGGCTTCAACAGCACATACTTTCTTCACTTAGTAACGGTCACCTAATACTATAATGCAACAATTTCTGTAAATATTAACACCACTTGTAAAGATCATTGGAAATCATAGAACATTAGGTGTGGAAACTATTCTTTTAAAGCTAATACCATCAACACATATTCAACAATTAAAACTGCATTTCTTACAGCCATAAACATTACCCACTACAGAAAAGAAATTCTCCGAATTTCAAACTGCCTAGTCATAATGCAGCATTGCAATATTTAGTGCACTCTAATATCTCGAAAATTCGAATGTGCAAATTTCATTTATGGTAATTACGCTAATCTACTCTTTTTTTGTTTTTTTCCTTAATTGGTCTTGTTTAAAGTACACAGCCTTCTTTACAAAACTGCTGTTTTTGAACAGGTATCATTTAACAAAAAACTGTTTTTGAACAGGTATCATTTAACAAAAAACTTTCTAATAATAATAATAATAATAATAATAATAATAATAATAATATAATACATATTTTTTTGTCATTAAGCTGTGTCAGCAGCAATACATGTCATACGATTACATAACAGGTACATAAAATGAAATAAAAAATAAATAATAAGTATAATAATACACATTAACAAAGTCAATAGTAATAGTAATAATCCGGTTATAGGACATTTTTACAATTGCACATTAACACAACAAACTACATTATAACGTTTCAATATCACAGATTCATACTTACTTACTAAGTTACATATTATATTACTAGATTTTAGCTGTCTCTACATTCCATAAATTCTCCTTCCTCTGAGAAATAAAAGCTACAGTGCAAACTTAGTTTTAACGAATTCTATTCATCAAGTTCAGTGTGAATTTTTTTTGCCCCTTTAATGTTTTTGCGGATTTCCTCAACAGAGTTAATAAAGAAATCAAGGAATTCATTAGGAGGCATATTGACTCTTTTGTCACTTACATTGATACTGTTTATTACCTTCCCAGCCATTTCACTTTTGTTGTTCGAGGCTCCAATACTTATGTTGTTTCTTTGTTTCAATTATTGACTGTTTATATTTCTTCGTTGCCTTTATATAAATAGCTTAGCTGTGATTGTTTTCTCTCTCTTGTACAGATAGTTGCATACCATTACCCCTTCTTTCATATTTGCTAAATACGGTGTGCACCAGCTGCCTTTCCTACTTGGCACATTTCTTCTGGCTGTGTTATGCTTAACAGTGCATCTTCTTTGGCGACAACACTTCTCAAAAATGTTTAAATAGACACTATAAAACCTATCAAAAATTGAAGCTGAGACTGTATGCGGGTACTCATAATTGTATAACACCTCTCAACAATTTACCTCACTTAACAATTTCCTAAAATGTATTTTCTTCTCATCATTTACTGGTCTTGAGAATATAGTTCTATGCTTTTTGGCTTCATGGTCAGAGTAACATTATTTACCTTTAGCCACACTGCATCATGGTCTGAGAAAGGCAAGGCAGTTATATCACTGTTTATGTGGGTTTTTTTAATGTTGGTTAATATGCTGTCTAAACAAGCAGATTCTCTAATGGGTTTATAATTCATAACACTAAAATTAAATTGCTTAAGAAGATTCTGTTACGCTTCGGTTAACTTCTGTCACATCAAACACCAAGTTTAAATCACCTCCTACCACAATACTACAGTTCTTCCACTTAGATCTACTAAGCAAAGATGGGAGATTCTCCAACTTTTCAAGGAAAGCTACAGGGTTCCCATTGATCTATAGAGCCATTTTGACCAACTTTATATCTTCTACATACACATCTGTTGCTTCAAACTCTATTTCATAACAGAGAAACTCTAGATCCAACTTATTGCATCTTTGGGTAGGTACTTTATTTAAGTAAATTACCATACCACCATGTTTATGACATTCTCTACTGTAGCTATTTACTAAACAAAAATCTCTCAGAATGTTGAGAGAAATTTCATTTCCGAGACACCAATGCTCACTTACACAAATAGCATCAAATTCTATCATCAATATTGTACTTTTGCTTGGTTAATTGTTTGCAATTTTCAAAAATACAGAGCGTTCACCAAAAATGCGATCAGCACCATTTTCTTTACTGTTCTTTCCTACATATGAGGAATAATATATACAGAAAAAAGTTTCATTACTTTTAAAAAATAATATTTTAAAACTGACTGTTTCAAACAAACATTTCTTATATTTTAAAAAAAATTGATCAAGACCTTATTGAAGATCTGTTTTTGATGTACATATTTCATTATGAAAAAAATTCTATGTTTATTATTGTAGTTGTAGGAAGACAACGAAAAAATTAAAAACTTTTGCACTTTTGGAAAAGTCAAGGAGTTGTAAAAAAATGTGACCTATGCCATATCTTTAAGCATCTTTTACTCTAGCAGATAGAAATATTTGAAGAAAAAATTTGGAGCGATTTTTTAGTTGGAAAATGTTGTTGAGGTTTTGTGTAAATTACCCCCAAAAATCGAAATATCCATTTCAAATTAAAAGAGTCATGACATCAATCAGATAGATCACGGAATATCAATTTTCCTGAAAATCCTGCTTACGCTGTAGTCATTGGAATTGTTCACACAGACGGAAGGATGGGCAGTCGTTTTACTGTCAATGGATTTTTTGTTTACAAGGACCCACCAAACATGGATTCTGAGCTGATTCATGGATTAGTGTGAATTTTCTTGGTTTGAAGCGTACATGTTGGAGAAAGTAATTCAATACGCATAGGAACAAGATTTATCCACTTTTTCATTACCAAGGAAATTAAAGTTTTTCTCTCAAAAAACTGCTGTAATTTCTCTACACTGCATAAGCAGTAAGTCAATAATTTCTCTATACTACATAGGCAGTATGTGAGAATGAAAAGACTTTTAGACATGCGGCAGTCTTGCACCTCAGATACAGATGCCCAATTTCCCACCAAAGAGAATTCGAAGCAGGCCTTCCATTCCTTCACAGTGACACATTTTGATACAGGCTGTTGATGATGTCAGACCTCTGCATCAGAGTGACACAAATTACACATTTGAAGCACTATGACACAGTAGTGCTGGAGAATGTCCTTGTTCATCAATTGCACACGTTATTTCTGTTTCAATTCACAGAGACTTCCTCAAGTTTGTTAGTTGAGAAGATCTTAAGATGTTAGATAAATTATAGGAGTAATGATCATGTGAATCACAATCATTTATTACAAACTGCTTTAACATGAGTTATTTTGTTAGAACTGCTAACATTTTCTCAATGTAATTTCATCAACCTCATTAAGGCTTTCTAACTTACTGCATGAAAATGAACAAGAGTCTATGAAAGATATAACTGAGTTTTAGTTCTTGTTTGTTTTTTTCAAGTCTAGGATCCACAAATTTTTAGGGAGTCCTATAATATTTCTGAATGTAACTATCTAACACAAATTCAATTTATTTGTCAATCTATTACAAAGTCAACCCTTAGATTAAAGGAAAGAAGATTAAGATCTCGTATGCATAAATTCACTCAAATATAAGAGGGGCCTCCAACTTCTAAAACAAATATTTCTTTATTATAACACACTGAAAAAATTTATTTTTTCTTTTGTTTTGAATTAATAGTATAGCTAGTGCTTAGAATAATTCTCCTTTAAATATTCGTACAAAATTATGACTTAAAGTATTTCTAAATATGTTTATGCACAATCTAGAATCAACCATCAAAACGTATTATAAGTGTTCAATCCTAATTGGTTTGAAGATGTTACTTACTGATCATCCAGATCACTATCCATCCTCCTTACATTTTTTCCTCTGCCACTGTCAGTCTCATATCCTGGTTTCAAATACTGTTCACGTAAATTGCCTTTGAAAGCATCACTTGTTCCTGCAAATGAATTAGGTTCTGACTCCATAGGAGGTGGTTCCAAAGAGAAAAAGTCTCTTGATCCTTTAACACAAAAGTTCACTTATATTACATCTTTCAAATCACATTCATTAAATATCATTCACTTCCATTAATCAACATACCAAAATTGCCAAAATTTCCAAACCAAAAGCACCCAAAAACTTTTCATCATATCTCAATTTGTTGCTCGAAGAAACGATGAATTTCTAATGGATTGCTGTCAACACGAAAAGAACGACTTCTCGGCCCTCTATTAAGGAAACTGCAAAGCGAATAGTATTCATTCTACCCATTCAAATGCATCAAGCCTTTAAGCATTTCATGCATATAATACCCCACATGTGTGTTTACCTAAAATCTTCATCATCATCATCATCGTCATCCTGACTCCAAATCGGGTTTCGAAATCCATTGGGTTGTCGTTCATCCGGCAAATCTCCCCGCCTTTGTAAGCACAGTGACATGAAGCAAATGGTCAATATGACAATGACAATTTAAAGAAAATGATAAATCTATAAAAACGTGGTGGCAGTGCCCAAGTGAGAGCCTAAAAGTATTTAGTGCTAAATTATTCTTCAAAGAAATGGTTTCGAGGGATGCATGCAATCAATATATATTAGGTATTTAATAACTAGCTATTCTAGTTACAATTCATTGACATATCACCTGTTGGCGTTGCCATCCGGTGGCATTCCGAAAAAGCCACGAAAAATATTGAAAAAACTCATTTTTTCCACTAGAAATTTATGGCTGATGAAACCACTTGAAATTCTTGCTTATTCTTCGTCTTTCGTTTGCGTCCTTCGGCTTCCAGCAATAGTGTTTTCGTTCGTAGTACACTCGTGCACCACGGGTTCACCTACAGCGCTGCAGTAGAAAGATGACTGATACCAACATTCACGCAAATACGGAGATGATCTAGACGTACCAACATGTCAAATTTCGCACAATATTAATGGGATGTGCTTGGTTTCTTTCTTTCTACACTACGTTAAAATAAAATATAAATATTAATGGCTTTAATGAAAGTGCCATTAATGTTACTCTACCACTGAAGGAGAAAATAAATTTTGATTCCATACAACGAAAAGTATTCAATTGGAAACGGAACATAGAATTTTCTTACAAATGTATCATAGATTAACCATTATTCATCCATGAATGTACTTACTCAAATTTTTTGTTGTTTTGGATCACCATCATTTAGATATATCTAGGATTCAGCAGCTACTTTCACTGTGAGTCCATTCCACCTATCTTTCACCACCTCTGCATTTCCCCTCCTATAAAAATATCCTTTCTCGATGTATCACAATCTAATGCCTTTTGTTAACAACAGATTATTATATTTTTTATAAATTGCCATTATTTCATGCAAAAATTGCGCGGAAACTAAACTTTTTTCTCAAGAAATTGAACACATTTTAAGGGGGAAAACAATATCATCAATATTGTAGCTTTGCACTTTTTTGTTGCAATTTTCGAAAATACAGAGAGTTCACTGAAAATGAGACCTGTACCATTTTTATAACCGTATTAATACCTTGCTACATTCGAGAGAAAACTAAAGAAAAAATTTCGAGCGGTTTTTCAGAAAATCACTTTTTAATTGCCTCTATTTCCCGAAAAAAAAACACGAAAACAACTTATTTTATGGAAATTTTGTACCTTATTTAAATATCTTTTAAGATCAGATTTAATTTATGAAATAAAATCTCCATCTTCAATATTATGGTAGTAGAAAGGCAACAAGAAAGGTTTTGAACTTTTGCAATTTTCGAAAATTCAAAGTTTAACGAAAATGAGGCCTGCGCCATTTTTAAGCCTCCTAAGCTTTATCCACGATAAAAAGTTGTAATCCAAAAATGTTAAGCCATTTTTTAAATTGAAGGTGATAAGGCTACGACTAAAGTACCCCTACAAATCAAAATATCCGTATCGAACTCGCAGGACCTTGAGTTTGCCAGATTAATCGGGGAAAACCAATTTCGGAAAATATCTGAACGGTATGAGAGCTAGCGTGAACGAATAGATAGTTTGCCGTAACACAAGTTTTCGCTATCAAGGTACCCACAAAATACGGATTCTGACTAAACCATATGTTCAAGGAACTAATTTATACACATAGGAACACGATTTACCCACTTTTTCTATATAATCCCCCTCCGGCAAAAAACAGAAAAACCAGAAGTCGAAAAATCCCCGTTTTTGGCGGAAGTATTAACTCTATATTAACGTAACTAGTATGAGAGAAAGTAATCGGTTGAAATTAGTAAAATTGGTTTCATTGTTTTAGTATTAATAAATACCTCAGTTGCCAGAGGCAGTATTTTTGTTGGCACATTCAGTTTTTTAGTTTCTTTCATGTCTTAAGTGGACATGTAAAGCATTTGTTTGAATTTGCTTTTTTTCTTTGAAATTCCATTTCCAAAGAGGATATATTCTGCCAAAATATGTCTTACTTATTTAGTGTATCACATTCATTCTTCAAAAATTAATGTTAGCATTGATTTTCCAACTTTCTACATTTTTACTTGCTCGCATTTTGCCTATGTAGTATTGAGAAAGTTAAGTAATGCAGCTAAAAACGGCGATTTTTCGGGGGGGAAATCGTATTGTAGATGCCTCTACTAAAAAAATTGGATAATTCCTGTTCCTAAATGTGCCAGATTACTTCCTCTAACACGTTCTGTACGAATCCATGTTTTGTGGGTCTTTGGTACTGAAAAATTCACGTCTGTCCGTCTGTGAACAACGCTAGCGACTAAACCGTGAGCTGAATTTTCACCAAAATTGATATTCTCTCATTGATCTGGCTGATGTCACGGCCCCTTCAATTAAGACCGATTTGTTTTAATTTGGGGAGTACTTAAGATCACGGACATTTTCAACTTTTTCTCGAAAATGACTACAAAAGTTTCGATTCAAGTTCGTCCTGGAATAGCGTAAAGGACGCATACAAAACTAGAACAGGTTTCAGTTTTGTTTAAAATATTTTGAAAATTGCAAAAATTGGAAATATTTTCGGCATCTGCCTACAATTTCGATATTGAAGATAGAGATTTTTTCTCTAAAAAATGTTCTTCAAAAGTTTTTTTCAGTAAGAGGTTTTTTTCAAAATACCAATAATTTTTGAGTAATTTTGAGCGAAATGTGCAATAGGATTAGTATTAAACGTAGTGTAACAGATTATATAAACGCCATATTGTTCTATTCTATTGTTTGTTTGTTTTAAAAATTACGCAATTGTAATTTCTTGACATTTTTCTCACTTCCTTAAAATTTACATCACCAGTGATTTGTATCTGTATTGTATTGTATTTATAGGTAGGCGTGCTTCAAATGATGTCTTATACATTTTTTCGAAAACTCCAAAGTTTTCTGTGAAAATGAGTTCAAAATTCCACATTTTCAGAATAGCTCAAACATTTTTGCAAAAACATCTCAATATGATTTCTTCAAACCTTTTATAAGGATAGTACTGAATGCACTGTATAATATGACGAAAGACCTTTTGCTGTATTCCTTGTTGTTTTTTTTTAGAAAATACGCAAATGTATGTTTTTAAATATCTCAAGCTGTCAAAATGTACATTTTCAGCGATTTGTATACAATATTGCATTTGTGAGTAGAAATGCGTTAAATGATATCTAATAAAATTTCTTGAAAACTCAAAAGTTTTCTGTGGTAAAAAGCTTCAAATTTGGGAATATGTTTTGGAAAAATCCTACAAATAGTTTAGGTGTTAGTGTTCTTCAAGGACGGACAGAACGTTTTCGGTATTAACCTCAAATCGTGTATTTCCGTTGAAATCTCGAAATCGATTTTCCGCAGCATTACATAACTCTGTCTATAATAGTACATTATTCCGTATAATACATACGCATACGGGAAGGTGAAAAGTAATGTGGGATGGTGACATTGACAGTGGCGGCTCGTACTTAGATTGCACAATCCCCAGGTAAACGAAAAAGATCTTATAATAGAGAGTTTGTGCACCCTCGAACGTTAAAGCACTATCGATCTTCTGCGCATGCGCAGTTTAAGTTTCGCACCACCTTAGTGCATCTGGGCATGCGCAGAAGATCGATAGCGCTCTCCGCTATGGCGTGCACGAACTCTATTAAACACACTTTCTTCTTAATGACATTCAATATTCAAATATTGCAGCAATATCGATGCGTATGAAATCGTTTTGAAACAAAGAACACCAACTGGCGCTCTCTCCGGTGTCTGGTGCATTGCCAGGTATTGGACCACGCTCTGTAGAGCGATTTTCCTAAGGATGAGCCAAAGTGACAGTTCGCGAAAACAAGTGAACATCATATTATTTCAGACAAGTATCCCTCCGCCGCGACAGCTGTTCAGTTACGCCCCTTCGTAAACTGCTAATGGCTCCTGTGAAAACATCCCTATGCAGAAGTCAAAGAGTTTTGCTGAGGTATATGCACGTACGTGAGTCCGGGAAATATCTACATTTAATTACGTACGTGGAAAATCTCTTAACATGCACAATCAGAAAAAGAAAACTGCCACGAATGTAAAATGGAAAGAAAAATGATTTTAAGTCCGAAACAAGTTCATCGGTACGCATCTCGCATTCAAGTCTCGGTTTTAAAAGAAAAGTAATATTTATCACACAAAAAGTAAATTCAATGTAAAGTTTATAGAAAAATATTTTCTACAGAACAGTGCCATAACACTGCACTCCTGGTTCAATTATTTCGCGGCGCACTATATTTTGCCGACAATGACACCACAAAAGGAAGTGACGAAGCATTTATATGTTTGCCAACTGCAAACGAACGAATGCGGGAAGGGTGTCTAATGGTCTCAAGGGCACAACGACCACAGAACCTTCAGTTATGTTGCCAGCAGTAGCTGTCACTTTGGCTCATCCTTAGGAAAATCGATCTATATTAATGGGTTTACTGTTTTTCTCTTTGGCCCCTTTTTTAAACGCGGGGAACATGCGGCCTTCCGTGGCGCAACCAAATGGGTGGGGGACGAGCGCTGTAGTGCGGTGCGCGGCGACCCAAGGAGTCTGAGGGGAATACTAATTTTCTGTCTTCGTCTAACTAGCTGCAACTTAATTTTATGTATTTCGCGTGTTATTGAAAGTACACAAGTTCAGTTAATTGCACCGGTCTGCGTCATTTTTGTCTATAAAATTTTATTTGTTTCTTAATGCGTTTTTCATGCTGATTTCAAATCTGCAATCGGTATTTCCGCATCAGCTGGTTTTTTCTATACAAGCCAATATATGTTTTTGACATTTGCAATTTTTATTAGATGTTAATGCTAATACGAAATATTGTCTTAAACATTTATAATTACCTGAGTACAGTAGATGTTAAAGATAACTAAATTATATCAGTTAACATGAACAGAAAAATTAAAAGATGACCCAAATAGATTTTGCTACATAAGCGGTAAAGTGACGTTGCGAGGGTAACGATCAAACATTACGAGAAACAACATTTGTGAAGACCACCTATTAGGTTTATTGTGATATGAAATTGAGAGATCAGGACAAGGCCTCTGCTCCTTAGCTATGGCGTCGAACATAAGTAGGCTTAGCCGATAGAACAAAAGAATCATAAAAACAATTGCATTTTGGTATGTCTATGATGTGAGGGAAGGAAAGATCATTTAACAAATTGTCTCTTTTGCTTGACGAAATTACAAGATTATTAATGTCGAGAAACTTTTTTATAGTTAAGATGCGGAGGGCACCAATCTCGCTGGCACATCAATATGATGGCACTTTTGTTCGTGTCTGAAATGACATGAACCCTGGAGCCATACTCGTACATAAACGAAAGGCACTAAGTAATCATTTCTATGAAATAAATTGTCTTATGTAAAAAACTTTAAAATATAATAAAGGAAAGGTGAAGTAGCTACATTTATTTCAATCATTTACATTTATTGCTCACGAGGGATGCATATAAAAGAAAGGATGCAAGAGGGTACGAATTTTTCCACAATATTTATGTTTTTTTAATATAATTTTTTATTAGCAGAGGTGCTGAAACTAACTTGTGTTTAATGCACTTAAGTTCAGCGAGCTCAATTCCTATAAAAACCGTTCAAAAATTTAAATATAATTTTTCTTTAAAAAACGCAGGTCAGTATTATTGACGGCATTTAATGCATAATTTATGATTAGAGAATTTGTTTTCGTTTGTGATTGATGTATGATTGATCATTTGTTTTAATTTATTGATTCAAAATGTACACCTGATGAATTCTTTATGTACAGTTGGCCGTTCTGGAAGAAGTCCCTTTCTGTCTCTCACGGTGAATGCGTATTTCCGCCTGTAGTTATAGGAACGATTTTCCTAAGGATGAGCTAAAGTGACAGTTCGCGAAAACAAGTGAATATCACATGTATTTCAGACAAGTATCCCTCCGCCGCGACAGCTGTTCAGCTACGCCCCTTCGTAAAGTCCTAATGGTCTTGTGAAACATCCCTATGCAGAAGTCTTAAGAGTTTCGCTGTGGTATATGCACGTACGCGAGTCTGGGAAATATTTAAATTTTATTTCGTATGTGCAAAATCTCTAAACATGTTCTCACAGTCAGTAAAAGAAAACTGCCACGAATGTAAATAGAAAGCTCTCAACAGAAGCTAAGGTACAATGTTAACAAAGGCCGGAACCACGCATCGGTACGCATCCAAGTATCGGTTTAAAATAATATACAATATTTAACACACAAAAAGTAAATTCAATGTAATATATAAAGAAAAAAAGAATTTTTTCAGAAGAGCACATAAAACTGCACTTCCTAATTTCAATTATTTCTCGCCCTATATTTTTGTCGGACGAGGACATCACAAAAGGAAGCGTCGAAGCCATTTTACAAGTTAGCCAACTGCAAACGAACGAATGCAGGAAAGGAGTCTCATGGGCTGAAGGGCACAACGACCACCCAACCTTCAGTTATGTTGCCAGCACTAGCTGTCACTTTGGCTCATCCTTAGGAAAATCGCCGCCTGCCAGTAATGGTGTAACGTGAAACTACGGTGTTTTACTTGTGGATTTATTTTAGCTGTGTGTGTTATTAGTACGAGTGCGTATTATCTTTGTGTGTGTGTTCTATTGGAGTGTTACGTTTCACGCTACATAACATAAAAAGTAACATTAATTTTAACAATGATACATAATGCATTATTTACCATTTGAACTGTATAAATGAGTATAAACAACCTGTAACAACTATTGTACTACAGCTTCCGGGTCATCGACCTATCTCGATCAGGTTTCGTCCAGTTTCCTGATCCATTGAGCAAATGCTGAGATGGCCTCTGTTTTGCTTCTGGACATAAATGTAACTTCATTTTCTTGCAATGCCCTAGAATTCAGTGGGAAATACAATTATTCAAATTATCGTTTCCATGTTGTCGCGGCAGGAAGTAATAAGAGCCAAAATTTATTGCTTATCTATCCTTGAAAATAGAGTTTATTACATGGGAGTTTTTTTGTTGTTTTTCTCCCTTTCAAAATTCAAAATTTATTGCTTATTTATTTTTGAAAATAGATTTTACTATATGGGAGTTTTTGTTGTTTTTTTCTCCCTTTCAAAATTCAAAATTTAAGTAGTATAAGACTTAGTGTAGGGATCACAGAATTTTGAAAATGTGCACACAATTCACTTTTCCCCATAGCACGTCATACGCAGTTTTTAACTGTTTTTTTGACGTAAAATAAATAAAAAAATAAATAAATAAAAGGTAAGATGTTGTGCTATGGCAGAAAATGCATGTATTATTGAGATATTAAAAAGCCCATTCAGTTGTTCTATTGTAGAGAAAAGTGAATTCTTGGCGTAGGGAGACCTGTTCCGCAACTTCCTGACTTCAGATGTTTAAATAAAGAAAAGGAAAGGGAATATTTTCGCTTTAATACTAAAAAATATGAAAACGCCACATGGTTAATAGGAAACAAAAAAATTAATGAATTATTTTGTTGGGCCATGTTTTTTTCCCCATGATAGTAATCTAAGGTACGAAGAAGGCCAATTTGTACAATCTGTCAAATGCAATAAAACAAGATGACCGATACAAAGTCATTTGCGTTCACTTATTCACGTGGCAAGTCTTGGTAGTGACCCCATCGAAACTAAACTTGATCTAACAGGTGTAAAGAGACATGACACAGAAAGATTAGAGACATTAAAACGCCTAATTTGATGCGACGCAGGAATTGCATTTCAGAAGGTATCCTAAAAATGACGAGTTGGTTAGCAAAGGTTTACCGGCGCTGCTAGCCGAATTCGTTTACTATGCTCCGTGAAGTCACGAAGGTTAAGCGAATTCGAGACTCTCGGGTTTCTGGTTGGATGACCGGCTAGGAACCCTGGGATCTAACGACGTCGAGCCCCTGGCCGAAGGGATAAAAGTCAATGACTGCGACGTGACTCGACAAATACAGTAATTAATAATAACAGTAATTACCTGGTAACGGAAGATTACTCCGACAAAAAAAAAGCGCTAAGGTCATCGGTAAGGAGCTCATTTCCGGTCCTCTACTTTCACCTCCGGGGAGACTTCTATTATAACCTTCGGCCGACGTTATTTTTCCAAGTTTCTAAGAGTTGGAATTCGTGGCACTGAGACGATATATTCTTTTCCGGGAGAGAGTTACTTTCCAGGACGTATTTCCTACATTCACTATAGCCGAGGGTTCAGGTTCACTATACCCAAATCTCTTTATGTTTGTTTGTAATGTAAGTGAAACGGGACCAGTGACTTAAGTTCACTGTAACCGGAGTCGACTGTATTAATTTTAACTTGTCACAAACTATCAAGCAAAACTATTTTCGGATAATCATTAAAACGAATTAATTGTATCGCAGCATGAGCTGAGTGTAGCCTGTGACATTATACAAAATATGTAATGACATATTCTACCAAACATTTTAAAAATTTTCCCTTCCCTTCCTTCGGGTTTTTCGTCCAGTTTCCCTGATCCATTGAGCAAATGCTGAGATGGCCCCTTCTTTTGCTTATGGATATAAATGTAACTTCATTTTCTGTGCACGTCTTCTAGAATTCAGTGGGAAATACAATTATTCAAATTATCGTTTCCATGTTGTCGCGGCAGGAAGTAATAAGAGCCAAAATGTATTGCTTATTTATCTTTGAAAATAGATTTTATTACATGGGAGTTTTTTGTTGTTTTTTCTCCCTTTCAAAATTCAAAATTTATTGCTATTTATCCTTGAAAATAGATTTTATTACATGGGAGATTTTTTTTGTTTTTTTCTCCCTTTCAAAATTCAAAATTTATTGCTTGTTTATCCTTGAAAATAGATTTTATTACATGTGAGTTTTTGTTGTTTTTTTCTCCCTTTCAAAATTCAAAATTTAAGTAGTATATGACTTAGTGTAGGGATCACAGAATTTTGAAAATGTGCACACAATTCACTTTTCTCCATAGCACGTCATACGCAGTTTTTAACTGTTTTTTTGACGTAAAATAAAAATTCCTAAATTTGTCTCTGGATCCGCCCCTGATGTAAGGAATGTTTTAATAAGGGTTTTATTTAAATTAGTTTCAAATAATTTGCTTAAATTGTGTACATTTTTATTATATATTCGTATTTTGAATTTTGGAAATTACATTGCCGTCATTCGATAGGGGTGCAAGTCGGTTGGGGCACCAGCTGTTACTGATTGACATTAAGAATGGCTTTAACTCAGCAAAGAGAAGTGACATTCATAGGGCACTCCACCGTATCAGTTTGCATACTCGAGGGTAGTGGCTGAAAACCTCAGTCAGAATTCTAGTGGGCAATACGGATAATGGGCCGAAGGTATTATACGCGCACGTTTTCTTGAACCCCGGAATACCTACCCCCCTCCTTTGCCAACATTAGTTGAATTTTTTTTATTTATTTTACGTAAAAAAAGTTACAGCCGCGTATGACGTGCTATGGGGAAAAGTTAATTGTGTGCACATTTTCAAAATTCTGTGATCCCTACACTAAGTCATATAGTACTTGAATCTTTAGAAAGAAAAAAAAAGCTCCCATGTAATAAAATCTATTTTGAAGGATGAATAAGCAATAAATTTTGGGTTCTTATCCATGTTGTCCTTCGGAATAATACTTCCTGTCATGACAAATACGTGGAAACAATAACTTGAATAATTACTTCCAATGAATTCTAGAAGAGGCAATACAGAAATGAAGTTACATTTATGTCCAGAAGCAACACTAGGGGCCATCTCAGCATTTGCTCAATGGATCAGGGAAACCGGACGAAAAACCTGATCGAGATAGGGTCATTGACCCAGAAGCTGCGATACAATACTTGTTACATATTGTTTAGAATTATACAGTCCAGTGGTAATTATCACTGTTAAAATTAATGTTCCTTTCCTTGTGATGCTCAGTATAGTCTCTAATTGTACAGAAACAGCTATGCAGCAGAAACGATTTCACTTGGGATTTAAAATTTTCTATCGAATTTAATTGTTTAATGTCATCTGGCAAAGTGTTATAAAATAATGTACATGTATTATATGTGGATTTTTTGTAATGAGCTGTTGATACTGTCACCTGATGAATATGATTTCTACGTCGAGTGTTATAGTAATAGACATCGGCATTTTCTGAAAATATATTCCCGTCCTTAAGTCATTTTTGACAAAAACCACTGATTCGTACATAAACAGACTAGGTAATGGTAAAAGTCCTAGACCAATGAAGAGTGGCTTACATGAATCACGTGGGTGGGATTTGGTTATTATTAAGAATATATTAAGAATTAAGAAGATATTATAGCAACGAATGTTGTAGACAAAATGATAACCAGAAATGTTCGCTCCGTTGTAATACAAATTATTTTGCATCGAAAACCGATCTACAAATGTGATTTAAAATTCCTTCTGTCAAAATAACCAAATCCCCACTCCTCTCGCAACAAGCGTAGCAAGGGCTCAAGAAAACGTGCGGGGGTTATTTGGTGATGTATTGATATTTAATTCGGAATGAAGTTGTTTATTACTTATGAAACATGCCGTTCTCTCTGATCGTTTCCTCAAGCCAACCTTTTCTCCTCACACTGATTTCGTTCCATTATTAGTCATCGTCAATGTAACGGCTCCACTCGGAACGATCCGGACCGCCTTCCCCTGCCTTTTTTTGTTCTTCCTATGCTACAGTACAGGGTGAAAGAACCCTTAACAATACAATGTCGAATTTTCGGACGTAAAATTCATGTTTATGTAAACTTTTTGAGCTGTAAATGCGCACATAGGTCAAGATTAAGGTAGATCTGAGAACAAAAAGTCTAGAATTTGGATCTATTTTGTTTTTCCTTGTACATTTGATTTTTCGTGCTTTTAGAGATCAAATATTTTTTAAATTGTCCCGCAAACTGTCCCGCAATATAAAGTTTTATAACTCTGAATTGAAGAAAAAAATACAAATGGTTTTTGTTTCAGCAGTTGTAGCTTTTAGGAGGAATATTTAATAACCAAAGTTGCTAGTATGATCGTTTTTTCAGAAATAATTATTGTATTTGTAGTACATGCGGAGACACAAGTGAAAGTTCAGTACTTCATTACTGTGCATTTTTCTCAGAAACTGTTAATGTTATAAAAATTTTATAAAAGTGACAATTTGATCTTTTTTTAATGAACAAAAAATTGTGAAATAATGAAATAATTTTTCAAAATTTTACCTATGTAGAATAGCAAGAACGTGAACATTTTTAAATAGACCACTTTGATTTGTAGTTCACAAGTAAGAAATGGTGACATTTAATAAGTATATCAATTGATTGATTGATTTTTTCGTGTTTCCAGGCGCGTCAACTGGTCATTAGTCCCGTTAGTGTAGTGCGTGTTTTTTCTCGGGAGACAGCGGTGATCTTCCCCCGCTGGATGGCGAGATCCGGCGCCGACCTACAGGGGGCTAGTGGGGTTTCCCCCTGACCAGGACTCTCCCACCAGCGGGGCGCCGCCCAGCTGGACAAGCCTAAGCTCCGACCGGCCTCCCTGGATATGTGGTAGTGTAGTGCATGTTAGTGGAAGTGTGTGTGGGAGAGGATAGGACAAGGAATGGGAAGGACAGATCGCGCGCGGTCCGTAATATTAACAATCATGCAACCACTATGCCTACTATTTACATAAAAAAGTCACTTTCTTCTGCTAGATGATTTTTTTTCTGAGGTTGCACCATGAGTTAAATTGCTTCTGTGGAAACATCAACTTTATTTACACTCGTTTTCTTTGTAAAACGATTGCCATAAACTTTTGTCTCCCAAATTTCTTTATTCTATCAATTTTGACGGGGAAAATAACTGTCTTAGCAGCAAAACGCGAAAAAAACACCACACAACTCGCATGGTCAGAAATTTAAGCAGAAACAACTTGTGGCTTGATCTCGCGAACTAGACGCAGATTCCGTTGATGAAGGTTTCGGCGTCGACGTTACCTCAATAGCTCCCCTTGCTTGCATTTGTGGCTGTTCTAACAGTTGTTCAGTTATATCCCTTTCCTCTTCACTACCTGACGAGATTTGATCAAGGTTTCTTGCCCTATCAAACTTATCTGCCATTTTGTCCAGTCGTAATTAGAATTCAGATGTACAAAAAGAATTAGAATCTAATATAATACCTCACTCCGTAACCTAATCCTAGCAAAACTATATGGAAATTATATAACAATTTTCTTTGATTTTAATATTAACATAAGCAAGCGAAATTGTAATAATTTCGTGACCAACCAGTTAGCGCAAATTTCGTGCGTCAGATCGGCGGTCGGCAGTAACAGAGAGCTTTGTAGCGGTGCTATGCGCTAGTGCTCATATTTTCAAGGGTGATTTTTGATTGGTTGTCGTTCCATTCTACGCGAGTGCGTTCAGAAACTTTAATAAATTCTCGCAAGGAATACCATTTACTGCTGGCGCAATCTCTTGCAATTCGGTAACACTATAATTGCATCTTGTGTCTTGACGTTCTCGGGTGCTTCTCAAAAACAATGGAACCGACATATGGCGGTTACAAACATACAGTTCCGTGAATGAAGACGATGGCGCATCACATTTTTACAGACTAGCCCATATACCGTAATGATTTTCTTTGCAGAAATGTTCCGAAATTATCTTATAGTAAAACAGAATTAGAACAAAAATGTAGGTGTAACCTATTTATGCAGGCTATGAAGGGATATTTAAATTGCTATTTCAACCATTTAAATGGTTGGAATGTGAGAGAAGTTATACATTCTTGAAGAGGAAAGATTAGCGATTGTTTGAGAATAAACACAAAAATCACAATTATTTGGTCAAAATTATCTACCATCTGCCCTTAGTGCTGTTCCAAAGATGGTTAAGACGCTGCAGGTGGAGAGATGTGGATCTTTTGTGTGCTTACAAAGTACATTTTGCAGAAATGAAAGTCATTTTTACATCACTATTAAACTTACTTCACTTTATATTGAGTTTCATGATCATAAAAGTGAATCAGCTGGCCTAAGTAGAATGGGCTGTGGTTACACGCTGATTACTAACACTCGGGTCAAAATGACTGTAGGGCTAGGATTTTCGAAGGAATGAAGTTTCTCACTGTGTTGTTTCAGGTTGTTCTATTTTTTCGCACAACTTCCGTTCTAATCAGTCTCCTAATCGCTCAACCAGGAAGTAGGTGAGTAATGAGCCTGATTAAGTTCGGTGTTGTGACCGTTCCTTACGGCATGTTTGGAATGGTTGTTAGCGATGCTCGTGTAGTCCCATATTGCAAATGCTAGCAATATAGGACGATAAATGTATACGTTTTCAGGATCCTGAAGTTACACAATAACAGTCATAATGAATCAAAATAATTTTCTAAGCAATTAGGTAACATTAAAATACCAACTTTGTGAAAAGTTCCTTTTCTTGATGTAATCGATCGCTCTTTCCAAATTACTTGATGAATTAAAATTTGTTATGAGATAGTGTTCAATGTGGTGTTTTTCATCCAAATTTTAAAATAAATTGAGATTATTAATCTCAGTTCACTATACTCATATTCCTGCAATGTATACTGACAATTTGTCATATGCAACGATTTTGTATTCACATTTGTAATTCTTTATACGTAATGCATGGTCTATGTTACTTACAGAGGCAACGAACCCTATTTATCATCCACCCAGTCTGGTAAACAATGCATCCTTGTACTCGTACCTACTTGGTTCCTCTTGGCATGAATATTTATCACCACCAATCAACTGAAAAAGAAAAAATACAACGGACTGGAAGCGATCCTATAAAGAGTTATATTTAAACTTTCGAAAGGGCCATCCATTGGGAACTTTCTACTGCAGCATTTACGTAAATTACATTTCCATTGCGAAATGTTTTACGAAATGTTGCGGTTTTCGTTTCGGGAAAACGAATGCCCTACTTCTTTACTCTTCTTCACACAAATTGTTCATTGTTTACGATAAAAAACATTAAAGAATAAGAAGGTTAGGATTTTTAAGAAAGCATACGTTATCTCTCAAATGATGGATTTTATGTCATCTGACACTAACACGAAGATATAAAATAACATCTAGTTAATTCACCAGCTCTTAATCATAAGCAAACAACATCGTTGTGCAACAACGTAGAACATTAAACTCTTGCAAATAGTTGCTTGAATTGCTCTTACTCAGAATAATGAAGTATAAGATGATGTAAATATATTTTTAGTGGTTTGTCCTGTTTTGTAGGATTAACGCCGTCATTTCGAAACGATAGCGGTAATATATTGTAAATGCCTCGTTAAGGATTTGACTTTGATGTGTACTTTGTATTTGTTGCAAAAATGGCCAATTGAAATTTTTTCAGTATATGACCGAAATCGAAACGGAAATAAGTTTTTTCACAAACGTAATATCACATGATCTCCATACTTTAAAAAAAGATTGAAAATAAGTTAGTTATTTGAACAGCGTTCTTTTTTGTTTGCACGGGAAACATTCTCTAGAAAGTCATGAGTGCTTTAAATACGTAATAAGATATCTGTTATTCACAATGTTTTAGAGTGCATATTAGTAATCGTACAGTATTGACTTTACATAATGAGTAACTGTAATGCCTAATGCAAACAAATTGGAATTCTAAAGAATTCGAATGAATAAAAGTTTCTACTGAATGAAATGTGGAATTGTATATCGGATAGGTAGAAGCTGTATTTGCAATGGTCGCTATGATAGTTGTAAAACTTGGTTGGTTATCTTAGAAAATTAAATTAACAGCGAATTTAAATAGTTGATTGTTAATTACGAAAGCTGTCAACATAAATTCATAGTGTTCTAATGTAGTCCGTCTCAGTTAAATTCTTCGTAATAGACTAATTTGCGGAGACTGGGTGAGATTGTTCCATCCATTTAGCTAATACTTTTAATTACTATAAATATATTTACAAATTTTGTATCTTTTCGGTTTTACAATGAGAAATTATTAATTATATTTTACTCTATCTTGAACTCCTAAGAATCCGTAAAATTTTACGCTTGCTTTTCTTTGAGAAAACAGTTTTGAAACGCTATTATATCAGAAACAGTTTTCCTAAGAGTTATAACTAGATCATCACCTAAATAAATAAATTTTAATTCTCAACTAAGTTCAGCCAACCTAATTGACAACCAATCTATACTGTGGTTTCCATCGGCAGCCTGGCAGTTGCGACGGCTTAGGTGGGGTGGTGGCGACCACAAAGTAGGCTACCTGCTTCGGCCCAGACCCGGCAGCTGCTGCCTCCATTGCCGGTCAACCACATCGCCACCAACGCCAAATTTGCACAAGCGTTCATGCCGTCGCCACTACATTTACTAGATCTGCGCTGCCACAGCCATCGCCCTCCCACCAAGTCGGCAGAATTACTGACCCACCACTGCAACGCCACTGCATCCCTAGCCACTGCCGTAACCACCACCACTGCTATCATCATCATCATCATCATCCATCACCACCAGCGCCACCACGCCACCAAAAACACTACTACCAACATCTCACCAATACCAACATCGCAACTACCACCCGTACCGCCACCATATGCAAACACCATCATCTCCACCACCACTACCTCCAGTCCTCAACCACCAAGTCCATTACCTATCCTCCCTCTTTCCAGGCACCGCCTCGCCGCGTCACTGCAGAGGGCCGCCGCGCCGCGACAGGCAATTTATAAGCTAGCCCAGTTGACACGCGCCAACGAAAATTGAAAGTGAATTAATTACTGTTGGTGCAGTTCTTGTCGCGCTCTCGGAGCCGGTGTGGTCGGAGGGGAGTGGGGCGGCGGGCGGAAGAGTAGAGGGGCGGGCGCCGGTCCCGGAGGGCCAGGGGCAGTGTCCAGTAAAGGGGACAAGCGCGTCGCGTGAAGCAACAGACACACCGCGCCGCCCACATCCCACCGCCACTGCCACCGCCGCCGCCACCACCACCGCGCCGTGGCGCCCCGTTGCGAAAGACCCAGCGCCGTCCGATGTACACTCGCGATGGTTCATTTTGGTGGACCAATCCTCCAAAAATATGCTCCCTTCTAACAACACCGCATTTTCAGAAACTAAGAAAGTTTGTTTTGATATTACATCTCAAATTACATGTTAATATAAAGTTTGGTATTTTAAATTTTGGAGAAATATTAAATATATTTTTTTCGAGAAAAAATAAATGTATTTAGAAGTAGTAAGAATCAATAATACTCTCCTGAAAGTTAGATTTTTAAAAGTATTATTTTTATTAGAATCCTAGCTTTGCTTTTCGTATAGTTCTGTCGTTTCTATTTTTTATATTCGTGATCAAGGAGTCAACGGCAAGAGTCCAATTTTATTTCTCTTAAATTTTGCAGAAATACCACTTAAATTCTAGCATAATTTGATATTTAATTGTTAACTTAAAATATTTTCTCAACATTATTGCAAACAAATTAATTGATTCTTTAGTTGATTCAAATAACAAGATTTAAAATTAATAATTGATGGTTTTGCTGTTAGTTATTTCATCCCCAAAGATAACTCAATATTAGAAAATACTATATAAAAACGCTGTCATGTAATAACGTCCCAAAACCTAAGAGGCTCATCAGTCAAATGAAAGTTTGCCGTCGAAAAATAGCGTGGGTAGATTATATAAAATTGAACGCAAATATTTGCGGCATTATAATATACGCGAAAATATTAAATAATTTGTTTGATCATATCGTAATAAATTTTTCACTTGACTGACAATACAACAAAATATGAATTCCATTATAAACTTTTATTATATAGGATAATATTGGCAAATAACATTGGCAGTGTGCGTGCAATATTGTCATTCTCCTGCATTCACACATTTTGTTGTAAAGGCACGTGCCAATGGCTATTTCGATCTCCAATTTGTCCTAGCATGGCTGAAACGCAACCGAGTGCCAGACGCCCGCCGCCTGCCACCCCAGCTCGGCCTCCGGTGACCCGGGCGCCGACCCCGTCTGCGGCGGCAGGTTTGTTTTGTTTTTCGTGAATTTCTTTGCGCGAGCCGCCGCGCTGCAACAGGTGTCGCTGCGTGGCCGCGGCGGCGGCGGCGGTGGCGGCGGCGGCGTGGGCGCGGGAGTTGGCGGCGCCGTGGTAGCGAGGAGGCAGGGTGGTGGCGTCAGGGACGGCGACGACTGCGGCGGCAGGCTGAGGCGGTGGCGGGGTTGGCGTCGAAGCGGACGGCGGTGGAGGTGGCAAGGGGGGGGCGGCAGCGAAGGTGGTGGCGGCGGGCAGGGGCGAGGAGCGGAGAGGCGGGGTTGGAGGTGGCGGGCGGAGACGGGGCGGCGTCGCTGGCGGCGGTTGGCAACGGCGTGGAGCGGGGAGGCAGGGTTGGAGAGTGGCGGCGTTGGCGATGACGACGGCTGCGGTGGCGGCGGCGGTGGTGAAGATGGCGTCGGAGGACGGTGGTGGCGCGGAGAGAGGGGCTGCTGCGGCAGTGGTGGCGGCAGGCGCGCGGGCAGGGCGAAGGGAGGAGGCAGGTTGGAGGCGGCGGGGGCGATGGCTGCGCGGCGGCAGGCTAGGGCGGAGGTGGGATGGTCGGCGGAGAGTCGGTGGTATTGGCGCCGGAGGCGCCTTTGGATTGGTTTGGTTTTTTCGTATTTCCGGGCGCGTCAACTGCTTTGGTCATTAGTCCCGTTAGTGTAGTGCGTGTTTTTTTCTCGGGAGATGGCGGTGATCTTTCCCCGCTGAATGGCGAGATCGGGCGCCGGCCTACCGTCGGCTGTGGGGTTTCCCCTATCCAGGACTCCACCAGCGGGGCACCGCCCAGCCGGGACAAGCTCTGCTCGACCGGTCTCCGGAATATATGGAACAAGGAAGAGGAAGGAAAGATCGCGCGCGGTCTGTGGCCTGTTTGGTAGGGCACTGCTCCGGCATTCGCCTGGTGTTGATCGGTGAAACCACGGAAAAGTGACCGATCAGAGCAGCCGGTCGCAAATCTCCCCAGGCAGCGACTGAATTGACCTAGCTGAAAGCTAGTGTCGAAAACCTTGCCGCCGTCAGGACTCGAGCCTAAGGCCTCCGGTTGACATCATTTGATGCACTGAGCTCCTGCTCCCGGTGCGTCTGTGGAAGTGGTGATGCAGGTTAGATGCGCTCACGCGCCGATGACATTTTGTACTGTTTCACTCGGGTCCAAATGACCTCAAAAGTGCGCCTATGATTTAATCTGGTGCATCCAAGTAAGTATTTCTGCGAACAAATGAGTGTAAAATAGAAATTAACACTAATTCTAAGATACAATACGTCTCACTCCACAAATGACTGATCGCCATAATTAATTTCCATTAAGTGCAGAAATTGAAGGAAAGTACGCAGCCTCGGTCATATCAGAGGTAGCTATGGTTCTTTAGATACCCAAGAACTACTGGGAAAATCTAAAAACAACGAAACAGTTCCGATGTTGTCATTTTCATACTGCTCATGCCGATTGAATTCTCTTACTGAATGTGTCACATCTTAAGTCATAGCTGACGTCATGTGACAGCAAGACTCAAGGGAAGAGGGCCACCGCTATTAAATATTATTTCTATCCACGTGTTTCGTTAATACAACATGATGCGTTAATACATTTTCTACATTCTTTCTATATAATGAGATGCTGTACTGTATATACTGTTGATGTTATTTCAATATTCGTAAATACTGTTAAACTATTTGATATGTTGCAATATTATAAGGAGTATTTTATTTGTTGTTCTTGAGCAACGTGCTTGTTTCTTTGGGAAAACACTTTCGGGTTGCTTTATTAGCAGCATGTTTGCTGCTTAGGCTACCAGCCTAACTAATAACTAGGGACAACGTCATTTTAAATTCATTTTTCCCTGATTTCATCGATTTTAATATCGTTTTAATAGTACGTCCTTGAAATAATATTTTCGAGATGCAAGAAATGTTCTCACAGAATTTCTGAGTAGTTTTTCGGTTTCTTCGCTCAGAAAGTGCAATGCCAGACGTTGTGATAATGTAATCTAGGTACCCATGACACCTATCAAGCACGGCCATTTGTCGGTTTGGGGGGATTTTCGGATTAACTAAAGACAGAGGTAACTAAGGACAGAAGACCTGGTAAAGAACAGTCCTGATCAAAAGTTTGCGAGCTGAGTTCACTTGAACGAATGGACGAAGCGTCGATTACATCAGAAAAACCAAAACAACAATTGACCCCCTTTTTTAGTCCATGGGAATTGGTTTTGATTGCATTTTTTGTCTTTTTTCTATTTTTTTAGGACATTTAAAAAACATTTTAAGTGCATTTATTGAAAATTTTTTGACAATTTTTTTAGATCAAAAAAATCCCCCCCCTATTAAAAACTAATTAGTTACTTTTTTCTGTTACTTTTCGTTGTTAGTTACTTCATTCGGGTCTAGTTCCCCATTCTGTTGTTGTCTAGCGGTTGGAGGGCTTTAGGACCCGGGGTGAGACAATGGGTTGCCCCGCAGGAGATGGGGCCCCATCGGGGTGGGCCGCGCCTTTTCGTGCGCAGCCCCGGGGAAACCCCCATCGTTTCGCGGGGATTTGCAGCTCCCGGAGAGGCGTTGTGCGCCCAGATGGGTGTTTTATTTGGGGGTGCAAACCCTAACCCGGGGCCCCAAACCTGAAACCATTTTGGCAGGGGTAACAGAACTTAAAATGGGAAACAGTGCAGTCGGGAACTGTTACCATGCAGTTGTGGTAAAACGGAGACATGGTTAAGGAAATGGTTTGCAACAAGTGAAAAAAAACCGGGCCCGGACGGAAGAAAATAGCGCTCTTCTGCTAATCCAAGAGTTGCAGAAACGCAGCTGGGAGGCAAAACCGAGCTTTTCCCGGGGAGACCCCCACCCGCGTAGAGGCTCCAACTGCGAGAAAACCCATTCTCGAAATTTGGGAGACCGATAGTCGGGGCACGTAGGTAATCACAAAAAACATATGGATGGGGTGCCTCCGGAATTCACGAGCAGCTGCGAAGGTATGGGGAAAGAGGGATCTGGGAACCCAAAACCGTCATACTATGTCGGTCAAACGATCTCGGGAGAAGAAATCGGGACTTCGTCGGGGGGAAGGGTGCCCTCGTGATGAAAGGGGAAAAAAAGGTTCCCCGGGCAAAATATTATTGGGGATTCTAGGGTCGCGGCTTTCCCGTGGAGACGGGTTAAAAATAACCGGATGTACAATGGGGGGCCCAACCAAAAGGTGTTTTTTGGCCCCAAAATTTTGGTTGCGGAGGGGATTTCGGTCGTGACGGCTTGCATTTAAATCGCTGGGGGTAAAAAAGGCTGGGGGACTTTCCGCGCGTAGGGGGCCCCGAAACGTTCCGCGCCCTTTTCGAGACCGCATGGCGGTGGCGGAAAGGGGGATATCAACCCAAAAAAGGTTTGTGTGGGAATGTCGACGGCGGATGCGTGGGCGGTGACGACGACGTAGCTGCGACCGCAGTGACGCGGTGACGGCGGCGGGGGACGGCGAGCGGTGAGGGGGGTGGGAGACGACGCGGTGAGGCGGCGAGGACGGCGACGCGGCGCGGCGGCGTGGGACGGCGAGGGACGTGTCGCGGTGACGGCGGCGGGGGACGGCGGCGCGGGGGCAGCGACGACGAACGGCAAAAACCGACAACGAGGGAGAACGGTGGCGAGACGGACCACTTGAATCGCGCAGAAGGTGATCTCTGGTTTTTCCCGGGGTTAATTGTAGGAGTATTTATAATAAAGTGTTCATTTCGGGAACACTGTAGAATCTTATAATGTAGATGTGGGATAGGTAGGAATCTGGCTCAATGCGGAAATATTAAACGCGAAATTTTCAGACAAAATTTTTTAAAATTTCGACGTGATAGAATGATCCTGGGGGGGTGTTTTATATGCGAAAAAGCCCTTTTGAAGCAGTAGAGGCATGTGGATGAAAATTTTTAAAATAATAGTGTAAAATTCGAGATAGAAATTAAAAACCAATGGGAAATTATAGGTGCGTATAGGTCACAGAAAGATGGGAAAGAACCGTTGCAAAGTTTTGAGAGCGAACCGCGCAATCAGAAAAAGGGGGAAAAAACGTAATCGGGGGAAATTTAAAATTTCCCGCACGCACTTGGGAGGGGGATGGGGGCAAGGCGCCCCCCAACGCCTCGTTAACGAGTTGGTTTAAACGGCAACGCGGTAGTGACAAACCGCCCGCGATAATGTTTTACGGACATTTTCCTTATTACCGGTGGACAAATTTCTTTCATAAAATAATTTCCCGGGAATTAGCGACCAAAAAGGGAGTCCTTCTAAAATGTGCAGGGGTAAGCGAAAATCCCCGTTAAAAAAAGAAAATTTTTCATTTTTATAGAACAGATTTTAAAAACATGCAATTATATTTAAAAAGAAAATTTTCAACGGGGGCTTCTAGCGGATGTACAGTAGAACAGATAGGGACAAACTTTGGGAACATAATTTTAGAATGTTTAAAAAAATTCGGCCTCCAAAAACTACGGTCTTGGACCCGGTCTTTTTCAACAAAGGGGGCGACTAAAAAGGAAAGGGTTGGGAAAGCAAAGTAAACGCAATGTAAACAAAGAACACAGAAATAATTTTCTACAATTATCTAAAGACTTACTAGAAAAAAGTTAACCCCAAGAAAATTACCAAAATCTATTCTAAACGATCGATTGAACTGTTGGCAAAATTTCTTCGATGTGACAAAAAAAGGGGAACAAAAAAAATTTTCCCAGCGATCGCGGAGCTGACGGTTCTTAATTACAAATGACAGTAAAAGGCGGCTTTTTAAATAGGCATTACGCGTCGGTTTTCGCCGAAGGATCAGATTTCAGTAAATAAAAACACCCGTTATAAAAACCCTTTAGAGTCGATGGGAATTATTAGAAAAAGGATTGCAAAAATTGGGAAAAAATAAATCTGAGGTCCTGACGGAATCCAGGAGAAATATTGAAATTGGGGGGGGAAGCCATGTTTCCCCTTACCTTGCAGGTTAAGGGATGTCATTAAATAATAAACGTTTCCCTCAAAATTGGAAAGGGGAAATTGTAGTCATTCCAAGGGGGAGACAAAAGGATTTTAAAAATTTAAGGCCTATAAGTTTGAATCAGTTTGCAAGCAGAGGGAACACATGATTGCGGAATATATTGACGAGTTAAAAAACCGACTGGTTTTTTTAAAAATCAACAGGGTTTTTCCCTGCTATTCGGGCGCCAGATATTTCTTTATGTCAGGACTGAGTTCATTAGACGAAGGGAGTAGGTAGATGCAGTAATATTAGACTTTTCTAAAGCATTTGATCGGGTTTCCCAAAGGGCCCTTTTTAATTGAAAAACTGTCAAAAACGGGGATTAGATCATCAAAATCTTGGGGATAAAAGAACTTACGGCCGAATCACAGTCAGAATAGGTGCAAACATCATGAAAGCCGATGAAACCCTCTGGGCCCCCCAGGAGTGTGTTGGGGCCTTTTAATTTTAGCGTTTATTAATGATTTTGCAACGGGAATAAAATCGAAAGTTGATTTTCCGATGATTGCATAATTTTAAGATTTTTTTGGGGTCTTGGATGAAAATGTTTAAGAAGATCTTAACTTTTTATGGAATCGGCAGAAAAAGATGGAATTAAACCCGGGAAAAGAGAAAATTCATTTGTTTTCCAAATTGCTCGAATGTACCTGAATTACAAGTTAGGAACTAACGATATCCCGGGTGAAAAAACTGTAAGTACTTGGGTTTTCCGTGTAGCGACTTGGGTTGGTCGGACTTTTAAAAATATGGAGGGGCGACTTTGTAATGGCTTTCTAAAAACGTATTTCAATCCCCGACCCTTGTATATCTTCTTTTCGCCCCATTTTGAGTACGGGGGTTTTGGGGGACCCGTAAGAAAAGGGAAAACGAGGGGATAGATAAAATTAAAAGGGGCCGGGAATTTTGTAAATCATGGACGCGTTGATGGAAAATGAAGGGGAACCTTATCTAAGGCGGGAACGGGCGCTTTTAGGGAAATTTACAAGACATAAAGGGGGACTCAGTGGGCAGACATCAGAAAAAGATTACAGAAATCTGATTAAAAAAGAGAGGAGACCACCCCCGGGAAAATAGATGAAACAAAGAACTGATGTAGGCAAGTTCCCCTTTTGGAATCGTACATAGTGATTGGAACAAACTCCCTGAAAAAGGACTGAGACTCTTCCTTCTAATGTAGTAAAATTTTAAAAAAATATACTTAATTCTATGTAGGTCATCAAATAGCACTGGGATTTTTATCATTATTATTATTATTATTATTTTTTAATATTATTGTTTCATTATTATAATCTTAATTATTATTAATATACCCCGGTTTTATTCAGTAATGAAGTGAAGTGTTTTGGGTGGGGAGGGGGGGAGGGGGGGAGGTAGTGCACCCGGGGAAATGGTGAAGTGAAGTAATGGAGTGAAGTGTTAGAAAAGCATAAGTCAACATATAGATAACTCAAAATTAATTATAGCTAGATATTAATCTCTTTTAATTGTAATTATATTTGTAAATATTCGTAATAGTTTTGTAATTGTATATCTAATTGTAATAATGTTTGCCACCGAGCATTAGCTCAAAGCGAACTTTAATAAATCTATCTATCTATCTATCAAAATATGTGAATACGTTTACAATGTTAAAGTCAATCATGTATACTTTCAATGAGAGTTAATGAGTTCAGAAATGTTCGTCACTTCCCGGGATATTTCTTATTTACATTTAGACTGACGCGCAATGAGCTTTAAGTTTTTTTTCCAGAATCCCTCATTGTTTCAAAACAACATTACGTTTACATATTTATTTCCCCCTCATGAATCAATATAGCATGGGCTGTATATTTGCAACTCGTGAATTCAGTTGAAAAGTTGTCGCGTTAAGCACGTTTTATGGGTGAGAAGGGTCGTGTCTTTTGTGACGCTGTGAGACTCGTTCTACTGCCCCAAGATTCGAGGCCCCTGGGTATTAGAGTTAAGTGTATGAATCGAGACACTATCCTTGAGTAAGTGGTTTAGTGCTTTAAACCACTTAATAAATTAATGTGTCTTGAGTTCTTATAACTTTTTTAGTTAGCAATAAGATAAAAGATAGGAATTAAAAAGTAAACATTTTTATTTTTTCATTATTATTGGGAAAGAGGCTCTGCAGACCATGTTTCCGACTTTTTTCCTTCCCATTTTCATTTCTTTCACACCTTGCATTCCTTGTCGTTTTGTCTTCCTTACTTGAATCTAAGCTGTACGTCTTTCTCCCCTGGATGTTCCGAGAATTTTTGAACTTTTCCTTAAGCGGTGATCACTTCTGTATACTTGAAGTGAAATTGGTATTTCTTTGATGTATGTTTATGTTTCAGTTACTACACACATGTTTGTCATTTTCAGTTTTGAGATAAAATTGAAACATTTACCTGCGAGTCCATTGGAGTGTATTCTTTTAAGATACCAAAAGGAAGATATTCTCCTTTTCCTAGAATTACCTGACTATATCAAGTCAGATTCATTCTGTAACTTTTAAAACAGTTGTAATTGGAAATTTCCCAAACTGTTTTTTGAAACCTTTTTTTGGGTTCCAAAATTTATAGAGTTTTGAAATAGTTATTAGGAAAATTTGCAGAATTACGCCTAAATAATTATTGTACGTTATAAATAAATAATAAATAACCAATAAAAATAAATATGTAAATAATAAAAACAAATAGAACAGAAATAATCAATGAATAAATTTATGAATAGGTTTTTGTTGTTGCGTATTCTGTAACTTTCTCTGTGATTAATTTGTTCCAACACTGTTTCCGTATTTTATATACTATTGTGGTTATTTAACCCTCATGAAATCACGTACCATTTCGTGGCATTATTAGTCGCGTGGAATGCAAGGCATCCCCACGCCTTCCTTCCTATGATTGTTAAACCATTATTGTTGTTTTCAATTTATTCTTCGTGATTTTCAATTTCCTTAAATAAATGTTGTAAAATATATAATATCTAAAATTTATAATTTTACTTTTTTCAAGTGAAATATAATCGAAGTGGCAAGCATACTTACGGTAACTTGTAGAATAGAAGTTATTTTTCATTCATCTAAGAAAAACATAGATAGTAATATTAATTTTTATCAAGTATTATTTTCAAAACCCTTTACTTTTCACGTCTCAAAAATAATACAATTTTATGTACCAAAGACGAATCTGGACGCGCGTGAGGGTTGCAAGAATTCCACACAAAGAATGCCTTCGATTTTAAGCACATTAACGTGTACAAACGATTTCCTTTTCTTGGAGGGAAAATAAAGGAGCTGTTGATAGGTACTGTAAATTCCAGTGTAGCACAATGCTATTTAATTTGGCATTTATCAAAGGGCCCCGGAAAAGGTATAGTCCCCCGAAACTCAACTAAATGTCCACACTGTTCCTTTTCGCCCCCCGTGGCACTAAAATAAGCAAAATTTACAGACTGATAACGTCAAAAAAAAAATTGTCCGTTTTTCGATCTGTAAACAACATTGACTCCTTTAAAATAGAATTCACGCTACGATGCCGTTTTTTAAAAATTTTAAAAAAATTTTAAAACGTTTTCATATTTCCCAGGAAAAAATTAAAAAAAACTTATAGCGCGATGGCGAGTGTTCCTGAATCCAACGCCTTTCAATCATGCTAATCGGATGAATGGGCGGCGTAAAGTGTAATTTCGAAAACATACCCGCCCCCCCCCTTTCCCCGTCACCACCCCCCTCGACGCGGACAACGCCAAAACCGGCCGCCCGCGGCACGGGGGCCCAACTTTTGACAGGCAAGCCAGCGTCCCTTTCAGTCTCAAATTTTTCTTCACGTGTCAAACTAGTGATTTAACACACCAAACGGTCTCGTATCATCTGTAATAGTCGTATAAAAATATATCTTTTCATATTTCCTCTTCCTTTTAATAAAAAACAATTATTTGAGGCGGGACTAAAATATCGATTCCGATTTGGGAAAATGTTTCAAAAAAAAAATGGGAAATTTAATTTGTAGATATCACCAATATTCCCATGCCATAACATCTTTTTTACATACATTTTACTTCTAAGATCTTCCGTTATCATTCCCCTACCAGAAAATATGAGCCGAGAAGAGAGCTCTTTTTTTCTTGCGACTCGATTTTTGATCTCAAAAGGGTTTTCCCTTTATAGATTTCACCTGATGAATCTGTTTTCCCAAATAAAAACGCGAACAAATTTTAAAATTGTTTTCTTTTTTTAATTTTAAAAAATTTCCGACAAATTATGTAATCGGGTCCGGGAAAACCCCTTTTTGTCGGGCCCGGGAAAGTAAAAGTGGAAAATCCTTGCTAAATATTAAATTTCTTCTTCTAACTCGTGGTCAGGAAAAAAAACAATACATGTGTCCATACCCAAAAAACGTTGACACCAAAACATGTCTGTCCGTTAATGGTCCGCTAACGCCAAACCGCTCCCAATTTTTTCCCAAAATTGATCTTCCGAAACTACCTGAGAGAACCGATCCTTTGGGGGTTTCAAACGGATATTTTAATTTTTGAGGGCCTTTTCATTGCCTCAAAAACATTTTCGAAATCTTCAAACCGTCACCAAATTATTTGATTAAATTTTGTCCTCGTTTTTCGTACGATTAAAGAAAATTGATTTATGGGGTTTGTTAAATCACTTATTTTAGAAAAATTCTAACGGGAATTTTGGTTTTTTCCCTTTAACTATAATATTGATGAAAATTTTTTTTTACTGAAATCTGTTCTGATAGATCTAAAAAAAAGATCAAGTTTAATTTTTGAAACATTTGAGTAGTTTTCGTCTTTGAAATATTGTCTTTGAAATATATATTTTTTTATTTAAACTTATTTTTTAGTTTTAATATCTTTTAAGATATATTTAAATACATAAAATAGATGTTTTTTAAAAAAAAAATACTTTGAAATACTGTAAATCAAATGAAAAAGAAGATAACAAGGATAGTTTGTTTTTCTTTGAATCTGCAGTGAACAGCGACCGAAAAAAGGATTGAATACGGTAAAAATGCATTTTTCATACCTTTAAATACCTTTTTTGTTATATACTAGTAAAACCCTTATTGAGTCTTTACCGGTATGGACGTCAATAAACGTTATACCGGGATTTTTAATAAAAAAATAGCTTATTCAAATCTTGACAAAATAAGTTACTTTAGTTAATAATATCTCACAAAATTTTTTTTAATCAAATATACTTTCATTAATTTTATTAATTGTTTAATTTATAATTTTTTTTTTATATATATATATATTTATATATATATATATATATTAGACCGCCCCCTTTTCTTAGATTCGAAACGTGTCACATACCGCCCTAAAAAACGAAGGGGGAAAAAATATTTTGAACCGGGGCCCAAAGCGGATGGATATTTGGGAAAGATAATTAAATTTAAAAAAGAGAGACCGCCACCTTAGACAAGGGGGAGACCGGAGGGGATGAAAGAAAAAATTCTTTTTGGGAGAGCTGAACTGGGCGGACGTATGGAAAACGGTACGCCAGGAAGGACATTGCAGGGGCTTGATTTGCAACTTTTTTTGGGGAAAACCCCAAAAACCAGAAGAGGTAATTTTCTTTATAAATTGATTTAAACATAATCTTAGAAGAAAGGTAATAAGAAATGTTATGAATTTATAATGGAAGAATTAATGGGGTTTTGAATAGATGGGTAATTAATAGCTTGATTATTTCTCTTTCCCGTTTTTTTTTTCTCTCACTGCTTTTCGTATATTTAAATACCCCTTGAAGTTTGTTCATTAAAAGGGGGTCTCTGGGTTCATTTTTACCTTGAAAATCCAGGGTCATTAACTGTAATCGAAAATAAAAAAAATACAAAAGTATTTCCCTATAAAACTGAAGAGAAGAAGAAGGCGATTTCTGAGGGAGCAACGGGCTCACCGAGGCCAGACGCTTAAGGCCAACAGGGTGGAAAGGTGTAGAAGGAAGAAAATGGACGTTAGCGGGCCCAGAACACAAAGGGCGTTCCAAAAAAAATGTTTTTTGGGGTAGGAGTGATTCAGTTTAATAAAAAAAGCTCATTCTGATCATCACAAAAAAAAGGAGGGTAAAGATTTACACGCTTAAAAAATAAGAAAAGTAAAATACATTTTTTCCGACTTCTAAAGTGAGAACAGAATCAATCTTTTCTTTCAAAAAAGGGTTTCAAGATCAAATATTGTAAATTGGATTAAAAGTTTTGTAAGAGTATAATTATAAAATAGTAATTCTGGGTTTTAGAGAGAGAAAAAGTTTTTTTGTTTAAAAAATAATGTTAGAAAAGTATTAATTTTTGATTTTCAATGTGTGTTTCTTTCAAATTTTGTAAAGTAATATTTTAAGATTCTTTCGAAATTTTTGAAAGGTGTTTGTTAAACAATTTAGATGAAAATAGGAAATTGTGTATTGTGTTATTAGTGTTTTTTTTTGTCAAGAGACTTTATTTTATTTTTTTTATTGCCATTGATGATTTGTCAAAAGAATATTTTTAGAATATATTCTGAATTTATAAAAATGATTCTCACCGAGTTGTTTGTAATTTTCATCCCAAACCATAAACGTCTTCACGACCCTGCCCCCTATTTTTTTTTTTTTTGTCCACACTGGGACGTCTATACGGCTGCCCGACCATCTGGTGTTTTGTTCGCCACCCCCCCAAAACGTCCGGGCGGGGGCTGGCCTTACCTTTTCCGACACGACTGTGGCCGCAAATATAAACACACACACACACACACACACTGCCCCAATAATTAAGGAAAAGCGAATGTTCACTAATTTTATAATAAATATAACCACTTGTCATTTCACCGGTTTTTGCCCACAAAAAATCCACCGCCTCTTCCTCGCTTGGGCATATCGAATTGCCCAGTGTAACACGCAGCCCGCCGAAGAACGCGGGAGATGTTTCAGAGGAAAATCACGCTATCAGAATAGCGGTTTCCAGAGGTGCGACCCGCTTCCAGCCCAGAAGGGGACGAGAGCGTGCCCTGGCGGCACTGGGCTTGAACAAAGGGGGGCGAAATGAGGAAAACATTCAAAACGTGACATTCCACTTTACTTCTTTGGAGAAAACCAAAAAAATTTTTGCATCAAAAATTTTGCAGATGTTTTTTTTTACCTAATTGGGAAATTTTGTAATAATATATAAAAGCAAAATATTATTATTATAAAATTTAAAAAATTCTATGAACTTACATTTAAAAAAAAAACATTTATGTCAACTGGTAAAAAAAATTAACATCCACGGAGAAGTGATATGGGGGGTTAAATACTTATAATTACAATAACAAATTTGGGTACTGTACAGAAAAACTAAAGAGAGGAATAATTTTTGAAAAAAACAGGGAAAGAAAATTAAAAAATTCATAAAATATGCAGGCATATCAAGTGATTGATTTCTAAAATTTTTGGTCCCATCGCGCTCAAAAATTTATTAATTTAAGAGAAATAATTATATATTTATAATATAATGAAAGCGGGAAAGAATCAAAAGGGACAGGAACGCCGTTCCGTTAGAAATCAAGCCCGGAAGACCAAAAACCCAAAAAATCGAGAAAAAAGGATTTTAATCCTGTTGTGTGGGGGTAAAAACTGAAATTGAGATAGGCCGGGAAGATGCTTTTTAAATGGAACGGAGAAAAAGTACAAGGGGGGCAAAAGATAAAAGCGAAATTTTGAAAAGAAAACAGAACTTTTCTAAAAACCAAAGCCAAAAATGGAAAAAAAAAATTTTGGGCATACTGTGAGTAGAAAAAATCCGAAAAGGATATTATGCTTAATGATAGAATGGCGGGAAAAAAAGGGTGTAATGGATAATTGAAGGGGTAATACAAAAAATCACAAACAAAAGGAAAAAAAGGGAGTTCGAGTCCGAGGGAATGAAGAAATTCTAGCATCCCATTGCTTTTATATCCAGATAGGTTAACAAGAGAAATTTGATCTATGTTCTAGTCTATTTCTCCGCGTTGAGACCCCCCGAAGAATTGGGACCGCAGATAAAAAGAGATGTCCGCCGCTGCTTGACCAAGACTGGAGCCGACAAAGACATCATAGCACTGAACAGTGTTTTTTATACCCCGTCTTTTATGCATACATTCTATTTTTGGGGGGAACTCGCTGAAATTTTCCCGGGGCCTCCCAGTTTTGGGTAGCAAGAAAAACGAAGGAATGATGCTCAATAATACGAATGCAAATACAATGTTCAAAATTAAAACATCTTTCAAAAAAACCCGGTTTAAAACATCGACCAAGTTTGGGGGGTGATTTTTTTTTGAAGGGCCGTGATTGTTAATTTATAATTACGATTTAGACAAAAAGGCAAAACAAAAAAAAAAACAGCAAATAAACCTGAAAACACGCCATCTTATGGGGGAGTCACAATTCCTAAATGGGTACGGAAGGTGGGGGGAGACCCACACCCAGAGTGCTTGGTTTGCCCCTCTGCGTCGGGAGGACATAGAGGAAATGCCAGAAAAAAGGGGTCATTTTTGGGGTGAAGATAGTCTACTGGGTGAGGATGTTCAACAGTCGCTTTATTCGAAACTGTATTAAGTGAATAATGCAAATTATTTCATATTTTGACTTTTTTTAAAAATTTTATTATCGGTTCTTTTCATTCACAAAACTCATCAAGCACATCGATAATAAGCATCAGGTTTCATAAATGTTTCATTTTTTTTAAAATGTTTTTTATACAAAATCAATGTTTTGAAAAAATCAAATCAATGTTCATCCCCCATTCTCGACACCTAGATAAGGATCGCCGATTTAATACATTTGCATTCTGATTCCTAATATGAGGTTTATTGACTGGTATGCAGTTTTTCTATAGTATATAAATCTTATAAATTAATTTCAACCCGATTAAAAGTTTCTGATAAGCGTGTACGATGTTTAGAAAAAAGGTATCTTAATGTAGAAATGAAAAAGGCCAAAATTTAAAAACTGTTAACAAAAATTTTTCCCCCTCATAGACGGATATTCCCCTTCTAGTGTGGGGTTCCCGTCTAAATTTAAAATTATATTGCTTTGACAATTTTAAAGCATTAAAAAAATATATATGTGTCACAATACAATGATTTAAAACCCTCCTTTTTCTTTATCATTTACGTAGTTTGTATCAAATGACGCGGGGAATTTTATTCCAACTTCAAGTTTATAAATACAACAGAATCATTTTATATCAATATAACTTACTAAGTGTGGGGTATGTCAGATTTTAAAATATATTTTAATGTTTGTTACAGAGTTGGATTCAGGATGCATCTCGCCTGCCCCATTTTTCCACTTTTCAATTTTGTCTGAAAGTACGAAAACTGTTTTTTAAAAATTTTTCTTGGGAAAACAGATTTTAGGGGAAATCTATCAAGGAGACAAAAGCCCTTTTTAATCAAAAATCGAGTCGCAGGATAAAAAAGTCGTGCGTAAATCGGCTTATACTTTCTTTTTAGAGGAAGATAACGGGAAAATCTTAGAAGTAAAAAGTAAAATAAGATGTTAGGGCATGGAATATTGGTGATATCTACAAAAATTTGTTCAATTTTCTTTTGAAATCATTTTTTTAAACGGGAAACGATATTTTGAGTACCGCTCAAATAATTGTTTGATGGGATTCGGGAAGACGGAAAATGTGAACAAGAAAATAGTTTTATGACTTTACAGAGATTGAGTCCGTTTGGTGTGCCGCACACAGTTTGACACGTGAAGAAAAAAATTTTTGAGACTGAAAGGACTGACGCCCAGCTTGCCTGTCTGAAAATTCGGTCCCGTGCCGCAGGCGGGCCGGTTTTCCCTTGTCCGCGTCGAGGCGGGGCGGGTGACGCAGGGAAAAAGGGAGGGGGGCGGTATTTTTCCGAAATTTCACTTTACGCCGCTCCATTCATCCGATTAGCATGATTGACACGGCGATGGATTCAGGGAACACGTCGCCATCGCGCTATAAGCCCATATTTTTAATTTTTCCCCCAACTAGGGAAAAAGTTTTAAAAAATTTTTTGGGAAAACTTTTTTTTAAAACGGACGTATGAATTTATTTTTAAAAAAGGGGTTCAATGCAGTTTCAGATGAAAATCGGACAATTTTTCAGACGACGATCAGTAAATTTGTATGGGATGCGATTTTGATTTTCCTATGTATTTTTCGGTGCATTTGCCTTAAAAGGGTTTAAACAACCTTTAGGCCCTTGCGCCCCAAGGCGCCCATCGCATCGTCTGCCGGGGCCCCCGCCGTCTGCGCCAAACTTTCCCGGAAAAGCAGAGGCGATTCGCGGAAGCTCCTGCGCCGAGCTGTCGCGCCGCCCGTTCCGGCGGTTCTTGACCTGGGTGACGCGGCCGCGAAGGGAAAGGGGCGTCTCCCACTCGCCACACTCCAACAGCCCAGGCAGCATCCAGGGTCGCCCGGTCATAAACTTGAGACGGAACCGTGGGCAAAAAAGGGAATCTGGGAGCGGTAGGAAAACGAATGTGATATTTAAAATAAAAAGCAGTTTAATAGCGTACTGGCGAATGGAACTTAATTAATATATCATACATTATAAACACAAAATTCATGTTTTGGGATTTTAGAATGTTATTTGATCAATTGAACAATGTAAAGTTATTGAATCAAACGGAAAACTAATTCTCTGTGTCTGTCGTGTGTCTCAAAAAAATAGTATGTCAGAAGTGCAGTAGGTTAGGAAGTTCTCATCAGTAAGGTCATTTTTCAATGACCTCTCATTAGCTCCTGCTCTCGCTTTCGTTTCTTGCCAACAAGGTGTACATCAATGATCATCTGATTCCAGGAACAAAAAATCTGCTAAGGCTTACTAAAGATAAAACAAAGGTTTTGGGTTACGCCTACACGTGATGTAAAGAGGGTAAGATTTTTTAAAGAAAAGAAACAGGCTAGAAATGCATAAAGATTGACAATATATATGATTTGGAAACTAAAATTTAAAAAAAGTTCATTACTATTGCATATCAATATAAAACTGTATTGTAGTTATGACACAGTAATAAAAGACACTTAGTAATGATAATTTCATTCAAAACTAAAATTACTGATCACATTGAATCAACAAACTGGCCTGTTGCCAACATTATTGAAAATAACTTCTTTTTGAACTATCAAAATTCAGAAAACTTCTCATATATTCATTGTAACGCAAGGAGCATAAGAAACAAATTCAGTTTAATAGAGGCTATTTGAAACAACATAAAGAATAAACCAAATATTATCATTCTTAGTGAAATATGAATAAATTCGAACGAGATCAACTTGTGTAAACTACCAGGGTATAAAGTCTATAGTAAATGTAATGACAAATATCCAGCTGGTGGAGTCATGGTATATGTTGATTACAATCATATCCTCAGCGAATGTTTTTAGACGAATGGGAAAACAGCTTAAAACAACTCAAAAACAATATTATTTTCTTCAGTGATGTAAATATTGACTTAAAGAAAAACTCAACAAATGCAGATACCTACTTAGCTTTAATGAATAACTATGGACTAACATCTATCTTAAATCAAACGACCAGATACACAGAATTGTCCGCATCATGTATAGATGACGTCTTTGTCAGATTTAAGTCAATCAATAGTTTTTCAGTTTGCATATACGACTTAGGAATTTCAGATCATTTTTTAATAGGAGTAAAATATGATTTTCATTATGAGAGTATAAATGTTGCTAAAAAATCAAATGAAACATTTATAAATTATAACTTAGTTAAAAATATTTTATTGAAACGAATTGGAACAATATTTTACAATGTCAAAATGTAAATATTTGTGCGGATGAACTGTTCTCAATAATTAATAATGCCATGCAAAAAAGTCCTCAAAAGAAAATACCAAATAAAATTACGAAAGCTAAAATAAAAAGTATAACTGCATATTAAATAAAATTAAATTAAGATCAAAACTATATAAAGTTAAAGTTAAAAGACCGTACGACGATGCATTTCAAAAACATTACTGTAATTTCTCGGAGAAGCTTAAAAACTAAACTGATCATACAAAACATAATTATAATAGGAACTTGATAATGAAACATATTGGCGACACGAAACGTCAATGGAAAATAACTAACGAACTGGTAGGAGATAGCAAGACTAGTGAAATCGATCATTTCTTCTTAGATGGTAGCGTCATTGACGATACACAGGAAATCTGCTGTAAGATAAACGAATACTTTCTTGGTACCTACAAGCAGTTGATTACTAACAACACGTGTAATGGAACTCTACCCCTAAACCGAGATATAACATCTTATCAATCCTTCTTTCTCGAAGCGACCAACGAACAGGAAGTAATTCAAATTATCAACAGTTTAAAAACAAAGCATCAAGCGGATATGATAAAATAACTACGAAACTAGTGAAAGAATCCACATCGATGCTTGCCCCATTATTAACACGTATAATAAATCTAAGTTTCTGTAGCGGAATTTTTTCTAATCAATTTAAAAACAGCGTAGTAATTCCAATTCTAAAGAAATATAGTAAAATAAATCTGGATAACCTTAGACCAATTATTACCAGTGTTTTAAAAAATCATAGAACAATGTATGGAAAAGAGACTTTTACATTACTTAAACAAAATTAATTGTTTCAGCAAACATCAGTTTGGATTTACAAAAGGTAAGATATAGATTTTAGAAAAGAATTTGACATGGTAGATCACAAACTTCCTCTCAAAAATGGAAAATATAGGAATAAGAGGTGTAGCTGTAGAGTGGTTCAATCAGTTCCTCTCTGAACGGGAACAAATAGTCAAAATAGGTAACTCTTACAGTAATTCAGGCATACTCGAAAATGGCGTGCCGCAAGGATCTGTGTTAGCAGCGATCCTTTTTCTCATATTCATTAAAGACCTGTTAAAAATTCAGTTCCCAGGAAAAATAACAGCTTTCGCTGACGACATTGCTTTTACTTTTTCTCGCAATGACGAACAACAACTTTGGAATGATGTTGAAGAAGTCTTATGATACTAAAAAAATGGTGTAGTAGTAAAAAATGAGTGTTAATGTAACAAAAACTAAATACATGAATATGGGTTTTGCTGATTTTAAATTTAAATATAATATTAAGTTCCATGATCTTAATTGTATTCAAAAGCTGACATGCAAATGTGAAACAATTGAAAAAGTCAACTATTTCAAATACTTAGGAATAATAATAGATAATAAAATGACTTGGAAAAATCATATAATAAGTATACAAAAATATTTAGGGGGTAATATAAGAAAATACTATTATCTACGAACTTTTTGCGATATCCATACACTTAGAATTCTATATTACGCACTAATCAATTCAAAACTGCAATATGGAATCCAAATATGGGGAGGCACATTCAAAACGTATATTAAGAAACTAAGAATAAGTCAAAACAAATTTATCCGTATTATCTATAAAGAAATGAGACTGCTTCTTCACTTCCTCTTGATAAACAACTAAATATTTTACCATTATAACATCATTTTGTATATACCGCACTACAAATATTTTATGCCAAAAGCGGAAAAATTTAACTGCAAATTAAAAAGCCCAAAATTTATAAATCTCTAATATCAAGAACCTTCGTGTTCATTGAGCCTCAAATATATAATCAATTACCATTAGCTCTGAAAAATAGTAAATCCTTAAATATTTTCAAACCCAAGATGAAGATTTGGATTTTAAAACATGATGATAATGATATAAACAAGTTAACTGAAATATTGCAATAAAAACGTTTTTGCTGTATAAATTAAATATAAATTCATTTATGTAAAGATATATTTTGTCTACGTTTACCTATTTTATCTCTGTAAATCTTCACTTATTGTATAATTTAAAGCTAGGTTTTTTATTTAGTATGTTTACAAAAACGTATATTGTAAACGTTAAAAAATAAGAATATTGATAAAAAACACGCCACACAAAAAATATTATGTAGAAGTAGACAGATAATAAACTATAAATTCAGTGTTGCTAACCATCACAACTGGTTATCGATGGTTAGTAATTCCAAGAAACAACAATGTACATTATCTCTGTAAAACAAGTTGGGAATAAATATTATTATTATTATTATTATTATTATTATTATTATTATTATTATTATTATTATTATTATTATTATTATTTTAAAACTATAAGTTAACTCTCTACTCTTTTGGGCTATTAAATTGAGAAATTTTGTCTCTCGTGAGTCAAAGACCACGTTTTCACATTTAAAAGAATTATTCAGAATCTTGTTGCAACTAAAAAAAAAATTTGAAATACATCTTTACAAGATTTGAAGCTTAAATATTTCGCAGGTAGGTCTCTTGTTCCATGTTTCCCTTGTTGAACATAGAAGAAGAGGTAGTTATGAAATGTAATACCTCCAAAGCACTCATTGAAGAATAAGTATTCACCATGTTGCTCGAGTCTCGTCTGTAAACTGCTCAGGATGGAGGTAAAAGAACAACCATTCCTTTCCAAGAAATGTCTTCACTATCTACAGTTGTATATACTCAGTCTTTTGTTTGTCGCTTGGAGTGTTGACAATCGTTCTGAGCAGTAGCAAACCGCCACGGAGAAGGTAGCCGGTGTTTTTGAACCGAAGTTACAGAGGACGCCTTCTTTAGAGTTGAGTAAGTTTTGCGCATGCGAGTTCAGCTTCAAAGTAGAAGTTTACCGCAGACTGGAGATCACATGAGGAAGATACATAATTCAAGTTTTTGGAGCAAGTAGAAAAATAAATTATTGTAAGGAAATAAATTAAATTAGTCTTATAAAATAATTTCATTGAAAGTAAAAACTACTATAATGAAGCCATTTTAGTGTATCAATAACAATATCAAAATATTAAAAATCATATAAAAATCAAAACATTAAAAAATGTATTCATTGCAGTTATGTAATTCTTGCTTCTTGGCAACATAAAGAAGATGCCATTCTCTAGGAAAGTTATAGAAATAATCCTTCACAAAGATTTTATTTCACTGACTTTAATATAATTTATGTATGAAAATCTTCAATTTCTGATAGTATGCATATCTATAGATTTGGAAGAAGAAATTGAACATATTTGAAACATTTAAATTATCTCCATGACTTTGTTTTTAATTTCTCCTATACTATGCTCGCACTTCTTGATCCTCGAGCTCCCTAGTCCTCGCTCAGCCCGGCATAGCACGGCCCGGTAGAAAATATGAGCTCCACTCGGAACGTCACGGCTCAGTTTGCAGTGCTGCCCACCTCTTTCCTTTCCAATGCGAACTTCTAGTTTTCGGTCTCTCTTCTATCGACCTGTGCGTACCATGTTCCTTCTTACTACTAAGTTATTTCCATAACTATTTATTATTTCTTCAGAATAAAAAAAAATCTTCCGTTGTTTCTCATAGCTATCTACTCCAAGACAAATTATTACGCCGAGTTTTCTGTCAATAAAATTGACAGCCCTGCACTGCCGTGACGTAGACAGAACACGCCTCTCCCCGCACCCCCCGCTGTGGAGTATCAAGAAAAAGTGCGCGATTAGTACATACGTATTATACGGTAAATGTACGAAAAAGGCCCATTAGTTCTATAAAAAGAGGCTTCACTCTTCTGCGATATTCTTAAAGTCCTATTTCAATTTAACTATTAGGGAAAACAAAAACTGGGAAAACGTGAAAATTTTTTTAGTTACCGATAGGTGGGAAGAGGTTGTGGGAAAACCGATAAGACCAAAAAGGTTAGGAAACTAACTAATACGAGAACGTCTTTTTCCATTTTGTGTGCACCCCTAGTTTCCGTCTTAACCTGTACCGTTGTCGAGCGTGAATAACAGAGCTTTATCTAAGAGTATAAATTATTCCTCTAGCATCTACTCCAACATTAATCTAAACCATTCGATCAATGATATAAGCTCCTATGATCTCACGATCTCAGATGTGCTTGAGTAATCCCGCTTACACGTTCAAGGTAAAACTCAAAGGAGGGATCTGGTGCATGCCTTTGTTGTTTATGGAGGTGCAATTAATCAACACAGGGTGCACTTCACCGACACACTTAAAAAATATTCGCCGAATTTTAAAATATTAGAAGTAAATAAAATATATCTCAGATGTAGTTAGTGTTTAATATGAATATGCTGAATAAATATGTTCCGTATCATACATTTAGTTCCCTACCCCCTTTTTTATCCTACGTTAATCAAATACTCTCAACTGAAATATCTTTCATAAAAGAATCGTAAGTTTCCAGGCATGTACTACATGCTCTGGGCCGACGGGTGATATCGCAAACGCCATCAGAACCTTGCGGCGTCATTAGAAACATGTCACAGAAAAGAGCATTCTCATGTGTGAATTTATGATCGCGTTTGATTTCCATGGAAAAATCACAATTTGCAATTCTCCCTACCTAACGCGTGGTTTGAACCCACATTCTTAGGGCAGAACGCCGCATTCGCCTGTGCAGTTTAGATAGGTATATAATCATATTTTCTCTTTCTTGTTCTTCTTCCTCCTCTTCTTCTTCTTTACCTAAAGCGGTGGTCACAGGGGAGGCGATTTTGGCCGAAATTTCGATCGAACGACGTCGGACGGACAAAACCAAATGAAACAGATCATCTTCCGACAGCCGACGTTTTCGGGCGCCATCGGAAGAGGTCATTCTGGTTCACAATGCCCATTTCTGTATTCCATGAAGTGTGTGAATCCGGAACGTCAGACAAAACCGTCCGCCCAGAATTTCGGGCAAAGTAGACTCCAGTGTGCCGGCCGCCTTCGTCCTGGAGGCGCATGCGGAAGAGCAGGCGCTTTCGAAACGTCGCTTTCGTCCCTTGGCGGCGCGCGTCGCGTCGCAAGGCGATGGGAGAGCGCTGTCCCCGCGCGGCAGCGCGAACGCGCGAGCAAAATCGATTGCGCAACGCCAGGCACTTACGAGCAGAAGCTGCTCCTCGCAGCCCCTTGCTTCCAAATGGTAGCTTCTCCTTCTCCTTCTTCTTCTTCTTCTTCTTCTTCTTCTTCTTCTCTTCTTCTTCTTCTTCTTCTTCTTCTTCTCCTCCTCCTCCTCCTTCTTCTTCTTCTTCTTCTTCTTCTTCTTCTTGGCTATTTTGACCTTAAGTATTTAGATGAATTTGTATTATCATCTGTCCTCTTGTTATCTTGGGTCCTCTTGGGCGACTTTGGTTTTCGCGTTTTACATCGCTTACTTTTTCCTTCTTTCTCTTATTTATTATATATACACACACACACACACACACACACACATATATATATATATATATATATATATATATATATATATATACACACCGCTCTTTCATTCTCATTATCTATACGTACTATTATGGTTTACGCTCGTACGCTTTACATACCTTTTGCAGTTTTCGCCTACGTGTCTTTAAATCTTTCTCTTTTCAGACTCTTGTTTGCCTGTTTGTGTTTGTGCGTCTATGTTGGATTGTGGTGATGTATTGTGTAACAATTTTCACACATCACACCCCCAAGGGGTACCTTAGTTCCCGCAATTACCTTGGGCTCGGTCTTATTGTTGCCACTTCATCTCCTCTCTGCCGCTCGCTGCTTCTTACGATCACTTAATGCATCTTCGCGCATGCACCATTAGACTCCGCCGACGCTCTGCTGAAACAGGTCACCGCCTTAAACTCGTGCTCCCTCCGGCTCTTGCAATGGCAGTCCAACGCCTACTCTTACCTTTGCGGTTTCTTCTGCCTCTTTCATCTTCTCTCGGGTGTCACTGACACAATCAGAGGTTTCATCACATCCACCAACCTTGCAGCGTATATTATATTTACCACCACGTGTAAGTATCAACGAAACATTAATTATTTTTCTGACTCCACTTTCTCACCATTTCATAGTATTAAATACCAGGAAGACTTTAATAATATCCATTTCTCCAATTATCTTTGTCTACACCAGCATAATCTCTATTACCTCGACAGACCACTACCTGCATCACAATCGCACCAGTACCAAATCCACCAGATCCATTGGTATCAAAACGTTTGTTATTACCTTTACGCGAAAAAAGTACAATTGCAAACATCACTTCCATTATCATCATCGCCACCACCATCAGCATCTTCCCCCACAAATCACCACTACAACACCACCTACGTCATCGATCCACTGACACCAACCACATTCCCACACAAACCATTACCAGAACCCCTACGACTTACAACCTTCGCAACCATCACCATTACATAGCACCACATCCACCCGCACCTCCTGTGCATCATCGCCACTTGGCGGGCGAAAGCTGGCCGGCGCGCGATTAACCCGAGACCCGCGACCTCGCCGCTCGTCTCGCGGCTCGCGGGCGCGCCCAGCCTCCGTCACGTTTGGAACGCCGCAGCGGGGACCCCGGATTATCCTGGCCGGCCGCCTAATGAACGTTTTATACGACGTATTGCACAGCGGGGCCGTAAATCTGGCAACTCTTAGAAACTCACAGCCCAGCGCTGAGGATTTTTAACGAATTGGCAATTGACATAAGTGACAGAATTGAATAAAATTTTGGCCTGGGGAAATTATCTACAAACTTGTTTGTCTTCGTTTTTCCCTTGATTTTTTCTCGAGCATCGTTTTCGTTTTTTAATTATTTCAATTAAATAAAAACGATTATTTTAGTATCAAAGAATAATCAAATTAGAAAATTTTAGACTTAGACATATTATTAAAAAATAAGTAACCGCAGCGAGAAATTATTATTTAATATGCGTTTGAGAAAAAAGTTTATATTTGAACTTGTTAGATTTTTCATATTTCTATCATGAGGCGTTCTAAATTGCTAAAGAAAATATAAGATGTAAGAAAATACACTAAGAAAATTTAAACTGAGAAACATCATGACTTCAGTATTCGTTCATGCAGAAAACAGCCATAACGGAAACATTCGCTAATCACAATTATTCTATGGAAGTAATCATAAAAGTAAATGTTTATAATCACGCATTCTATCAATTAAAAACTGAACTCAAAATTAAAGGTTGACTAGATAAGATGGGCTTATATTATACTTATTCTCAAACCTGAATCACATGCAATAATATCGTATAGTTCCTGAAATTTTCTCATCCAAAACGATCCTTATTCGGGTGCTTCTGAGTGGGCAAAGTAGAATGGCTTGTTCACTTTATCAATCAGTTTATTTCAAAGACACTTGAACCGCTTAGAATTTAATTTGAGCGTTTAAAATTAAAATAATTTTTCAATTCAGAATTAACGCAAAATATTGTTATGTTTTGTTGTTATTTTTTTGGCAAAACAAAATATTCCCTTCGAGCCGTTTATCAATGCTAGTAGTCATGAAAGCACGTATAGGATGCTCTTGACGTATGCTTCTGGCGTCACTACAATCACCGTCACCTTAGCAGCCATTTCTCCCAGCATATCACCTCACTCGTGTATTCGAGTATTGCATGTATCGTGATAAATATAACTTTTAGAAATATCAATAGAAAAGACGATTGGATGTAATTCGGATGTTTTACATTATACATTATGTAACTTGTATGTGTTTGTTTGGTGAACTGTAGAAAGTTATATTAACTAGAAGTGTACACAAATTCCTTCCTCATTTATCACATAATAATTATATTCACAGGAACTTTTGCAAATGGCCATAATGTCAATAACCTTCTTCAAGATGAGAAAAGGCTGATTTTAATCACATTTTTGTCCTAGAATATCTATTGTATTTTTCTTATACACATAATGAAATAATTAATGTTATGTGAGAAACAAGTGAATACGTGAATGTATAAACAATTTTTGACAAACAGTGTAAACAATACACCAAAGGTAAATAGGTATGAGATATTTATCATTGTTTATCATGCACTTTTATCAACATTTCTAATGAACAATCCTAGCCTGCCATACCTACGCGTTCCATTTCCGCGTAAAGCACGTGCGCGTTTACCATGTATGTAAATGTAGGTACCATATAGGTAGGCTAGGTCAAATGGAACCGTTGTCTTGGAGAGAATTCCAACGGCCGGCTGCTCTAATCGGTAGTTTTCCTTTGTTTCTTCTATCAACAGCACGTGAATGTCCAATCAGTATCCTAACCAACGGGCCACAGAACGAGCGCGATCTATCCTACATATTTCTTGTGGTATCCTCATCCCTTACATACACACTTACACTTACTACTGTAATACTATATGTTCACACGTTTAAGTACCACATGTAGATACAACACAAGTCTGGAATATAGATCATGTTCTTGCTGGACACAGTGATCCATTTTGCATTGCTACGTGGCCAAAAATCATTTTCGTCATCTCGGGGCAGGAAAAGCGAATTTGGCCCAAACGTTAGGACATCAATCAAAAGGTACTGAATTATGTATAATTACCATTCTGATTGTTGGACTGTAACAATATTTAGAGAAAATTTTCAGTATAGAATTATTTTTGTCGCAACTGTAAACGGCAGTTACTTTTTGACAAAACATCATGAGATTATAAAGCTAAATAGACAATTTTTAACAATTGCTTAAACTTTCACCACACGGGTCATTGGCACCCCCATGAGTAGGTGCATACAGCACTCAATGCTGCACTTTCAGAGTTTATATTTTTAGTTCTCCCTCCAAGAAATTTTGCTTGGTTTTATGACCTCCACTCCCACCACAACTCCATTTCCAAACCATCTACTCTCCAAGTTTCTCTTCGTTTTTTCCATCACAAAGTTTCAAAATATTTAAAACGATTTCCGCAATTTTGCACAATCGCGTTAAAATGAGGTATGGAATGTATTAAAGGTTACTTAATATATACTGAATGTAATTAATTTGAGCCAACGTATCAGTCATAGTAACAGCCAATTTATCCGGATAACATTGAATTTATGCCTACAGGATTTTTAATAAGTAGGGCAAAGGAATACGGGTATTTGTATATTTTGTTCTGAGCGAACCCTCTCTTTGAGTTACGTACGCGTTACGAGTCATTGCCTGCCCAATATCAAATTCAGTGCTTCTTAGTCCGGCTGGGCTACAAGGGAATTTGCTGCGTGCTTCATTTTAGTAAGCACTCTAGGAGTACTAGTTGAAGTTTGTTCTATGACATCGGCAAATCATTCTTTGGTCACTTAATCGAAAAATATGCTGAACGTCATTTGATAGGTCAGAGGAAGTTTTATCTGAAAAACATGTCAATGACCGTTCACTTGTTTCTCCTCTCTGTGCTTTCATGAAAGGTCTTTTAGGCCTTCCTCGTCTCGTAGTAGTATTTAGAACGTTTCTATACGCCGCACTTTTCACTAGCCACGCAGAGAATATACTTGACGACAGCTTGGTTTCTATGCGGTGATATTCCAATGCTTTGTGATATTGTAACAGAATGTCCAGAAAGTCCTAACTGCGGAATGATGAAATTAAATAAATTATTTTTAGTTTGTACTGTCAAGACATTTGACTTCCAACTCCTCTACTCAGAACTCGAACAATTCTTTCCCGTGATAACACCAGCGAGGGTTCCTATAAAAGAAGAGCAT
>CAXIVR010000003.1:23434409-23584409 GCA_964035755.1 Teleogryllus oceanicus
CCAAATACTAATAATCAAAAATATATCCAAACCATAAGAAAAACAAATAATGTTCAAAATAACAGGACTACTCAAGAATTTAACAACACATACTACTCTACACCTGCACCAAATACTCAAAGTGCAAATCACTTCCCACATTTACCTACACCTTCTGGAAGATCTCAAAACGTTTTCCAACAACAATATAATACCGCAAACAACAGGTATAATCTCACACCTATTATTACTATTGTAACAACGCAGATAACACTGTTCTACAAGGGTTCTATTTCTGAGATAAAAGTATGTGATTCCATGTGAATTTACAATGGGAAGTTCATATCTTAAATCAAAATGTCGCGTTCAGGGATAGTTTTTCAATAATTTAAACTTTTATATCATGAAAAAGGTATATTTTCTCATAAATTGAGGGAAATTTTGCAAATAACAGTTTCCAACATTGATTTCTGTATTCATATCAAATGTTTTAGTATTCAGATGTTGGTACGCACATCTCGACTGAGAACTTTCTTAAACACTGGTTACCTCAAACCTAACTTAACAGTCATTGTCAGGAAACCTCAAATGTGAAGCCTCAAGTGTGACGTTTAAAGTGATCTGCTGTTTTTCATGGTGTACACAAAGTAACAAGTGGATAAGAAGGAAATGAATAAATAAGAATGTCTTTGTACAGCATGAATTATAGATTATAATGATATAATTTTGATTTTTCTAGAAAATGTCTCGTCGGCGTTCCTGCCTATATACTCCCGACAACTTTTGCTGCGGAGAATTCACATTTGCAAGAAACAGGAAGAGTATTTCTCCCATTATAAAAAACGCTTATAAGCAGTATTTTGGAATAGCCGTTGGAGATCAAGATAAAGAATGGGCGCCACATACATGTTGCGCAACTTGTTCTTGCAAATTAATTAATTGGTGGAAGGAAAAGAAAATACCATGCTATTTGCTGTACCTATGGTATGGCGAGAACCAAAAGACCATATATCAGACTGTTATTTTTGTGTGACGAAAATTCGGGGTTTTATAAACAAGAGGTCAAAGAAACACATTGTTTACCCGGACCTACCTTCTGCGCGGAGGCCAGTTCCACACTCTGAAAGTCTTCCAGTTCCCACAAGACAAGCAGGTGAAGAAACAGATAGCAACAGTGATGACAATAAAGATATGACATCTTATGCCAGACATGACCCTCTGTATCAGGGCACATGTTTTTCAACGCCTCATTTATTAACACAAGCAGATTTAAATGATTTAGTGCGTGACATAGGACTAAGTAAACAAAAGGCAGAACTGCTTGGTTCCAAGTTACTGGAATATAATCTTCTCCACCGAAGTACCAATATCAGCGAGAGAACGTATTTTCATTTTCTACTTTGCAAGCGAGGGAACACACCTTCTGCAATGATGTTGGAGGTCTTATGAAAGCACTTGACTTCAAATACAGTCCAGAGGATTGGAGACTCTTTATTGGTGCGTCGAAAATGAGTCTCAGGGGTGTTTTGCTCCACAATGGAAATAAAATGCCATCTGCCCCAATTGCATATGGCAGTTTGGTTAAAGAAAGTTACGACATCTTAGAAAATATTCTCAAATTAATTAAATACAGTGAGCATAAATAGAAGATATTCAGCAATTTCAAAGCAGCGATTTCAAAGTATTTGCATTGTTACTAGGCATGCAACAAGGCTACACAAAATATGCTTCCTTTCTTTGCGAGTAGGATAGTCGCGACAGAAACTCCCCCTACATAAGAAAGAAATGGCCGGAACGAAATTGGAAAGTAGGGGGGAACATGTCCAACGTCAAAGCCTGGTAGCTCATGAAGATATTCTACCACCCCTTCACATCAAACTTGGATTAATGAAACAATTTGTAAAGGCGATGGATTCAACTGGCGAAGGGTTTACCTATCTTGCTGACAAATTTCCTCGTCTTTCAGCAGCAAAGATAAAATAACGTATATTTGTAGGCCCTCAGATTAGAGAACTCCAAATAGATAGAAATTTTGAAAAATACCTCACTGACGCAGAAGGGCAATGTTTCAAGAAGGTATCAGAAAACTTACTTGAAAGAAAAAGAGCTGCAAATTACAAGGAAATAATGCACCAAATGATCACAGCTTATCAAGAATTCGGCTGCAATATGTCTGTAAAAGTACATTTTATGGACTCTCATATTGACTTCTTCCCAGAGAGCTGCAGCGATGTATCAGACCAACACGGAGAGATTCCATAAAGACATATCCAGCATTAAAAAAGGTACGAAATGAAGTGGATGCCTGCAATGTTGACTGCCTATTGCTGGAGTATCATTCGACAAAAAAAGACACTTGTTACAAAAGAAAAAAAATGTAAATTGTTGTTGCCACAGTTTAATCATTTTCTCTTTTTCCGTATACCTTCCTTTAAAATACATGCTACAAAGTGAATTCTTTTGTGAATACTACCTCTGACAGCACCTTCCTCGGCTTCCCTAATATGGCAGAATTAAATTATATAACTGAAATCAATGATCAGGATCACTGTAAATTATTTTATTGCTATTTCTTGAATTCCTAAAAATAAGTTTACATTTGTAGAATATCGTAAGATAAAAAATAGAATTCCGGTTAAATATCCCTGACAGAGAAAAACTTAAAACAGATTTGGATTCCCTTTGAAATTACTAAAATCACAACTTTTTTCTCCAGAAATAGAAAAAAGTTGTTTTTTGTAGAACAGTGTAATTAATGCTATAATCCCCATATTCAAAATTTAATACAACAAATTCTTTCAAATTATATAAATAATGGACCACAAACTTAACTCTCTTAAGTTACAAAATTGGAAAGCCAATGGACTTCAAAAACAAGTACTTGAGTTCAAACACTTCCTGCATGTACATAAAATTGACTTTGCATGCATTACAGAAACACATCTAAATATAGTATTAAATTATATTTTTAAGGTTATCAAGTTTGCAGAGAAGACGGAATATCTAATCATTCTAGTGGAGGTGTTGCTATTATTATTAAAAGAACAATAAAACATCAACAAATTTATATACCTGCCTCTAATAAATTAGAACTTTTAACAAAAAATATACATTTAATTTCAGGTCAAACAACTTTGGTAACAGCCTACAAACCACAAAATATAAAATACCAATTTCAATACTTAAATCAATGTTAAATTGTATAAATCAAATTTTATTAATTGTGGATTTAAATGCAAAAAATACAGAATGGGGTTGTAACACAACAACTCCACAAGGTATATTGCTTCTTGACACTGCTATTCAAAACAGTTGCCAAATACATGCCCTCCTTTTTCCAACATTTTATTCCTACAATAACAGTGTAACTCCTGATATATTAGATATCATTGTTACTAATAATTTTACACTACCAATCTCTCAATATCCTATTCCTACTCTAAATTCAGATCACAACCCAGTCTTAGTGGCAATTAATTCATCATACTCTCCATATTTAAATAAAAATTTTCTACTAACCGAACCACTCAACTGGAAACTGTTCCATTTAAATATATTAAATCTAAATGTGTACCTTAATAATGAAAAAGACATAGACCGAGCAATTACAAGATTTCATTCTAATATAATAACTGCTATCAAATTATTTTCAGTACAAAGAATTAAAAAATACAATTAACAAAACAAACTTAATATCTCAAGAAATATTAAATTTAATACCATATATACATCGTAAACGTAGACTATGCAACTGAACCGTAACACTACAAAAAACATTAAATTACTTAACCACAACAATTAGAAATAAGTTAATTAAATGTAGAAATCAAAACTTTAATAATTAAACATACTATGTATCAAAATTAAAAAACCTACTCAAATCCTCAAAATGAAACAAGACAATAGAATTGCAACTACAGACAAAGAAAAAGCAGAACTTTTAGCTACTCACTTTGAATCAATTTTCAATAATACTACTATTCTAAATCCTTTATTTCATAATACAATTACTCAAGAACTCCAATCTCCTTTCCACATTGTACCAGAAAAAATTAAATTTTTCTCTCCATCAGAAATTGGTTTCATTATTAAAAAATTACAAAACAAAAAATAATCTGGAATTGATAAAATGCCTAATATTATTATTAAAAATCTCCCTACTTCAGCAATTAATTATTTAACTGCCATATTGTAACCGCTTGTCGTCGGGTACATTCAGGACAAAAGAAAAATAGAAACGATAATACCCGACATCATGCCCTACAAGTAGTTTCTATAGTAGCGAAGAGATGGCGTCACCCAGAAAAAGATTTCTGAACGCACTCTGGCTATAGCCAATCAGAAACTTTTGTGGAAATACGGACGTGGCATGAAGTTTGTGTCGGAAGAGTTCGTCTTTCTTTCTTATTCGAGTCGCCGAGGTGAATAGAAGGCTACAAGTCCACCACACAATCGACGAGGGACACGTGGAAAATACCGGAATCTAAAAAGCTTTAATAAAAGGTAATTGTCTGAATATTTTTCATGGAATTACTTACTGTGATATGTCAAGAGATTACATGAAATTTTAAATGAATATTAAACTTGAATGCAACGAATGAAAGAACGACAGTGGTAGTAGACCAAAATGAATTTATAAAACCACGTTGCTGCATTCTCGTTGCTAGAAAATGGAGGATTTTTGTAACATAGGACATGTTTCTGTTTCTTTGTTACAGCTTTTATTTTATTTTATTTTATTCTACTTTTATTTTATTCTACTTTTATTTTATTCTACTTCATTTTTATTTTTGGGATTTCATTTCGGAAATTCTATTAACGAATTTTGACAATTCTGAAAAGTATGGTTTATCCAACAACTGGCTCGACTTTTGCTATTACGAAGTTATAATTTGGAGTTTTGGACTCGCATTCTGATGCGACTATCGCCTCTGTGTAAGCTGTGGTAAAACTCCGCTGAACAACGAGGAGACGGCGCTCGGAAATACTCAGATTCCGTCGCAATAGGCAGCGCACAGATCGTCGCAGAACAACGACGACCTTGAGGCGTGAGCATCGCTCGACAGCCGTCTACACAGCGCGGGACCAGCTTGGGGAATTCGCCGGCCGTGAGTCACAGAAAAACAGAGAGAACATTCACTAAATTTCAGTCTCGAAAACTTTCATGATAGAATTATAATTGTACTAGTTAAAACGTTGTAATGTGAGCTTCCCTCAGTAACAGACGTTGATCGGGCAAGTTTCATTGAACATTGATCTTGATAACCAGTAAATTTATTTCTTTTCTGCAGTCGTAAGAGGAATCAGATCAGAATAATTCTTGTGTTTAATGATAAGAGTCGTTCTTGTACATAATTATTTATCTAGATTCATATGTAATTGATTTAATGCTGTTTGAAATCATTTAAGAGAAATTGCCTATGTAAAATTTTGAACAGGAGTGAAAGCCGTTAAACTATTTCTTTTAAAATATTATTTCATGGACAGTCAAAAGACGTTGTAAAACATAATTTTGTACTGAAAGGCCACGTAGAAGCCGAATATTAAATGTGAATATTGAGTGTAACATTATTCATGATTTAAAAGGTATTAGTGAATTTTGAATATTGTTTGTATGTATTTTTTACAGGATGATTATTTGAATTGTGATTTGTGTGTTTCATTAAGTGATTTTTTTTGAGAAGTGTACATATGTATTTGTTGCTTGTTTCGTGTAAATGTAGATCAAAGTCATTATCGCTTTAGTGAAAACTGCAGTTTAGGTAGGGAACTAGCTACCATAGTTTAAACAAAAAAGTGAGCACATAGAAGGATATGTGAACTACAGTATACAGAGGATTTTATTTGAGAGAATACATGTTATTTGTTATTTAAAACTACAAAATTGTGTTTGCTCGTTATGTGATCATTAGTTTAACAAAGACGAACCCACCACCGATAGGGAATTTATCCATTAATTGAGGCATTCCCAGTTTTGCGTGAAGGTGTAACCACACGTCACGAAATAAGTAAATGATAGATTTACTTTCGTAATTCGGCGTACTACTAAGAAGTAGGTAGGTACGTGACGGTTACAATATATAACTCATGTTTAAGATTAAATTATTTTCCAAACCAATGGAAAATTGCATTAGTACTCCCCATACACAAAACTAGTAAAGATCCAACGTCTCTAGTAAACAAGAGACCAATTAGTCGTCTTCCCACCTTCTCAAAAATCTTTGAAAAAGCCTTACCAACACGAATCAACGAGTTTATTAATAACAACAATATTCTACGTAACGCACAATTTGGATTCCGTCACAACCATTCGACTACACACCAATTATTAAGATTAACGGATCATATTATCACTAATTTTCATAATGCACAACAAACTTGGCCTTATTTTTGGTCATCGAAAAAGACTTTGATAGAATGTGGCATACTGGCTTGCTATACAGAATGAGACAATATGGTTTTCTCATTTACTTACAGAAAATAATTAAAAGTTTTCTTACTAACAGAAGTTTTAAAGTTCAACTCAACACTGAAATATGAACAACTCGATTTATGACAACTGGAACTCCACAGGGATCTCCATTATCTACAACTCTGTTTAATATTTTCATATCTGATATCCCTTCACTAATAGATTCAGAAATTGCGTTATTGCAGACGACACAGCAGTCTGTACATCGCATAAAGATCTACCTGTAGGCAGAGATAACCTACAGGATGATTTAAATATTCTTTCTGATTGGTTTAATAAATGGAACATAATTATTAATCACTCTAAATGCCACGCCAAAATTTTCACTTTAAGAAACACAAAATTAATCTATCCTCTAATTCTAAATGGTAAAGCAATTAAATGGCTCTCTACCTCACAACCTGCAAAATATCTGGGACTATATTTTGATCGAAGACTCACATGGAGAAATCATATTACAAATGTAGCTAAAAACACTTTTATCAAAATGATTCAATTATATCTACTCATAAACAAAAACACAAAAGTAAACATAGAAATATCCCTATCAATATTTAGATATATAATACGACCGTCATTGACATATGCTAGTCCCATTTGGGGAGGTGCTGCCTCAATACACATTCAAAAATTGCAAATTATACAAAATAAAGTTCTACGATGGTCAGTTAATGTACCATGGTTTATAAGATATGAACAGTTACACAAAGAACTCTCGATTGAAAACATAAAAACATGGATACTAAAAATCTCAAAATATTTCTACTCATCCTTACACTCTAGCCCAGCCTATGAACGATTTAAACTAGAAAAACATCTTCAACAATTTCAAGAATTAAATTAAAATTTTCAAAAGATTTACTACAATACTGCCACAAACGTGAAAATGCAGAAGACGGAAGTGCACCTTTTCTTTTCAATTTATGAACAGCAGTTGTACGGTTGCAAAGTGGACGAGTGATCATTTTAATTAAAAATGACATTTACCAACGAAGAGACGGTGGTTGGATTCTTGTTGAGATTGAAAATGATATTTATTATTATCATCTTTCTTACGGTACCAATTTTTTTTATATTGTTCTTTGGAACGACCCATGTTTCGAAATTTTACTAGAAGGCAAGTTACATCCAAATAAATAAATGGAAAAAATCTACCAGTCTGATTAATTCTGTTAAAATTGGTATTTCTTAGTGTGATGTCTGTGTCATCACCGAGAATTGCTGTAGTTATGCCTCTTATCCCCCACTGCCACCCCTCACAGTCTAGACGCCGCAATGGCCCCCTTCCCCAAAAGCGCGAGTTACACGATTGCTAGTTCCATATGAAAAATTCAAGATAAAGAAATGTTTTTGAAAATTAACAATATAGATAATTTATCTACAGCTCGTTACTTGCCCCATGATCCCATGAACCGTTTAGAAGCTATGGGAGTGGTCCATAGTTGGTGGGATCCCGTGTTTATGTAATAACATTACAACTGCATTCTGACGGGCAGGAATTCGGGCTCTGTAATTCGTGTTCTTTTGTGCGTGTAACCTACTCTGTGGCGTGTGAAAGTGTATATATAATTATATACATATATATAATATTAATGGAAATACACATTTTGGGGTTTTAAGTTACCAAGCAAGTGTTATATTTATTTCAAAACGTCCGTCCGTCCGTCCGTCCGTCCATGTGTTCGCTAGTCTGTCTGTCAGTCTGTTTCACTGTGAACACTAATGTGTGAAGTATTCGTAGAATTTTCTCCAAAATGAATTTAACGATCTCTCCCAAATCGAGGAACTGCGATGTTGAAAATAATTCTTTAAATATTGGGGTTAATTTGGTTGAAGCTCCCCTGGTGAGCAATTTCAAACTTTTCTCCAAAACTTCTCTCTAAAAGTTTTTCGACCTACATATGTAACCACAGTCGAACATCCGCCAACGTCGGTACTCGAACTCTAGGGCCTCCCGGTTAGTGACGTTACAGAGGAAACTAAAACGATGCCACTGAGCTATCGCAGCCTTTGCAACGTGAACGTAAAAACATAGTAAGTCTTATTTCCATACGAAGTTTTAATTTTTCAATATTACAAATATTCAAAGGTTTCATATTATTCGTGTTCATAGTTAATATAAATTAAAGCTTCCTGCTTGAATCCTACGAAACAAATCGGACAAATTGTATAATTGAAAAAAATGGGTTAAGACTATTAGAATAGTTTCAAAAACTATGAGAGTTAATAACAATTTTCTAAAAGCGATTTAAATAAATTATCTAAAACCTATATCTCATAAATCTTTAAACTGCCCTTCCTCTAAAATTGAAAAATGTACCAAAACGAATGCTTCTTATTCTGGCAGTTTTCTTTGTACTATTCGTTATTTCTGTGAATGTTGTCTGAAGAATACACTGCGTTAGACCAAAGATAATTATACATATTTTTTCTTAATACATTCTGCTCTTCAATATTAGACCTTCAAAGCGTCTCATGTGCACGTTTCTTGAAATAGAGTTTTTCGCAAAATTTTGAATTTAATGGTGTTAATATTTATGTATTCAACACCATCAACATTCATGCTGGAGATTTATTTTCAAATGCAATCGTTTTTAAATATCAAATTTTAAAATTATTTTTATTTAGAATTTTGTATGAAAATAAAACCAGTAACTTGTATTATTTTTCGAAAGAATTTTGTGGCATCAAGAACATCGTAATATTCATAAACCAACATAAGTGACTAGCCCACGGGCAGTATCATAGCTTATCTGGTTGGGCGTCGCCTTGTTTTGTTGAAGCTCTGGGGTTCAAATCCTAACCTGCACTACTTATTTTTTATTTTGTACATTATTGTATGTATCTGGCAAATGACTTCAAAATCAATTTTCGACGTGGATTTTTTATATTGTTTTGATTGTTAATAATTATATATCTTCTTCTCTCTTAACCGTCATTTCCTTAAGGTTTATTAGAAGAATGAAGTGTTAGTAGTGTAAAAGTTGTAATATATTACGTAACCGTTACCAATAAACAAGAAAATAAAACCGGCTTTTCTATTGTTTGTATTAGTAGTCCAATGAACAGAAAGTGAATAACCGTGTCAATGGTAGGTGTGTTTTTTCTTTAAACAAATCTGTTTGAGAATCTAGTGAAACCAGCTTCCCTGGAACTCTTTATTTTCCGACAGAGAGCTGTAACGACTATCCACGCCGGCAGTATGCCTTTTAATATCCTTACTCGGAATGTTACTTGATTTTCTGTGCACGTCTTCTAGAATGCAGTGGGAAATACAATTATTCAAGTTATCGTTTCCATGTTGTCGCGGCAGGAAGTATTATTCCAAAGGACAACATGGATAAGAGCCCAAAATTTATTGCTTATTTATCCTTGAAAATAGATATTATTACATGGGAGCTTTTTTTTCTTTTTCCAAAATTCAAGTAGTATATGACTTTGTGTAGGGATCAAAGAATGTTGAAAATGTACACACAATTTACTTTTATCCATAGCACATCATACGTAATTTTAACTGTTTTGTGACGTAAAATAAATAAATAAAAAAAGTGATAACCGAGCAAGTGGCAACAGCTCAAGATTTGGCAACAGGGCATTTGACACAGGAGGTCTGTGGCCAGTGCTTGGCCACAGACCAAAAAATTTTACAAAACAATATGAATATAGTCATCCATTTTTAACACGAATAAGGTAATATATTTTTCTAACTGAAACTTGAATTATGAAGACAGAATATTAACAAAATAATTGGGGTCCTTTTAACTAGACTTGTGCATCAATCAAGTGTCCAGTAATGAAAATAGGTCAGGCATTTAAGCGGTAAATATTCTATATTTGTTGCCCTCCCTGGTTACTAATCTGGTCACTCTGGAGATTAGATCATAGCTACCCTAAAGCACTAAGAAAGCAAATTCATTCACTTCTTAAATTCCCTGACATTCAATGATCTGGGATTAAAAAATAGAAAATACAGTTAGTCTAATAAAGAATATATAAACACATCATTGAACCAAAGAACTTCTTTACCGTGTGATACGTTAAAGCCCTGATGAGTCCTGCGTATGTGTGTTGTACTGCCTGTACTGCCTGTACAGAGATAGTACTCCTCAGCATGTGTGTAATTTTAACTTGGTGCAAACACAATCTTTCTTATCTCTCCATCCCCCAGATGAACTGGTGATAGGAGCGAATGTCGTGTGGGAAGCGTGAATGGATGGGTGGGGTTTTGGACATGAGAAGACGGGTTAATTTGTTAGGTCTAGGATTTAGACAGGTTATTTTGTTAAAGGGAGGGTATTGTGGGAGGAGGTGGGATTCTTAATTAAGGTGTAGGAGGAGATCACAGTTGTTTTTAATGCAGGTGTTATTTTAGGGCTGGAAACATGTCCGATGTGTTATTCCGTTAAAGGGGTTTTAGATAGGTTATTTTATTTTGAGGGTACTGCGTCGCGATTGATTGTTTTGTTAAGGTATTGGTAAAACTGTATATGATGTATGGAGATTGTTGAAAAAAGGGATCATTTCTGGATTTTAGGGAACTCAAGTCGTTTAGTAGAGAGGTAAGTCATTTCAGAAGTTTTATAAAGTCGTGAATGTAAGTGTTGGTTGTCTAGGTATCTGGTCGTATGGTCTACGTAGCTATGTTGTGGGAGAAGGTGGAGGTAGGGTAAATATTTCAAGCGGGTGGCGCTTCCTGTTGTGAGGGATCGTTCTGTTCACGATATGACGATGAGGGTCGACAAGAGCAGAGAAGGAAGGATTGTACATTGCTTCTAGCAGTCGTTTCCGTGCAGTTTCGTAGGTTTCTGTCACAAGAGGTTTAATGTCGTGCTGCGTTTTAATGTCGAGGTAGCAGTCGTCAGGTGCGGGTCTGTAAGTCAGTCTGATTATTCTGTTTTCCAGTCTGTTCAGCAAGTTATAGTTCGATTGGAAAGTGGAGGCCAATGTTTCAGCGCCATATGTGGCTATTGGCTTGATGTACGTATGGTATATGTAATATTTGGTTTTGTGTTTAACGTTCTTGTTTGTCATCATGGGCAGTAAGGCGTTGATTGTCCGATGTGCTTTTTGGGTCTTGTCCTTGATGTGTCGCGTCCACAGTAGCTTGCTGTTGACGCGTTGATACGTCACTTCTTGTTTCCATGGATGCCCACGTCATTGATTTTAATGGGGGATTTTAATGGGCTATTGCTGGATTTGCACTTTTCCATTGAAATATGATCGCTTGGCATTTGGATGCGTTGATTGTTATTTGGTTTTCTCTGGCCCGGACTGTGAGAAGGTTAGCGGCTTGTGGTAATTTCCATAATACCATTTTAGTCGTGTGGTTGGTCACAGTATATGCCAGGTCGTCTGCGTATAGATAGTCATTTACATTGTGAGGTAAAACTGTATTACATTGTAAGGTATGTCAATAATGAAGATGTTGATAAGGGTAGGAGACAGTACAGCGCCCTGAGGGACGCCGGCTTGGATGGGATAGGAAGAGGAATAGCATGAAAGGTGTCTTACGCGGAAGGAGAGCAAGAAGAGTTAATTTCTCTAAAAAGACTGAAGGAATTCGGGGATGTATGGTTTAATTTTGAGAAGGAGGATCTCATGGTTGACTGAGTCAAAGGCACTGCTGAAATATGTAAATAAGGCAGAGACGTCACATGGAAAGTGTAGGGATGTTGAAACGTTTAGGGCATGTCGTAGAGTCTGTAGCACCGCTGACCTAATTGTGTTTTTCGTAATACGTTAATCAGAAGTGGTGTCATACGTCTGAGTAAAAGTCGTTCAAATAGTTTGCTGGAAGTGGGTAAGAAATTGATTGGTCTGTAGCTGCTAAATTGTTTATAGCCTTTGTTTGGTTTTTGGATCATGATGACGGTGGCATGTTTCCAGAGGGTAGTGAGATAATCGTATGCATGCGTTGAAAATGGCAGTCAAATGGTGAGTCGCATTGTCTGTCAGATGTTTTAGTGCCGCCGTCTGAACTGCATCGGGGCCTGCCGCTTTTGTCGGGTCAAGAAGTCGAATTTCGTCTCTTATTTCGTTGTCAGTAAAAGTCCACAACTGTTGCTGAGCAGTTGGAAGTGGCGGGGTTTTGAATAAATTAAGGATAGCGGATGAAGGGAGAGGGGGGTTGACTTCTGGGAATTTGGAGGAGTGGAATTGGGCGAAGGCTTCAGCAATGACCTTGGGATCGTATGTGAGGGTGTTATCTGGTAGCATTATGGGAGAGATAGGTTGTGGGGCTGCCTTCATGGTTTTAATTATTTTCCATAGTCGGTCAGAGTGTTTTAAATTTGCGCTCCGTATAGTCTTGTCCCGAGTATTTCCGTGTTGTTGCGTCAATGTGTCGTGGAGTGCACGTTTAAATTGTGGTAAATGGTCTTTTCCTTTTTTGTCTAGTTCGATAGTAACGTCTTTGTGCGCGTCTGTTTTGTCTGATGAAGTCTAGGAGTTCATTCGGAAGGTTTTGGAAGTAATGTGGCGAAGAATATAATGTAGATTTGCGGATGGCGGATTTGATCTGATGGTTGAAGTGGTCTATGATTTTATCTATTTCTTGGCAGGTACTGAGGGGTGAAGGAGTTTTTATCTTTTTCGATATGAGATACTTGAAGCTTTTCCAGTCTATGGTGCGAGAAGGGTGAGAGGGCGGGGCTAGAGAGTAAGGTTTTATATGAACCGTGAAGATTATTGGTAGATGATCTGATATTATCTCGTGCCAGGGGTAGGGATTCGTAACGATGATGGATGTGGAGTGAATTCCGACGTCAAGTATGTCGTTTGGTTCGTCGTTTATCATGTGGGTAGGTTCCTGAGGTGCAAGAAGGTTTAAGGTAGGTCTTGTTAGGTCTGTAGTTGTGTAGGTCTCGTCCCGGTTGGTTGTCGTACTTGCACCCCCAATTCGTCAGTTTAGCGTTCAAGTTCCCCGCTATAATAGAGGGTGTGCGTCTGTCAGTTAGTTGGTTCGGGTCTGCTGCTTTCAGTCTGCTGTGAGGTCTGTTATACATTTAAACGATTTTGATTGGTCCTAATTTTCTTCCTATTTGAATGGAGGTAGTTTCGAAAGAGGTACTGGGAGTCGGGAGGATGGTATGTGGGATGCCAAAAAATGATCCTGTGAAGTTTGATTCTGATCCCCTAATGAGTCCTAGCGAAAAAAGTACGTCTTAATCCATTTATCGAGTACTTTAAGATAATGAATGAAGCTGAATTCTAATGGTATCTTTTAAAACATTTTAATATTTCCATAGCAAGAAAGTCGTCAAAGATGACATTAAGCGACTGTGTTATGAAATATATATTTTTTCCTAATTCCCAGGCAATATTCTGCGTCCGTTTTTTTTCTGACTCACAATTTACAATTAGCGAAAGCGTACCTCCGCATCCCGTCCTGATAGACTGAATCACTTTCTTGAGAAAATCCAAAAAATTATTTCAATAGACTTTAATTTTTTAAACTTAATTTAATTAATTCAAATTAGTTAATTAACTTAAGTTCATTCACAATTATCTTTGTAATTATTAAGGAATTACAAGAATTCAAGCGGATTGCTAAGGCTTTATTAGCATTTTTTGATATTTTGGATTTGAAAAATTTAAATTAGTAAGATTGCTAATGCATACGGGAAGGAACATTTTTAGCAATTCCTTTAATGCGATAAAATTATATTTACAAACTTTTTTCTGATACTTCTAATCACTTTAGAATTGTATTCTAAAACATGTAAAAAAGCGACAACAATATAAACGTATAAACCCGTTTTTATATATTTAGATTATGTGACTTGAGATTTAAAATTAAACGTGAAATTTTTCCTCTTGTAGCCGTCGACACTGTCGCTTTTGGGGAATGTGTCCTTCGCGACTGTTCCCCTGTTCTTACAAAAGTGCGCCGCGAAGGCAACCTTCCCGAAATGCGACATTTGCAACGTTTGCTAAGAGGAAATCTCGTACATTCAGTTTAAAATCACATGTCTGAAAGAATAATTTTATACTCATTCAGTCATCAATATTCCCTTCGAGATTTTCAGATTTTATTCCTGAAGTTTATTGTCAGTCCACTCTTAATGCAGGTATTCTTCAGCTCTCCGATCGCAATAAGACGTGACTTGAACCGTGAGTACTTGGAAACCGCAATCTCGCTCAAATCAAGAATAACACTGGCATCAGTTAAACGCCATTCCTAAAATACATAAACAAAATTATATAAGATAAAGAAAACTTATTAAATTTAAACAAAATGAAAAGCAAGAAATTGAATTAAAACTAAAAGCGATAACAGGACGCACTATTTGGTAATCGCAATATTATAATACTTCATGAAGTCCACAGTTGGTTTCCTATCCCCAAACGTTTTGTCCACGCTAGCAAAAGAACTTGCTTAAGTTCAGAGTTGTTAACCATGTCCACTAAACTATTATCTCCCCAAGAATCACAGCCCCTACGACTAATAAATAGTTGGACAGATTAACGCATGCTCATGCACGAGAATGAAGTTTGTTTAAACGTTTACGTGCGGTCTCACAGTCCGCGGTGTCTATTAATGTTTGAAAGTAGGGTGCGACTACTATAAGTTTGAGATGGCCTGTTGGAATTTACGTGTTTCGGGAACTACTGTAAGAACAGAACATTTCAAAAGTTCGATTCAATAACAAGGCGACTCGAGCAAGACCTCTCTGAGGGTCATTTCAAAACATAGGCGCCTGAGGGATGTTATGTCCTTCCATTAAATGGAAATGGAAACAACGTTAATTAATGTAAGGAAGTATATGAATTTGGAATATATGTATTAAAAAAACATTTCATCGCAAAATTGATCTGTCTTTAAAATTAACTTGTGTGTTTAGTTCAATGGTTTTTTCTTATTTAAAAGTGTGTAGCATAACAATATACAAAACTATTGTTCGCTTATTATACTGCATTTAAATTATTTTTACAATTTAATACACGACAAGAAGGTATTCCCACAAAAGGTAGTAACGAAGCATTCTCCAGGAGAGGGTGAGTGAGTGTTATTGGATTGGTGCCACATTCTACAGATTCCGCTTCTTATGCCTTTTAAGACGAGGAGAAAGAGGAAAACTTCCGAGAATATGCCACTTGAATTATTAGAAGAGCCAATGATAAGCGTTGCTTGCCTTAGAGTTGAGAATTGCTCAAGCCCGGTGTCAAATATACATTTTTACTCTTTAAATTATTAGCAAATGAGACATTATTGAATTCCTCTATTAATCTATTCATTTAAGATAAAACGATATATAGTTCTATTTGAAAATTTACATATGTTTCAATTTCACCAAAATAAAAATAAAACTTGCCTCGTGGAATAAATATATAAATGATCTATAAAATAATTTGTTGATAAACAATTTCTTCGCTAGACGATAAACATATTGACATTCACTTTCACCACGAAAAAATTTTTTATAACAAGACAATAAAAACTAAACTACTGTTTCAACGATACACGAAGACAGAAATTAAATTTCGAAATTTAAAACACAGCTCATGAGCAACAATTTCCACCGATTTGTCGTAAGTCAGAAATCGTTAATACAATTTAAACAGCAAAAAGCAAGACACTGCAAAACTGTTTGAATTTGATACTTGACTGCCAAGAGCGAATGAATTGTCTGGAAACCAATGAGGGTTGGCATCAGATACTAAGATCCTCTAAACAATTGCGTATCTCGAAAACGAAAGGCGATAGCTCCGGTTCGATTGCGGAATGTTGCATCTTGTGTAAAGGGAATTGAAAGGAGAAAATAAAAGAATTGCAAAATTTTGCAAAATTATAAACAATTTCCAATTTTTGCAATTCTAAAGTGGGGTGAGTTCTCTGATATCCCAGAACCGAAAACTGCAAATTAACAATTTTGCAACAATTAACAATTTTATAAACAATTCCGAAATTTGCGCATTTCTGCTGGGAAGTGTCCCCAAATGTCCGTGAGTTGAATATCGCAAAATAACGTTTTGACACAGATGAAATTTTTTAAATTTTTTTTTTGTAAATATACAGTTTTCTTATATTTTACTGTCTTTTATTAAAATAGTTCCCTAGAAGTGCTCTATCGATTCCAAAGAGACAGTATTTTGCAATTTTTGCAAATTTAATAAACATATGAACAATTGAAAAAATGCAATTTTAATCGTTTTTCTTACCGAAAAATCTGTAGTAAACTGGACTTTTGATAAAGATCGTGAATTGTTATGGACATAAATTGGAATTAAAATTGTAAAGAAATTAATGATCTAAAATCAGTGTTATTTATCTAACATCAATGTAATTTCTTCGAAAAGAATTGTGTTAACAGTGGTTAAGTGCTATGTGTTCATATATATTTCAATGAATTTACTTTCATTATCATACAAGTTTTTCTTTCAAGTATTTTTTTATTTAAAAATACTTCCACATCTGAACTACCGGCGCCCGCCATTTTCTACGATGTCATTTCGTCAAGACACTCCCCCCCCGCGTTGAGATTGGCTATGATGGTTTGTAAGGCTCCACCTGCGACGTTTCGTCATCACAAGGGCTACCCAAGCCGGCAAAAGCTGAACTTAGTCGCAGACGGTCCCGATCAGTTTTTGTTTCCAGTACTGTACCACATTAAAAAAACAAGTATAGTGCGTGAAACAAAATATCCATGAAGCATGCTACTGATTCTGAAATCTCACAGTCTCTTGTAGGCATTAGTGCGCACGATGTTTTCAAGCAGTCTGGTATTCATTTCAAAGCATTTGTAGTGACATTTACCGTTAACTCTCTAGATGTCTCCACAAATTTGGGAGAAATTTGGGAGAACGTTTTTAGTGTAACACTGCATTCTGCGGGAAAAACTCGGAAAATATTCAGCATACCTCAGTGTCTACGTCGGGACTGAAATCATGAAAAAACGCTGTCGCACGGTGTTTTCTTTATTGGCGGCAGACTAAAAAGAAACTAATGTTGAACTTGAAAGGAGAGAACAATTCCACAGTCGGTATATCTTCAAAACGGCATATTGTCGCTGTTTACGTAGGATACATGGTCGTCTAATTTAGGTACAATGTACCCTGTGAAATCGAAATATAAGAATATTTTAATGTTATAGGTAGATATTAATTGGAAATAAAAGGAAATATTCCCGAGATGAGGTGTACTAAAGTACAAGTGGCAAAAGTTACGGAATAGAAGACTTTTTTACATAATGGATTTATATTATACCGGACCGCAAAGCCTCAAAAGACAGTTCAACCAACTTTCAATAAGCATTACCGGAACGGCAGTCCGGCACGTTTAGGCAGAAGTACAAATACATCCCAGTTTTGTTCTTACCTTACAATTTAGATGTCCATTTATCATCAGCAGGCAAGAGTGTTATTCCCGTTTCTAGTCTTCTTTACGCATGATCTCACCATCACTCGCAGAACGCGCATTACAGGGGTCCTTACGGCCAGCGGACTCATGTCACACTGACTCACGCTAGCGTGCACCGCGCCGTTGTGGATGGAGGAAGTAACTGCAACGCGACCTTCAAAGGATGAAGCACTCGGTTGTATGTACAGTCGGTGCAAGTGAGCGACCTATTTTCGGTCACACATTGTAAAATCAGTTGAGCATGGACCCGCGAATTGTGTTATTCCGTAAGACAAATGAATTACAGCGCCAAGTGATTATGCCTCGGATGTGTAAGTTGTCAGAATTCAATTAGAGTAATGGTTGACAGTGGGGTCGGCATTGACCCCTGGGGGTCGATGAAATTTTGATGGAGGTCATTGATGAGCAGGGGTTTTAATTATTTATTTTACGCCAAAACGAGTTAAAAATGCGTATGACGTGCTATGGGGAAAAGTGTGCATTTCAAAATTATGTGATCCCTACACTAAGTCATATACTACTTGAATTTTGAAGAAAAAAAAGTTCCCATGTAGTAAAATCTATTTCCAAGGATAAATAAGCAATAAATATGGGATCTTATCCATGTTGTCCTGCGGAATAATATCCTGCCGCGACTACATGGAAACGATAATTTGAATAAAATTCGATTGGGGATCTAAAGCCGAAAAAGCACTGGCGACTGATCGGTATAAGCAAGATCCTATTGATAACACAATTTTTTTTTAATTTATTTTATCCGATCGACCATATGGCCTTACAGAAGTGAGAACATTATTTATTAATTAACATTATGGAAACTTCCTAAAGTTTTTTCGAGTGTTCTTACTCGGCAAGTAATATATAATATTGTAATTTGATTTTATTTTTTATTAGCTGTGGAAAGATTTTTGAGTAAGGATTGGTATAGGTATAATGAATTTGTTTATTGGTATAAACCATGATGCGTTAATGAGTCTTCTGAGAAATTTGTTTTGGAAAGTTTGTAAAGCGTTTATATTACTGGGTGCAACGTTTATCCAGGCTGGACAGGCATATGTCAAGGTGGGTCTGATAATACTTTTGTAGAGGAGCAATTTAGTTTCAACTTTTAAAGTGGATGAGGAATTAATAAGTGGATATAGTTTGACTGCTTTTGCTGTTGCTTTTTGTAATACTGCCTTAATGTGTTGCTTCCATGTTAAACGTCTATCTATTAGTACTCCCAGATATTTTGTGGGTGTGGAATTGTTTAACCAGGGGAGTTGTGAATTATTTATTTTTAAAGGTGGAGGGTTGGTTTCTGGAGGGTGAAAATCTTTGTTTGTTTTTTTGTGGATTTATCTTGAGTCGCCATTTATGGAACCAGGTGGTGAGTGTGAAGGTGGGATTGAATATGGTCATATGCTAATAGAATGTTTTGATGAGATGAGAATAATGCTGTATCATCTGCATTTAGGTTTTTTTTAGAATTTGATGATGTGGGATGATTTGTTGTATAGATATTGAAAAGGATGGGAGCAAGTACAGATCCTTGAGGACACCTGCAAGAATGCTGTGTGTTTGGAAAGAATGTGGTTTACTTTGACCTGAAAAGTTCTATTTGTAAGATAACTGTGAATAATTTTTTGAAGATAATCAGGAGTACCTAGTTGGTGAATTTTATAAAGTAAACCTTGATGCCAAATGCTGTCAAATGCTTTAGTTATGTCTAAAAAGACTGCTATTGTGCTCTTTTGAAGGGAAACTATTTGCTATATGTTCGACTAGACGTAATAGAGGGTGATTTGTTGAATGATTTGGTTTGAAACCAAATTGTGTTTTTGGTATGGTGTCATTTGAGTTTAAGAAATGAACTAGGCGACTGAGAATTAATTTTTCAAAAATTTTAGCTATTGTTGGGAGCAGACTAATTTTGGGGACTAATAGGCCTGTAATTTGAAGGTGGTGTATGGCTGCAATGCAGCTGAAGGGAAGTTGTTTAAGTGTTTGGTTTGTAATGTTGTCGTGTCCGGGTGATTTTTTGTTTTTCAGCTGTTTGATGATTTTTTGGGTTTCTACTGGGGAGATGAAATGAATAGGGTGTGGAACTGTGGCGTGTGATTGTTTCATAAATTCTGTTATTTCTGTATTGAATTGCTGGTTAATTATTGAATTCGGTTTGAATGTTTCAGAGAGGTGTTTTGCTATTATTTCGGTTTTTTGATGTTCTGTATAAATTAATACATTGTTTGAAATAAGAGGAGGAACATTGCTTTTCTCTTTAGTGAAGTATTTAATAGTTTGCCATTGCTGTCGAGAGTTTGGGTGGAGTTGTTGAAGATGCTGCTGGAATTTGACATGTTTGTGATTGGTAATCATGATTTTAATTTCTTTGGTAAGTTTGTTTAGTTTCTTTTTGTCGTGTGCGTTTCGGTTTAAAATCCATTTGCGTCTAATGGCCCGTTTGGTTTTAATGTGATTTATGATATAATATGGAAGTGCATCAGCTTTTGGGTTTTTGTTAGTTGTTATGTGAGGAGTAGTTGATTCGGAGTGAGCTTTTGTGATTGTTTGAATGATATTCATGATTGAGTTGTTGAGATCATCTTTATTTTGTATACGAGTTGGAAAGCTTATTTTTGAGCTAATTAACTTTTTAAAAATAGTTCCAATTGGTATAACCTTTTATTTTGGTGTTTTGATGGTGAATAGTGTCATTTGATATATCAATGGTAATTTTAATAGGTAGGTGATCTGAGTCTAATTCTGCATTACTTTGTTGAATTGTTTGGTAGAAATTTTTAGTTATAACTAAATCAGTATATCAGGGTGTCATTTGTATTGTTAGAAAAAAACGTAGGGAACTTGGAGCATGAAATATATATATTGTTGGTAAGACTGTATTTGAGTAGTCTTTTGCCATGGTAATTCGTTGAGTTACATCCCCAGGCTTGATTTTTTCAGTTGAGATCACCAAAAAATTAAAGTTGAAGTGTTTGTAGAAAATATTTCATTTAGTTCATTAGTGGGAAATTTTTGGTTTGGTGGTCTGTAAGCGGCAATGATATTTATTGGTCCGTTATTGGTATAAATTTGGATTGCTACAGTTTCAAGGTTATTAGTTGTAGGTGAATGAATTTGTGAGTGTTTTAGTTTACTATTAATAGCTATTGCTGTCCCTCCAGAGGCAATTAGTCTGGACCTGTCACTTCTATATATTTTGTAGCCGTATAACTTTAGCTTTTCTTTTGGAACAAGATGGGTTTCACTGATGCAGGCAACTGAATGTTATGATGGTGTAGGAAGTGGTGAAAAAGAGTATCCTGTTTTTAATACCGTTAGCATTGAAGTTAAGAATAGTTAAACTCTTTGGATTATCCATTTTGGATTGTTGGATTGGTAGGGTGATATTGCTAATAGGCAGGGATATAAGTTAGAAGTAAATATTGAGGTTCTTAAATTTATTGATTTTATCGCTTTCATGAAGGATTGTAGAACACGCAGAAAAATTTTAGGAAGTTTTGTAATTTTTCCAAATATAGAACATAAATTCTTCACTGTTATCATAGATCTATATTTAAGATAAGTGAACTTGTTGGAAAAGAGGAAACTGTGTTGGGGTGATTAGAAAGTATGTTTATTGCGGTTGTATTATCCATGTTGATTGGGTTGACGACAAAAGATTTTGAATTTGGGGCATTAGCGTTGACAGAACTTGGGTAACTACTTTTGTAATAATGTTAGTTAGTAAATTTTCTAGGTTACTTGTGTGGTTATTCCATTGATTAGTTGAGGCGTTAATTGGGGTGTAATTTGCAATATTTGGTCTAGTGGGAAGTGGAGGAAAATGTTGACTAAAGTTTGTGTGTGTAAAATCAGCATTGGTGGGAACCGAGTGATTAAATGTATTCATTTTAGGAGGTAGTTTATTATTTGTGTTTCGAGAGTTGTAATTTACGGTTTTGTTCAATTTTTTTTACATTGTATTGGACCCTGTGTATTAGTTCTAATATATACTTTAATTCTACAATAATATAGCTCACTAAGATTTAATATTTGTCTGGATTCTTCATTGTCAATAAGATCTACTGCCACTGTTTGCATAGGTGTTTTATCTTTGTTGTAAAGTCTGGTGCACTTTAATACTGAAAAGTTTTTAGATTTGAGTTCGTTTATAATATCTTCGTCTTTGAAGTACGTGGGAACATCCTTGAGAACAACTGCAAATTTTTTGACTGTAGGGTCCCTATAGGAGTGGAATTGTACATTGTTTTGATCACAGAAATGTCTGAAATCACGAAAGTCTTTAATTTCTTGGAAAAATATTTTAATATTGTTATTTTCAGTTTTTGTGTGAAAGTTTCCTGAGGTAACACTTTTAATGTCATTGATAAGGCGTTATAGTTTTCAACTCCGTGGATTATTATTGGTGGATTTTATTTTTGTTGCTAGATTTTCATTTAGTTGAATATTGTTATTAACTGGTTCATTTGTTTGAAGTAGTTCATATCTGTTACTCACTGGTACGGCATAACCCACGTGTTCACTATCATGGTGCCTTTTAAGTCTTTTTCGCTCTTCTGATTCAGTAGATTGGTAAGTACTACATCTTTTGTGGAGTTGGATTGTTAATTTCATTAATGTTTACGTTTTGAGTTGCACTTGCAGGTTGTTGATGTTGCGGAGCTGCGTTGGTTGGTAATGCGGCGGTAATGGCGTATAGCCATTTTGTGGCTGTTGAGGTTGTTGCTGCGTAGTAGTAATTGTTTTGTAGTTGCTGGTGGTGGATGATTTCTTCCACATCCATATCGCGAGGGATTGCTTCATTCATAGCTTGAGATACCAGAGAGCCGGTTTCTGCTAAGCTTACTTCGTGGGCACTTATATTTTCCATCACGAGATCACTTTCACAAAGTTGACACTGGTTTCACTATACACTCGGAAACGTTCACTTTTTCAGTTAAATTGGCGTTTCATGCTGCAATGCAGCATTTTTGCCTGGCCGCCCAGAACTGTTGCGGTTAATCACTGCGCGCGTCCTAGGTTACAACTGATAAGCTGATACTATAACTCAGACTGTGACTACTGAACGCGAAAGGTTAAGCGTGCGGAGCGCTCGGAGAGGTGTTGCCTCGACGAGAGCTGGGCTCGAACTCATTGATAACACAAAATGTAAATGAAGTTGACAATTATTTTCTTTCTGATACGAAGCTTCACCACATCTAATAATACATGTTTTTATTGAAAAAAATTAAAATTATGACTGTACAAAGAATAATAAATATAAGCAACTATTATTTTAACATGGTTATTCATATTCTTTGTTATCAAATTATTTGTGTTAAATATTTGTGTTACGTTGACGTTGTATGCGTATATTATAGAAAAAAACAAGGAATCGATGAATCAAAGCATTCTTTTACAAGGGGTCAAAGTTAGAAAAATAATGGGAATTTCTAAATTAGATGTTAGAGATAGTTTACGCGAGTTACTTAGTTTGTTCTGATGTGTATCTATAAAGAATATTATAATAATTTACGTAAATCATTTTTAAAACTAGTGATACAATTAAAGTGAATTCTTTGCTAGACAAATTAAGAGCAGGGTTATGTATGTTGAAGGTACAGGAATAGCGTACAATCACCCAACATTAAAGAGCCCGCTTGGGCCACGTGAATCACCTATTCAATTACACTCGCATTACACCAAATTTAACGAAAGAATAATCCATGTAAATTAAAATATTTCTTTAAATAGAATTTTGAAGAGTACCTACTCCGCCAGAAACATTAGTGCAAAATCACCTCTTCTGTACTCAACACTAAAACCAGATACTAAGTCAGAATCACATTCTGTGTTGTTCCAATGCAAAGTTTCTTCAGTTGTGTAAGCAGGAAGTTCCAGAAGAACGTAGGTACCAATTAGTAACCGCAGCTGTTAGCCGACATTTCGGAAAATTTTCACAATCAGGTCTGTACATACAGGAGAACATCCAACAACGTGTTAATTTATCATAAGCCACTTTACAAATATGCATTACCAAAACTCAATCTACACAAACCATTCACACAAAGAAAAAATCATTAACCGACAATTAATGGGTTTCTTACAAGAACCAATCATTTGCAAATTCTATATTTTGAGATATTTCACCAAGTTATTCCCTACAATATCGCTATCTGCTGGGACATTACTTTCGGCGAATGCCAAACCCATTGAAGACCTTCCAGAGTATCAAAACAATTGATTTCATACCTGGACCGAGTACACGCACTCACAGACAACTTCAATCTACAACCAATACAGATAAATAAATCTGAAATTTCTGTGTGTGAATTTCAATCTTTCAGTTTTTAAATATTTTCATCTTGCTGATTCGATTACTAAAACGAATTTAACGTCAAATCCATTGTTGTTTGTATGTGTCTGTACAAATTTATTTAACTAAAAAACTGCTATTAACATGAAATTTAAACAAATTATTAACACTTCGCATGGAACAAAATTAGCTTTTGTTTTACCGTTATAACCCCAAAGGTTTCGAAAATAGGATTTTTTGGTGATCTCCACCCTCACTGTATGTCTCAGCGTCGTGCTTCTGTTACATAAAAGTGAGTGCATGTGTTTGTATGTGTCACAAAAACTTTAGACCCACTGAAGTGATTGCTCCCAAGTTTGTCCCGAATACTTTTGAGGGACCAATTATTGAAGAACAGCGTCGTTGCGCTTCAGAACTGTTACACCAAAATGTTTTATGATATTATGTTAAATCCCAATCCACTTGGGATTCATTCTTGCTGAGTGTGGCCGTGTGACGCGAGGCACGGTCGGCACCCTGCAAATACTAAAGGCCAGCGCACAGATATCTCTTCGAGTCAACATGGCGGAACTTGTAGGCCATGCTGAGACCACGTGGGCATGCATCGTCTGTTGTGGTTGTAGTGCAGGCGGTTGTGTTTTTGCTGCAGTTGGTCGCGAGTTTTTTTATGTTTGTACAGTTTAATTTCTTGAAACCGTAAAAATATGGTTTCTTGACATGAATAAAATTAGTGGTTTTTTTTTATTTCGTATTTCTGAGGTAGAAATACAGCAATCAAAAGATCCGAATTTTCCATTTGGTAAAATATCATATCAATGTTAAGTAGGAAGATAAATAAGAAATCATTATTTGAAGAAGCATCCTGCAAGTTATTCTCATATTCTTTTAGTTTTTAAAGATGCATATCCAAATTAGATATCAAATAAAACAGACCACTCGAGGCACTATTAAATAAAACTGCATATGCTGTTTCAATAAATAGCTGCATTAATCTAGTCAACCATTTCCCTTGCGATTCTACTGAATCGTCGGGGAATTTTGTTAATTCTCCCTGTTCCCGTGCGCTCTATGACCTACGCTATCCAACATCTTGAAAACGTGCACAGGCCCCCTGCTTGCGAGGGTTCCAGCGGGGCCGAGCAGGACCGGGCAGAGCAGGTGGAACGGGAAGGGTGGCAGGGACATACGTGGAACGGGCGTAGCAGAAAAAGTGAGAAGAGTGAGAGGAGCGGAGGAAATGAAGGTGGAAGGAGGAAGATCGCAATGGACGGAGGTGGAACGCAAGTGCAGGTCGAACGGAAGGAGTGGGCGATACGGATAGCCAGAAGAAGCGGAAGGAACAGATAGAGTGAAGGGAGTGGTTGGGCGGTTCGGAAGGTATTGGCAGGACGTCCACGCATGCCAGGTAGAGCGTGCGGAAGAGACGGACGAAGCGTGATGAGCAAATAGATGGAAAGGGTCTTCATGGGCGAGGAAGGGGGTTGCATGATTTCCATGGAATGCCGTGCAGGTAGGTCGTGCAGGAGAATGGGACGAAGCATGATGCAATGGCAGATCGGGGACGGTGGACGGGGGAGGCGGATAACTTCCCGTGGTATGGTCCTGGGATCAATTCCAGATCTAGGCAAAAATAGAGTTGTAGCTTTACTTTAAAATCGTCTAAGATTCAGTAGTTGTGTGACGAAGGCTCAGGAAGGCGGATTTTGCTAGTTACTGTGAAGGGGAGTACGTCATGTTTGCCATGTCTCTCCTACTCCCCAAGCGTGGGAATGAATCTAGGCCTAGGTATGAGAGATACCGTTTGATGGCCGGCGAAGTCTGATAATCAACCCAAAATGCCGAATATATACAATACACACACACATGCGCGCGTCGCACAAAAGCACCCATATTTGTATGAATATAAGTAGTATATGTATGTATTCTTGCACATTCGTATTCTTGCACATTCACACGCATTCAGGCATTCGGGTGGAATTTATATGAAATGTTCAGTAAATCATGCAATTTTAATTTTTTGCTTGTCACTACTATTCATACAAGTATCTAGGTGATTCGTGAGGAAAGGTGTTTAAACTTTCATGTAGTATATGCATTCTCTAAGATTACGTATTGCTGTCGTGTAAACGCTTGGTAAGCACGCCACTTTTAGTCAGTATACGTTTCAATCAAGAGGCAACAGCGAACAAGTAGAAACGCCAATAATAAGTACATGTTTCAATCTTATTGTGAAAGTAATTGTGACACTGAGAAACGGTTTATAAGTTTCGAGCGTAAGTATTATGTGGTAATGAGAATTGTTAACATTTGAAGCGTTTCTGCCCATAAATATTTATCATTCAGTGAAATCCATGGTGGTGTTGAGGTAAAATAATGTATTTAATACAACAGCAACCGCCTAATCAACGCCGACATGTTTGCTTCCTAATTTAGAGTGAGTTACTGAAAGCAATACCACGTCGCTTCAAGTTTCTTCACTCTTTTTTGAAATCCCTTACAAACACGTCCCCATTACTCTCCCAAATTTTTAATTTTCGAGTCTATTTCTGGAAAAGAAGGACATCGATAACATGTGAAAATTAAACCATCTTTTCAATTTTTCTTGAATATATCACAATCACAAATTGTTGCCAGGATGTAGTGCATTGACGAAGGGCCGAGAAACATCGAATTTAATTGAACGAAAAGCTAATTTTAAATAATCGAAAACACTCCCATTTGTTTACATCACTCAGTCTCACGCGCCTCGCAACAGCCTCTCATTAATTTTCTGAAAAACAATGGACAACATATTTACAACAAAATTACGTCGGGCGCCGCCCGTAAGAAACGAACACATAACCCATGCGGAAGGCAACTGACAGGAAATTAAGCGAAAGGGAAGAGGGAAATTAATTTCCACAACGGACAGCGTTGCCAAAGGAAAAACAATTACAGCTCGAGAAGCTGTGCGCAGTAGAGTGCTCTGAGCCGAGCGAAAAAGTTTAGCAAACACGTGCACAGGTGGCTGATTGTAACCACTCTGTATCAGGCTCCGAGGTCTCTTATCGTGACTTCACAATTTCCTTTTGGATCGTAGAACTTCCGTTGAAGATTTTTATTTTATAAATAGTTTGAAGACCTGTTGAGGTAATTGACATTACAATTAAACCAGAATTGGTGTTTATAACAACAACGACCTACACGGTGACTTGCGGGTTTTCCACGTCCAGGTATCTCCCCAACTGAAGGGGCACCATCCCAGTCGGGACGATATCTATTATCAAAAATACTGCCACCACCGTCGAGACTCGAACCCTAGGAAGTTCCAGCACTGCAGTGAAATTGTGAAGTCACCACCTGGGAGCCTGATACAGAGTGATTTCAATCAATCACCTGTGCACCTTCTTGATAAACTTTTTCGATGTGCAGGTTGCTGGATTTCACCAGCCAACGGGGGAAAAAACCGCCACCTCAACGGATAAAAACATGCTGTGCACTTAAGGACATATGACCATAGCAATTGGCGCACCCGAAAACACGAAATGATCAATCAAATACATACTACCATTAACATTTCAAAATTTATCAAATGTTTTTATTTTTTTAATTTATGCACAACAACCAATTTTACAATAAACTTATGATAGTAAAGTATCTAATCTGGTTTGGCTGTAACGTGAATTACCCCAACAGGTCTACCAATATTATTATAAAAGCAGAGGTTTTCAGGATTTTTTCTTTTATACAATTTCATTATAGTTTGCACAGATGAGTCTATAATAAACTTATAGGTAGTAGTTCCAAGCAAAGTTATAGTAATACTAAGGAGGTGAAATATTGGATAACGGACAATCCAACGTTATTATGGTAATTTTATTGGTTTTCGAGTTTCCTTATTATGAACCAACAGAAGACTGAATTGAGGCATTTCTGGTATCATTAACATGTTCATTTTTCCCTTTCTTCTCCAAGTGATTACTAGTGTGTACACTTCACTGCAAACACGAGTGAGTGACTAGCCAAAAAAATCCATCGCAACTTTCCTATTAGATTCAACATCTTTATCATTATCTTTAACATTTAAGTGCTTTCTTTTCGAATACTTTTGGTTTAACATGATGTGTTTTCAGTAAGACCAATCATTTGTGTTGAACTTGGGATTTTCGCCCGAGAGAGGTGGCTCAGTACATCAGCTGGTCACTACAGTGCTTCTGACCGAGAGGTCCTAGGTTTGAGTCTCGACGGAGGAAGGATTATTTGACACTAGTTTGTCAGCTAGGTCGAATTCAGTCGCTGTCTAGAAGAAAATTCTAGTGGCCGGCTGCTCTGACCGGTAGTTTCTCGTGGTCTCTCCGATCAACACTACGCGAATGCCGGAGCAGTACGGAACAAACGGGCCACGAACCTCGCGCGATCTTTCCTTCCCCTTACTTGTGCTATCCTCACCCTTTACACACACACACACTAACATGCACTACCCTACCACACATGCCGGGAGACCGGTAGAGGGCTTAGCATAGAGCCTGTCCCAGCTGGGGAGGTACCTGGTTGGGGAAAACCCCGCTAGTCGACGGTAGGTCGGTGCCGGATCTCGTCATCCATCAGGGGAAGATCACCATCACCTTCCGATGAAGAACATGTAGTACTATTACGGCAGTAATTCCAACTGTAGTTAACGCCCCCGGAATCACTAGCAATCAGTCGGAATTTCCAGGTCTCTTTTTCCTCAAAACCACCTTCTCCTCAATCTGCAACTTTCTTTAGTAATGTGTGGAAGTCATCTCTTCTTACAATTTCATGCTTTCTTAACTCAATGACAATATTTCAGTTAAGTAAAGATAATCGTGATATTTCAAATTAAATGTGTTTTAATAACGTTCTGATAAATTTACTATTCGAACCCATAAGTATTTTCGCCATTTTGTAAATCATTGTTGTTAATGAGAAAATAATTTCACACAGTCTCAGTACTTTTAATGAATGAACCAAAAATTAATAAAGAAGAAAAGAAAAGAAAGGAAAAGAAAAAAGAAAAGAAAAATACTATTGTGCACTGGCAAACATTACATTGCTAACCGTAAGCAGAGCGGCAGACTTGTGGGATTAAATTACACGGAATGTCAAAGAGGCAACTTCATTTTACATGGATTCTGAACGAATAACTTAATAAATAATAACTAAGTAAATAAATAAATAAATAAATAAATAAATAAATAAATAAATAAATAAATAAATAAATAAATAAATAAATAAATAAATAAATAAATAAATAAATAAATAAATAAATAAATAAATAAATAAATAAATAAATAAATAAATAAATAAATAAATAAATAAATAAAAATAAATAAATAAACTTATAAATAAATAAATAAATAAATAAATAAATAAATAAATAAATAAATAAATAAATAAATAAATAAATAAATAAATAAAAAATAAATAAATAAATAAATAAATAAATAAATAAATAAATAAATAAATAAATAAATAAATAAATAAAAAAAAGCTTATTAGCGTAACAGAGTGCGGGAAGAGCAAAGCCTCCAAAAGTAATAGGCCAACAAAAGTCTCATTTTGACATTACGGACTAAGAAACTCCAGAGATGGCGAAAACACAGTTTGAAGTGCATGGAATGCCCAGTTTTTTAGTTATGCTGATGGTAACGTGCGTTGCGTCGTAATGAGTGTGGTGGGTGACGGGGCGCTTCAGGTTGTCTTTACAGCTTAATCTACAAAATTAAAAAAATTGTTGTCTGAAATCTGTTTGATGAACGGTTAGGAAATTCCCTATTTAGCAATGGTAGATATAGAAGATTTTGTGTCGTTGGAGTCTAATCAATTGTCCAAAACCGACGTACTTCCTTTCCATGGAAGATATGTATTTGTGTCGAATTGGTATTTGTTTCTATCATTTTCTATTATTTCCATTATATTATTATTCTATTATATTATTTATATTCTATTATTTCTAGCATATCTATCATTTGCTTTACCTGGTGTAGAAATATTCGAGGATTTCTTGGCTTACATTGTGAATAGATAGGTAAATATTATGCATAATGCAATGCAAGGTCATTGTTTTCGTGTTCTGGTGCTTTATTTCATTTTTCTTTGATGCGAAACTTGAAACAATTAACTAGGAAAATCAATTTTCTGAATGTTGTAAGATTAGTGCACAAGAATGGGGCAAGGGCTTGGTTTCAAGAAGATACCAAAATATAGACTTTCATAAATCCTAGGTGGACCTATTAAATTCTCACTGTTAAATTAATTATACAATGTTCATCGAATACATCAATGAAACATAATCCCAGCATTTCTAGCAATGAATTTCATTCCCATGAATAGCCACACTCAGCACTAAACACAACGGCGCACTCCGTGAAGCAAATAGAAATTTTTAATTTTCTTTCCTCCGCACATTTTGCCACCCGTCCCGCCCCTAACAATGCGTTCGTAATCAAGAGCGCCGTGGCCATTGTTAATTGCCGCTGCAGACGGGGGCCTTGAGCTTCGCGGCCGCACTCGTAGTTTCGCACGGGCTCATCTTGGGGCTTAGGCGGCGCGGCGGATGGGCGGGCGACGGGCGACGCGGGCGAGTGCCGGCGGGCTTTGTGGGGCGGCGCCCGGGCATTAGCGCAATGAGCGCGGGGGCGGCCGCTCCGCACACCGCCCAACAGCCTCCCCCTCGGGCCCCGCCTGTGGGCCGATGCGTGCACGCCTTCGGTCAAAATGTCCCGCGTTAATGATTAACCTTCGTATACAAGTTGTGTATAGCAATTAAGGGCTAATTGGGCAGGAAAGAATAGTTTTCGTAAACAAATATTCAGCATTTAATAGTGCTAAGAAACATTGCATTGGTAACAATGAAATAATTAATTTTATTATACTAATGTATAATAAAATTAATTTTAAGAATTAAAATATAATTTACATTCTGTATAAAATTGAGGCTCCTCTATGATTTTACAGTAACAGCCTTTTTAGAAGTTTATATAGTAATTTACGCATTATAAAAAAATGTGTTTTATTGTTTCTACCATAATTGCTTGTCTGTCCTGGCTAATGCTGAGAATGGCTTACGGTAAGATTGAAAGGTAGAGTACTTTTTCAGACATGTTTAACTTATTGTACTTATTTGATAATGTATGCCGTAAATTTACACATGAATTAACGACTTACAGAAACAAAATGGTTTGTCTCTAAAAAGCTAATTTGAATGCGCAACAAACCGAATCTTTGCCTTAATATTATTCGTATTAATAAAGATAAAAATAAGTTATGTATTTCAAGTTTATTGAAAAACTTAAATATTATGGGAAAAGTCAGTTTTAGTTCTAAAACTAATAAAGGCATTTTGTGACACAAAAAACTTGGTTATTTCGATACTGTAATACCTTGAAATGTATTTATAATACAGCGGAGCGCGTACATATTCAGAAAACGCCACATATCCGAGAAATGAACATGATTTGAAGTAAAAAAAAAAAGAACCACATTTTCTTAGAGTACATTAACGAACAGCAGAAGTTGAGTTTTTAAGTAACAAAGCTAAAAACATGTTGTAAATCAATTAGGGAGCTTTACTTATACACGCAAATATTGGAGATTTGGCATTTTAGAACCAGACAACTAATTTTTAATACAAAAAACTAAAATGTCTATTTGCCAAAAATGTGAAGTTTAATTTTTTAACATTGCATTGCACAAAGAATGTAGAATATATAAATAACTTCCATGAATTCGCTTTTTAAATTTTTTTCTGCATTTAAAATATCTGTTGAGAAACTTCAAATACCGTCTAGTTACTATCCGAATATTTTGGTATATTTTGAATCGCAAGTAATTTATTTATTTATTTATTTATTGAGACAGTAATTTATTGAATTGATCCTCAGTGAACTTTTGTTATAGAAACATAACTAGAGCCACTATTTTAGTTGATCGAATTCCATGGATCAAACGATGTATATTGTGTAACAAAGAGTATATTTTAATAACAAAATATTATGTGCAATATAATTGCATTAATTACTATATTTACTAATAGTTTGCTACTATATTTACTAGTAGCAAACGTAAATTATATCCAACAAACTCCGAATCCCATATTAGGCAAATCTTGAGAAAGAACAAAGTCGTTGCTATCAAAACATTTGCGCCGTAAGTACTTAACATAACAGATTTTGCACTTACGTTAGTTGTTTTGAATTTGTTTGTAATTTGTGGCAGTTTGGTACATCATACAATGAAAAACAACCCTGTTTTGTTATTTTTCCCGCGAAGGGTATTACATAATCTGGGCATCAGAGTCAGTTGAAGTTTATACACTTACTGATAAAATTCACACTAGAATATCGACACCATATTAATAAATATCAAATAACTGATACTGTCGAAATGCGATTTATCAGGCAGGATTAATTCATTATCGGTGCTACAAGGAAGTGGATTGAGCAGAGAGATAGATGCAGACCATTTCTTCGATAGTCAAATTAACAATGACGTAATACACGAATAAAACTCTGGCGGCAGGAAATTTTTAATAGGTGAATGCACAGGAGATACAAAAACATGGCCCTTTTCAATATAATTTAATCTTTCACGTTTAATGTTAATGAATTAGTTATTAAAATATCTTTGAAATTACAAAGTTTTACGTTGACTGTGATTCAAATTAAAATTTTTGAGCAAATATGAAGGAGAACTAATTGCCTATTATGAGCTTAAAAGCAACATGCTGCAGCAAAACTAACGGGACCAGCTTGGAGGTGATAGCGTAGGCGAGACGCTAAGGAAGGTCAGAAGGTAGGGTACCAGGGCCCATCTCATGGTCGTACTGTGGGAATGGTCTTGATTCTGGCCACTGGCAACGAAGATGGTCTATGTAGGGAAGTGCAAGGAAGATCACAAGCGCAAGGACTCCATGTAGCATACATGGTCTATTGTGGGCCGGTCTTGGAATCGGCGACTGCAACGAGGTTGGTTGATTGATTAATTTTTTCGTGTTTCCGGGCGTCAACTGCTTCGGTCATTAGTCCCGTTAGTGTAGTGCGTGTTTTTTCTCGGGAGATGGCGATGATTTTCCCCTCGCTGAATGGCGAGATCCGGCAGCGACCTACCATCGGCTAGTGGGGTTTCCCCCTAACCAGGACTCTCCCATCAGCGGGGACAAGCCCAGCCGGGACAAGCTCTATGCTCCCGACCGGTCTCCCTGAATATGTGGTAGTGTAGTGCATGTTAGTGTGAGTGAGTGTGTAAGGGGAGAGGATAGGATAAGGAAGGGGAAGGACAGATCGCGCGCGATCCGTGGCCCGTTTTGTAGGGTACTGCTCCGACATTCGCCTGGTGTTGATCGGAGAAACCACGGAAAAATACTGATCAGAGCAGCTGGCGGCTAGGATTCTCCTCCAGACAGCGACTTAATTCGACCCAGCTGGAAAGCTAGTGTCGAAAATCCTGCCGCCGTGGGGAGTGGGCACCTAGGACCTCCGGTCAGAGGCGCTGCAGTGGCATCAATTGATGCACTGAGCTACCGCTCCCGGTACGAGGTTGGTCTACGTAGGGAGGCGCTGAGGAAGGTCACGAGAGTGGGCCACCAGAGCACATCACACGGTCGTACTATGTGGCCGGTCTTGAAGGCGGTCTACGGAGGCAAAGCCCCAAGGGAGGTTGCGAGGGTGGAACATGAGAATGGGCCATGAAGGCGAGACGGCGAGGGAACGAGGCGTGAGCGGTTCGTGCGACAATCACAGGGGTGGGTCGCGAGGTCGAGCCACGATGACGGGTAGCGAATGAGAGTACTCATGTGGATAGAGCATGAGCCATGAGGGCGCACTGCGTGGTCGAATCGTATGGATGATCCATGAGAGTAGGGTATGAGTTAAGGAAATAAGGGGTAAAGAAGGGCTCGCGAGGGTCACGAGGCAATCTATAATGGCGCGTTGTGGGGATGTGCTACAATAGCTGGTTGTTAGAGTGAGCCATGATCGGGCTCCGAGGGGCGAGTGACCAGGGAAGATTCCGAGAGCGAGTCACGTGGGAGAGCCACGAGGATGGGCAACAACAAAGTGCACGAGAGTGGCCTTGTGGTGTACTAAAAATGTCCTACGAGGTCATGCCAATATGACGGGCAGCAATGGTGAGCCGGGAGGCCAATGCGTTTCAATAAATGCGTTCCAGTAAATCTTCTGGGCACAAGCCAAAATTGAAATTGAAATTGCTAAGTAATTCTTCAATTTGTAGTTTCTGTTATCATGGATGTGAGTTTGAGGTGGAATTAAAATTAAATTCATTTGATTGCGATCATATGATAGGAAAAATGCTCTTTTTCTGAACTTTACTTATTTTAAGGATAATTAAATTGCAAAATCTAGCAGACACTGGCGTCCTTTGTTGGCCTCACCTTTCATTTTCAAAAGAGCTTTGACACTTATTTTTACAGGATCACTTGTAAATCTCATTACTAGACATCATAATGTACTTCTGAAAACTTTTGGTAACATTAATAATCAAATTGAACAACGAAGGGCTTTCTGTACTGTCAAATGATTCACTTCGAATGTGTGTGAAACAAATGTTTTTTCTGTTTTTAAAAAACTACAATTTTTCCTATTCTTATCACGCATTACTATTAATATAACCCTGCTAACACAACAAAAACTCAATAAAAGCGCTCAAGAATGAGTGTGAACTTAAATACACCGCATCGTTTCACTCACAAGTTCATATTGAGCAGATACTGACAATGGTGTGTTTGGCCGGGCACGGACGGAAACCGCCGAGATTCTCCAACCACAGCGCTGACATGAGCGCTTATCGTCGTGCAAACACCGGACACAAACCGCTGCGGAGAGGTGTCGCCGAAAGCAGGTTGCGAGCTCTCAGCTCGATGCGCTACATTAGCAATTCCTTCGCAATCTTCTCGAAGATTTATGACTATTTTTGGCTGTCCCTTATCTAACTTTATTTACATACGATTATATTGTATTCCCGTGTTGTGGTCTCGGGTTCGATTCTCGGTCGAGGCAAAAAGCTTGTTGTAGCTTTCCTTTAAAATCGTCCCAGTTTCTGTAGCTGCGTGGCGAAGAAACGCTCAAGCAGACGGATCATACTACAGGATGACCGGCGATCTGACTTTTTGGAATTCAAGTTTCTCTCCCGGTTTTCCAGGTCTGAGAATATAAATTTTCCAGATTCTTGTTCGCACATTACAACATGCTTTTACCTTCTACCGCTTACGCCGTACAGAGAAAGTTATGTAATGTTGAGGAAAAAAGCGACGAATTTTCGACAGACTCTTATTGCAAGGCCCTGGTAACGAAAAAGTGGATCAATCCAGTTACTAAATTTAGAAATGAAATCCTCTAATACGTGGTTTGGCCAGAATCCATGTTTTGTGAGTTCTTGATACCGAAATCTTGGTTGACGACAAAAAGTCCGTCCGTCTGACAGAGAACAACGCTAGCGGGTTCAGCCAATTTTCTTGAAAACTGATATTCCTTTATCGATCTGGCGATGTCGCGGCCCATTAAATTTGACACCGTTATTTTAATTTTGAGGTTACTTTACATGAAGCCTCTGGGACATGTTCAAAATTTTCAAAGAAATGGCTTTATTGTTTTGGATTAAATTTTTCGTTGGATAGTGTGAAGGTCGTTTAAGAGAATAGTGGAGGTCTCATGTTCGTTGAAAACCTCGACTTTCGGAAATCTGCAAAAGTTCAACATTTTTCGACGTCTTCCTACAACTATAATTATAAAGATATTTTTTCCTTAATGAAATCTGTTTCTCAAAGATAGATTTTAAATAAAATCATGTACAATTTTTCGAAAATTTGAGTACTTTTCGCGTAATTTTGTGTGAAATATAGACAATTTTTATTTTGTTTAAACAAAGACGGCATCAACAATTTGTATTAAATTTTCACCTCCAAAAGCATATAGGACGTTTAAGGGTGCAGGTCCGTGTTATGTTCGTTGAAAATTTTGATATTTGAAAATTGCAAAAATTCAATTTTTTTGTCGTCTTCCTGCAACTACAATTATATAGGTATTTTTTCTTTCTTAGCGAAATGTGTTCATCAAAAACAGATGTTTAAATAATGTCTGTTCAATTTTTTAATATATTATTTCCTGTTCAATTTTACAAATTTTTCAGGATGATGAATAAATTTATACATAACATTTTTGGAGATGCCAGAAATTAATATCATAATTAAAGATAATTATGATTTAGTTTTAATAGTAATTACTAATTAAAATTTGATATTAATAACTATTGATTAATTTTTGTAATAAATTTAGAGTTTTAAGAGAAGGTTTTATTGGGTAATAAATTAGACAGTTATTTCTGGGGGGGGTGAAATATATCTTTGGGGAAGCGGGAACGAATTCGTTTAAACTGATAATTGTTTTTCCAGATCGAAATGTTGATGAACAGGATAATCTTTTAAAGAGTTGAAGAATTTGAAGATTGGTTAGTGATGAATGTTTTCATTTGTTCTATTTGTAGTTATTTGTGTATTTGGCTATTGGAGATGAACCATTCAGCCTTTAGAATTCTCCGTAAAAATTTATTTTCAATAGTTTGTATTTTCTTTATGTTTGACGAGATGCATTACACCAAATTGGGCATTCATATGTAAGTGATGGTCTTATTATTGCCTTGAATATTGATATACCACAATCTATTTGTAATTTTGAAAATTTATTAGTTAATGGGTATAATTTTGATATTTTTTGGTAAGTTTTATTTGCAATATTTTGAATATGTGTTTTCCAAGTTAATCATCGAAATAGAGTCCTAAATATTTAATTGAATTTTTTTTTAATTTTTGAAAATATGGAATTTCTTGGAAATTTGAAATTTTGTTTTACACAATTTTTCCTAAGAAAGGCATATTTTGTTTTGATTAAATTTGCACCTTTGATAGCGGAAAGGATGTTTAAGAGAATGGTGCAGGTCTCACGTTGGTTAATTTGCCCGTTTTTTTCAAAAACTGAAAAACATAAGAAAGATGCTGCGTCTTCTTACAACTTCAATTATGAAGATATAATTTTTTACTTTCAGTACAAGTTCTTTAAATTTATTCGAATGAAGTTCTTCGTAAACTCAATAGATTCCTGCCAAAAAGAGTATCTAATTTAGCATCTATAATAATGTTTAATCACCATTTTCTTAAAAACGGCTTCAAATTGTTAATGAAAATTTCTATTGAGGACGAGGGTTTACTCTTGTTTAATATTCTTGAAGTAATATTTTAGTTCTCTACTAAGAAACCAAAAAGTTAGAAATTGTTAAAAAATTACTTTGGGTGACGATTGATGGCAACTGGCAAGAACTGGTAAGAGCGTGAAGTCAGTCCACACCAAGGAAACTTTACTACGAGAAAGTCTGTGGCATTCAGTAGAACCTCTAGTTTAAATGAAATATATTCATCACAAACAGATGTTCAAAAAATATCACGTTGAAGATTTCGAAAATATGAGATGAAATATGATTTTTTTTTTTTTTTTTGTAATCGCCCACTTCGAATTTACTGCGCTTCGTGAACATAATTTGAGAGATTTTTGGAAGATATTGCTGTTCTTATAAAAGAAAGTAAATTGATGAAAATTAACTTTTACTTCTTTACTTCAAGAAATTTTGATCGCTGATTATTGTATGTTTCTTTGTACAAGTTTGAAATTACTACTGTTCCTGGCTATCCAAATAAACGCTGGTATTCACCACAGGCGCTTTGTTTGAATTAGTTGGGTTTGGATTGTATTAGCACTATTTCTCATACTTTACAAGAAAGAAAAATTGATTAAATTGTGTACCAGAAATTTGTATCAACATTTTAATTTTAATTTTATATTATTACCTGCGCTGCCTTGGGGAACAATGCAGCGACAGAAATAGGGTCTTCTCGAATCTCCTGGTGCGGAACCCCATCAAGATATCCACATGGTCATTTTCTTCGTGCTTCCTCTCAATTCCGACACTGTCACTCTTAATCTCCGTGTAGGCTATAAGCAAAGGTGGCTTTACTGCATTCTGCTACAAAATAAGTTAAAATTCCCGTTGAATATGATAGACGTAATAACATGGTTGTTTCGATCGAAAAAATTGCAAAGAGGTACAGCCGATGTCTTCTAAGAAGAGGCGCGACACTAATTGAAATTCAAACTTACATGTATTGTAGTAGTGTTAATAAATAATTTTAAAAAAACTAATCGAAAGTCAGCTATTGAGTTACCGGTGAGACGTTTGTTCCGCATATATCGCGTCTCTATATCGCTCATATATCGCGTCCATGCACGTGCAACCCACAGGCAACCATATAGATGCTAAGTACTCTACCCATGTTGCACTTATATAAGCGGCAGTGTTTGAAGTTGTGTTATGCGTGAGTCCAGAACTTCGCAATCCTCAAGAAAACTTCTGACACTTCTCATACATTCGTCGATTTTAACACTCACCATTATCATGTACCTGAATTCTGCACTTTACTGAATACATTTGTGTGTGAATTTGGGCTAAATGTGGGGGGAAATCTGAAAATAACAGAAAATCCCGGTCTTCAAAACAAATTCTCGGTTTTTCCCGGTTCTTCCTGGCTTTTTCAAATTCCCGTTTTTTTCGGTTTTCGTGGATTCCAGGTTCGCTGGCTACCCTATTCTAGTTACGGTGAAGAGAATACGTCATGTTCGCCTCATGTCGCTCTTACCCCTCAGCATGGGAATTTAGCTTGGCCCAGGCAAGGGAGAACACCGGAAGCTGGCCGGTGAAGTCAAACTACCGACCCAATAACTCCAAATACATTATATTATATTAATATACTATATTATATTAATATATTATATTATATTAGTAAATAATTATATTATATTAATTAATAATATTTTTATATAATTATAAATAAAGTATAATTAAAGTATAATTATATCAATTATATTTATAATTATAATAAATATTTAATTAATTATCAAATTCTTTTAAGTATGGAAAACAATACTTTTAATTTTGCTCGGTCAACGCCCGGTCTACCGGTGACCGGACGGGTCACAAGGTCGGTGCGAGGGGGCAGAACCCTTGCGTCCCCGTGTGAGCGCAAACGTCTCAAGAACCGGTCCACGGCCGCCGCCCACACTGTCCGCGCCGGCCGCGCCGCGCCGCGCGCCTGCGGCCTAGCAAATACCTGCTGCCTCTTGTCCCTGCGCCCTGCAGCTCTTGGCCGCCTACACTCCGCGCGCCCGCGCTCGGCACTGTGGACACAAATTAATTAACAGGCACTGGGCGTGGCCTTCTTCGCGGAAAAACGTTGTTTCAGCCTTCGTGTTTGCCAGGTGTGATTGCAATATTTGCACGTGCGACGTTCTACTTCTACTTCCGCGCAGGTTGAATTCTTCATTTTAGTTAAAAATGAAGAAGTGCTTCGCGCACAATCATTGGACTGAAGAGGATAATTTTCGTAATGTACTTTGTTTCTCAACAATGCAAGAGGACATTTGAAATTGAACTAGTGGTGCTATAATAGCTTACTTTTTTGGTGACGAATATTATAATATTCATAAATAAACATAAATACAATTATCAATAGTTTATTTACAGCCGTTTACTGGCGTGCTGCTGTGATAGTTCTGAGGCGGCTGAATCCGACCTGGCTGAAAAGCTAAGTGGTGTCGGGAATCCTGCGGCCGTCAGGCCTTTAGCAGCTGCTCGAGAGCAGCGCCTCCGCTTGAGTGCCTCCAGCTGGCGAGGAAGCACGCGATGTGAATTTTTTTGGGAGGAGGCACAGTCCCCGCAAGGCCATCATTTCCGCGAACCGATGACGCGTTTTCCTCAATTATGGTGCGCAACATGACGTGTACGTATGTTCGAATCGCCGAACAAAGAGACACACACACACTCTCTCTCTCTCTCTTTCTCTCCCTCTCTCTCTCTCTCTCTTGTATATATATATATATATATATATATATATATATATATATATATATATATATACACACACACTAGGGTGTCCCTTAAATTTCAATTTCAATATATTTTTACGCATACCTTCTAAAAACTTTTGTATTGACCTAATATAGTCTAGAAATAAATATTAGCCCGATTTATAAACGATAACCCGTGCCGACTTGAATTTTTAACTTGTCCACAAGTTGCGGGAGCAGCGCTGTGACTTGTTACAGCGAGTTTCAATGTCATTTCATCGTGATTTCTAACATTATTAGTGCGTTGTTGTTTATTGTGTGAAGATGTCTGTGGAATTACGAAGTGATAAACAAAATATTTACCTTATCGGACTTCCAAGCCACCAGATAAATGGTGCAAAATTACCATCTAATCGACAAGTTCTCACCGTTTTATTTTACAAGATTCGTGAAGTCAAGATGACTGATGGTGAAAGTGCGAATCTTGTTATATGAGAGTGCATTATATTTTGGGAAAAAGCTAGAATTCCTACGAAGGCATTTCCTAACTGCGTGAAGAAACTTGTTGATTTATATTATGTTTGGAGGAAGCTGCAAAAACTGTAAGAAAACTCGGTGACGTTCAAGAACCGTGAAAATAATTTTGTAAAGACCGTGATAACTTATTTGATATTGCACATGCTGATGCTTTCGACAGAATGAAGATAGAGGAAGACAAAGAATGTTTAAGGAAACAGAGAGAGCCAGGTCGACCGGATGCTTAGGTGGAATTGACAAAAATTGGCGAAGAGGAGAACGAGTTCGGCAAAGACGATTGGAAGAAGAGGAAAGAAAGGTAAAACAAAAAGAGTTATTGGCTCTTGCATCTACTTCTTCGATAGATAGCTTGGAATGTCTTGAGAATTCGGATGAGGAACAGATTTCGAACTCTGAACTTAGTACTCAGATTCCTTGCCCTGAAAAAAGTTCTAAAGAGGCACGAAAAGCTTCATAACTCCTAAACTGGTAGCAGCTTTAGATCGATGCTAATTAAGCATAAGGGACTCAGTTTACATTCTCCATGCGGTTGTAGAAGCGCTTGGTCTGAACAGAAGATTTCCGTATTAACAAATCCTCGATTCAGCGAATTCGTACTCAGGCGAGAAAATCCAGGGCAGAGGCAATAAAAACTGACTTCCAGAATAATTTACCTGACGTAGTCACAGTCCATTGGGATGGAAAACAATTACCTGGATTGGATGTACGAAGTTCAAAAGAAGAACGCTTGCCAATTATTGCTTCATTTTACGATAGAGAACAGCTTCTTGCAGAACCAAAATTGGAGAGTTCTTCTGGAAAACATCAAGTTAAAGCCATTTCAACTGCACTCTTTGACTGGAACCTCCATGATAAAGTACAGATAATGTGCTGCGATACAACAGCTTCAAATACTGGCCGTTTCAGTGAAGCTTGTGCTATTTTGGAGCAGACTTTAGAAAGGAATTGCTGCTTTTTGCTTGTCATCATATTTATGAGTTGGTCCTTAAAGCTGTTTTTGAAACCAAGGTAAAGCAAATTACAAGTAGCCCAGATATTCCAATTTTCAGAAAGTTAAGAGATAATTGGAAAAATATTAACACCGATAATATTGAGCCACCTCTGAATTCCGTTAAAGCACATATTGTTGAGACAAACATTACATCTCTGTTAACTTTGTATAAGACTGAACTGGAAAAACCTTTTATTAGAGACGATTACCGCGAATTGGTTGAACTATGCGTTGTGTTCTTAGGAGGAGATACAGAGAATAAACTAAAACTCAGCCCCCCCGGAGCTTTGCATCAAGCGCGATGGATGGCTAGGGCGATCTATTCTATAAAAATATGTTTGCTTCAATCGCAACTTAAAATTACTGCAAAGGACAAAAATGCTCTACAAGACGTTTGCTTATTTATCGTCACCTTGTATACTAAACTTTGCATCGAATGCACAGTGGCAATTAAAGCACCTAACCAAGACTTGTGCTTTTTGAAAGCTTTAAAAGAATATGAAAAAGTAGACGCGATAAGTTCCAAGGCGATAAGCAAGTTTGTTAATCATTTATGGTATTTGTGTGAAGAAACAGTCATGTTATCACTCTTTGATGAAGTTGATTCCAAAACCAAGACAAAAATGATTAATAATTTAAACAGAGACGAAAGTTCAGATTCCGCTAAACGCTATGTCCCATCGAAGGAAGAAATTACGCAAAATTTGTTTAGCAAGCTTAATATTTTCTTGTTTGTTTTTTCAAAGTTTCGTGGCTTAGTTTTTGCTTATTTGAACTGTTTTTTCTTTCTTTCAGTTATGACGCTGGATGATTTTGTGACTCAAAGAAGCAAACAATTTCTATATCGACTGCAGATCGACGACAGTTTTCTTCAGGAAGATGTATCTTCTTGGGGTGACAATCCTACTTTTTTGGAAGCTAGAAGACAAATAAGTCGTTTGAAGGTCGTAAATGACAATGCTGAAAGAGCTGTTAAATTAATGCAAGATTTTAATGGACTTATCACGGCTGAAGAAGAGCAAAAACAATTTTTGTTGCGTTGTGTTCAGGAACATAGAAATCTGTATCCATACTGTAAAAACAAATAAGAGAAGTTACCTAATTAATTATTATATAATTTGTATTTAAATAAAAGTTTATGTTGATCTTATTTTATTTTTACTCATATTTACTTTATTTGTTGCATTTTAATTAGTTTCGGATCAAACCAAAATGTTAGGTCAAAACCCCATTTTTTATTAAACTTTAGAGCTCGGTCGGCACGAGTTGCAATCATGCAACAAATATGAAATTTCATATTTAAGTACGTTTTGGCATTTATAAAAAAAGTAGAGGGTATGCGTTTCGAAATTCTGAAAAACAATTTTTTTGCCATATAAGGGACACCCTAATACACACACATACATATACATACATACATATATATATATATATATATATATATATATATATATATATATATATATATGTGTGTGTGTTATAAATTAAAATATATATTAAATAAAAATTGTCAGAAACAACTGGGAAATGTTAGTTTTCATTGGTTAATCAGGAAATCACTTTTTTCTCCTTTCTTCTTTTGTCTTCATAAATCAATTGTAAAGTCGAATATGTATTGAAAATTAAAGGGATTCCAATAACAATAACATATGGAAAGGAAATTTACCAGCACAAATATTTTTATGACTTGAGAAGTCGAATGTTTAAACTGTTTAATTAACTTTTAAAATTAGAACTTGCAATTACAAAAGAGAAAAAAAGAAATTAAATTTTGAAGTTCTACATATTTTGAGAGAAAACTACATGTGCATGAAATAACCCCCCGGGAACCAAACACGAAAACGCAGAATGATGCTTGCAAAGACGATCCTGGAAAAGCTGAACATTTACTATTCCACACTGAGGTTGGCTGGTTGTTCACATTTTCGAGAACGTCAACTGTTGAGGTCATTAGTTCCGTAAGTGAGGTGCATTTTTTTTTTCATCGGGAGGTGGTAGTGGTGGTCTTCCCGCTCTGGATGGCGAGATCCGGCGCCGACCTCTGTCGGTTAACGGGGTTTTCCCCAACCAGGTATCTCCCATAAGCAGGGCACCGCCCCAGCCGGGACAATCTCTAAGCTCCCGACCGGTTTTGCGGCATATGTGGTAGTGTAGTGCATGTTAATGTAAGTGTGTGAGGATAGGACAAGGAAGATGAGGTGAAGATCGCGCGCGGTCTGCGGCCCGTTTGTTCGGGTTCTGGTCCAGCATTTCTGTTGATTGGAGAATCCACGGAAATCTACCGACCAGAGCAGTCGGCCTCTAGAATTCTCCTCCAGACAGCGACTGAATTCAACCTAATTGACAAGCTAGTGTCGAAAATCTTGCCATTGTTGGGACTCGAACCTTTGGATCTCCCGGTCAGAGACACTGCAATGACATCAGTTGCACTGAGCCACCTCCCGGTATTCCACACTGAATTATTCTATCAAATTAACCATATGAAAAGCAAACTAGTGGTACCACAACGACACAACATTTTGAAAATCTGGAAATACGACACCATTCTTTTAAATTTCCCGTCATCTATTTGTGAAAGTTAAATTTTGAAGAAACAATTTGCACCTATTTTGAGAAAATATTATTTTTATAAATTACATTAATTTCAATCGCACATTACGCGAAAACTACTCGTTTTCCGAACAACAGTACGTGACCATTTTTAAAGAGCTGAGTTTTTGGAAGAGACTTGTCTAAGGCAAAAATCTTTATCTTCAATTTTGAAGTTTTAAAAGTTACCCTATATATCGCCCAAAATTACGCAAAAACTGGTCATATTTTCAAAAAAAATTTCTACGTGACCTAATTTCGACATGTGACTAACCCTTTAATCTCATTTTAATTCACTTCTCCCCATGGCACGTCATACGCAGTTTTATCTGTTTTTTAACGTTTAAATAAATAAATAAATAAATAAATAAATAAATAAATAAATAAATAAATAAATAAATAAATAAATAAATAAATAAATAAATAAATAAATAAATAAATAAATAAATAAATAAATAAATAAATAAATAAATAAATAAATAAATAAATAAATAAATAAATAAATAAATAAATAAATAAATAAATAAATAAATAAATAAATAAATAAATAAATAAATAAATAAATAAATAAATAAATAAATAAATAAATAAATAAATAAATAAATAAATAAATAAATAAATAAATAAATAAATAAATAAATAAATAAATAAATAAATAAATAAACCCTATAATGGCCAAGGTAATTTGGGCAAACGCTATGCGCACAAAATGGCCTTGGTAATTTCGTGCGCATTGCGCTTGCCCTTTGTGTCCCGTTCGTGCGCGCATAGGAGCTGTTGGAGCCCTCTGGCAGCATGTTTTTGCAACATTTAGCGCTACGTAATTGTTGTGTTGCTAAATATTTACTATTAGAGCACTTCAAAGCACATACCGTTGGTTATATAAGATTTTTTTCTATGAGAAAGAAAACCGTTACAACTGAGCTGCATATGCCCCATCAACCACCGTTTGCTTTAAACCGGCCTCTCCCTCCGACTTAATCACAGGCATACATACAGCGGCTAAGCACGGTTTTGGATGAAGATTCGAACCGACGGTAATCATGTGTACACCCTGGCCAGAAGTATACAATGCCTTAGCAATCCCGCCTAAATCGACATCTGACATTCCGGATTGAAAAAACCTGCTTATATGTCTCATTTAGGTTGTCTGTCTCTCCTGAAGAAATAACATTTGCAAATTAGTGGAAAAATGTACAAATGCGAGTTAACTAGAAATGTTGTTACATTTATGTAACAAGGGGCATTACAGGGTTTAACAGATTGTTATAAGTAAAAAATCTCCATCTTCAATGTTATAGCTGTAGGAAGACGCCCTCTCCAACAACATGCACTTTTCAAAAAATCTGAGATTCCAACGAACATGAGATCTGTAACGTTCTCTTAAACGCCTTCTACACTTTCCGAGGTCAAACTTTAATAAAAACTAGTGATGCTAAAACAGCACGTACTTTCTCGCCTGTATTTTAAAATATATAGAACAATAGGTTCAAGCAACAATGAGAGCTAATTCGTACAGGATACATATTTTGCCAATTAGAATTGCAAATGCGTATGCAAATAATGCATAATTTATGGAGATGTGTTATAAAGGCGTGAGAATATTTAAAAAATACAATTGTGTATTTTTAAAAAGAGAGTACACAAAATTAACTTTACTCATATTAAACAACAATTAGAACTATCCGTTGGAAAATATTGAAGAAAAATAATTGAAGAAGAATACTCTTCAATAGAGTAGTTGTAGGAAGATACAACAAATTTAATCTTTTCAATTTTTGAAAATATTCTGAGAGTTCATTGAAAATGAGATCTGTTCCTTTTTTTAAGCAAACTTTGCTCCAGCCGAGGAAGAAAATTAAAAAAATATTTAGAGCCATTTTTGAGAAAAAAATTAAAAGATCCTTGAGGCTTCGTAAAGTAACCTCACAATTAAAATATATTTTGCAAATTCAAGTGGCCACAATACTTTGCGCCAGATCGATCTGGAAATATTAATTTTGGTAAAAATCTTGTCTACAGTTTAGCTGCTAGCGTTTTTAACGGACGGACGCACAGACAGACTTTTATCGTAAATTAATTTTTCGGTATCATGGTCACAAAACGGGGATTCTGACAACACATGTAAGAGGAAGTAATTTACTACATTCAGGAACAAGAATTATCCACTTTTTCTGTATTATTCACTTTTCCACCGGCAATATGATTTTTTCTCCATAAAAATTTACTTCATTTGTGTAGCATTCAACAACTTTTTCTATGCAATGTAGTATGCGAGAAAGTAAAAACGAGTTCTGAAAGGAATCTGTGACGGGCCATCTGACAACGCTAACGGTGCTGTCCTCGAGTGGCAAAGCGCTGGCAAGTCGCAGAACACGTGTATCGCGACAATTCCTAGGGATGTCCCGCGACGTTTTATCCGTGTTTAGAACTGTCGCGGTACAAAAGTTGCATGTCGCAGGTCTCCCAATCGAAATGGGATACTTGATGCAACTGTTGCTCAACATGATGTAGTGTGGATGTGACGCGAGGCATAGCCCTTGGACACGCCGATTGCAGACTGCAGATCTGCTGCCGAGGGACGCCACATGGTGCTTTTGTGTTCTGAGTTCTGTTGTTTTGTGACGGAAGCTATTCCAAAAATTAAATATTTACACATCCTCCCTTATTTTTGAGATATTAAGTCTACCCAATATAAAAATAGAAATATAGAGGGAAGCAATAGTTTGTAGCTAAAAATACACAATGTTCAACCTCGAGATACAGAAAAGGATCCACAACATTAAATCACAATTTATTCGAGGGTACAAAAAACATACGGAATCCAAAAAAAGTCGCTCTTCCCCCCTCAAAATCAAACTGCTTTGGTCAACAATCTTAAATGTTTTTACTGCAAGGTATAGAATCGAGAGGAAGTACTTGTAGAAGCACTGACTGCAAAGAAGGCGAGTAAAGTCAGGCAATTAATAAAGTAGTCTTACATTTTATTTTCTTCAAACATTAGATTTATGTTTTTTACACGTTGACATTTACTAACAATAGGGAATGTTCTAAAAATTAAAATACACATATAATAAAAAAGTTTGTGTTCCTATACAAATTTAATGTAAGTATTATGATGACGCTTAATAGATTGTTTTCCCAAGAAACCGATCCTTCTAGAATAAGTATATTGTAGTAAATAAAAATTTATTATATATTACCTTTACAAATTATTTTAGCGAAGCAATTAGGGCCTCACAGACTTCTATCACGATTCGTGAAATAGATTGTTTTGAAATTCGAAAGATGTAAGGTAAGTAAGGTTCGAAAGATGTAAAAGCTGGTAAAAGATTCACCAGTGGCAAGGAACCAAAGAGTGACAGCTAGCCTGATAGTTTATTTTTTTAATTTATTTTATTTTACATCAAAAACACTTAAAACTGCGTATGACGCGCCATGGGGAAAAGTGAATTGTGTGCACAATTTCAAAATTCTGTGATCCCTACACTAAGTCATATACTACTTGAATTTTGAATTTAAAAAAAACTCCATAGTGGAATGGTGTCTCGAGATACATATTTGTTTCTTTGAAATCTTTCCTCCAACCATTTGCAAACGGATTTCAAAATCGGTTGTGTCCAGCCGTAAAAAAATACGGAATTCCTTGCCGTCTCATTTCATACAATTTAGAAGATTCATGCCGATGGCAATGTCTCCGGAAAATAGGTTTCTCCTCCAGTACGGATTATTTTTTGATTTTTTTCTTTGTAATAACATTAAGTTGTTTAAGCACAAATTAAAAGCACATAAAACAATTTATTTCGACATCTCACCGATTTCTGTAGTGCATCTGGCTCTCTGGGTGTGAACGCGGTACACTGTATCGCAACAATGTAGGGACAGTGTCTCGCAATTGTCCCCATACAAAGTCCCAGGACCTTGTTGGTAGGTATGTAAAAGGCCCAATCAGGAGACGAAGTCTGTGGTATCATTGGGGTGGAGCTTTGAAGCAGGTGAAAAGAAAAAAGACACACACAGGGACGATACCAAAAATCAAACGTACACTACTTCCCGAAATCTTATAGAGTCACCCGGACTGGATTAGAGAGAATGTTCCAGAACACTGGAAAAGGTTAATCAACAACTGCTTCTCATGCACGTCCTCCGAGGGCCGAGACGGCTGGGTCGTGGAGAATGACTCGGTGGCCACCCGTGCGTGTGGCTCGGAGACAATGGTAATATTCCTTCCTCCACGTAACCTTACAGGAACACTCAAAAGCTCACAATTGCCAATGTTGATCACTAGAAGTGATAGTACGAAGTTATTCTGGCCTCTGGTTGCCGAGCCAAATGAACACTTGGAAGATGTCTTATAGAAAAATCAATTGGTTTCAGGAAGAAAATGGAAATGATCTTTTAATTAGAAAAGTTCCTTATTTTTCAATAGGCAGTGGAACGAAATGCTAATTAAGGGAATCAGTAGTGTTTAGAATTCATAAAATGCAATTATTCAACCGTACTCGGTGACTCTCTAATCTTCTAATCTAAATGTAAGAATAGATCTCCAGAATCTCACCTGGTGGTTGGTAAATTGTAAATACATTAGGAATGTTAATACCCTATAATACCAAAGAAAATTACTACACCTGTAAATATCCTGAAGTTTCGATGTCACCACGTTTTTCATGTTAGCATTTTTTAAAATATTACCAGAATGTACAGATCTTCGAAAGTTTTCAGTTGGAATCTGACCACCATTGTCTTTAGCTTTCTTTTTTTCTGACGATAAAATATCTACAGCTCAACACAAATGTTTCGTTTGCTATCTCTGAAAAGTAATATTTGCATTGCAAATAAATTGTATTAAATATTCAAAACAAACTTATTGCAAGCCTTTGTTCTCTGCTCGGTGAATAATTTTGTCCCATTTGCATAGTTCGTCCCGCAGGGGAGGTAAAATATTTCAAAGGTTATGCATACTTTGGGGAAGAAAAAATTACTCCGCGGGAATGTGCGCAGATAAATATCTTTCTCTTTGTTGAAGTTGTCTTAAGCTTAATTTCGGTGTTGCCGTTGACGCCTCCCTGTTGTTTTCTGACAGCGCTCGGGCGCACCCTTCTAATAAACGTCGCATCGCTTGTGACGTGCGGTGGTTGCGGGAGGCAAGCAACCCAGCCATCACTCTTCCCCGCTTCTGATCACCCACCTCCGCCCTCACCCTCACCGCGGCTCCCCCGACAACGAAAGCGCGCAATCGATAGTGCAGTCATGGGATGGTAGTAACCACAAGCGACACTGCGCGGCACGGGCAGTGCAATGAAATTTCCGCTCAAAGTAGTTGACTCCCTCGCCTCAAGTGAGCTATACCTCAAGCTCTGTCACGTGTGAAATGATTAACTTGAAACGTTTCACATGTGTAATTCACGTGTGATACGATTAGGCGAATTAGGTGACTTTAAAAAACTGATGAACTATCGTTTGTTCTTGTTACTGTTGAATTTTATTTTTCTTTATTTTCTAATCTTGGACCAAAAGTGTGCTGCTGATTTACAGCACCATTGCAATAGAAAATACTGGTGCCACAATTGATCTTTCTTGCATTATTTTAACTTTTTTCAGTTTTCAGAATTCTGAATTTATGGAAATGAGACGGCATTTTTAAGCTTAGCTTTATTCTGAAAAATGATAAACAAAAATATTGAAAAGTTTTGAGAGTTTGAAATAATTGAAGCGAAATTATGCTATTTGTTCTTTGCTTTTTAATTGTACAAAGCCGTTTTTAAAAATTAACTTTTAAGACAGATCTTATTTTTTTAACTATCTCTTGATTGATTGATTTTTCAATTTTAAGCAAGCACCGTTTGCATAAGCTTTAAGCTCGGCGAGATCCGGCGCCGACCTACCGTCGGCTAGTGAGGTTTCCCCCAACCTGGACTCTCCCACCAGCGGGGCACCGCCCCAGCCAGGACAAGCTCTAAGCTCCCGACTGGTCTCCCGGAATATGTGGTAGTGTAGTGCATGTTAGTGTAAGTGTGTGTGTAAGGGGAGAGGATAGGACAAGGAAGAGGAAGGACAGATTGCGCGCGGTCCGTGGCCCGTTTGGTAGAGTACTGCTCCGGCATTCACCTGGTGTAGGTCGGAGTCTATCTCATCAATATAGTACTTTTGGGCTGGTAATTTTTCCCAATATTTGACAATGCAGAAAATTCGCGGAAACTGGGAACTGCACCAATTTTTTACCACTTATTTCTACGTACCAGGAAAAATTCAAGGAAAAAATCTGGAGCCGTATTTGAAAAACAGTTGCATAGAAATTGCCTATATTTTACGCAATATTTCACAAAAACTACTCACATTTTTTAAAATTGTAATACATGGCTTTATTTAATTAAAATTTTTTAAATTTAATTTTAATAAAATGTCTATATTTTTCATACTCTATCCAAGGAACACGTTTAGCCAACATATTTGGATCCATTTTTGAGGAAACGTGTTGAAAAAAAGATGTTGAAGATTCATGTAATGTTTTTTAAAAAGCAAAGTATGCGTTTCAAACTTGCGAAGCCTCGAATGAATAAAACGAACGTAAAATAAATTAAACATTTTATTAATTCAAAGAAGAATACACAAATTATGCTTATATCCCTTTTAGTTATTAAATGAAACTAGTATTTTTCCATTGAATGAATTTTTTTCAATATATCATTTTCTAACAATAGTATATTAAAAACTTTATTAGCTAGATTAACACATTAGTTTTAAATATCAAAAAGCAGGACAAATAGGAGAACACTTTTTGAGGTAGGATAGAATCAAGAACTGTCCTCCCTAAAGAAGAACGATTGGTCATCTCATGTTATAACAAAAACATTCACAGAAATAACTTTTGCACCCCGAAATTAGCATATTCCGCGTACGTATGAATGTGAGCTTTGGCATAGTTAAGTTTATAGGAGTGCAAAAAGCAAAAATGGATAGGCTATCACACATGGATATAATATCTAGGATAACCTATAACACATGTTACAAATATTTTAAATTAAATAATATAGCCTGGGATGCAACCCGCGACACTCAATACACGAGTATCTATTAGCTCGGAAACGATACGTTTTAGTGTCTTAAAATCTGCACTTTCGTGTCCCCAGGGAGACACGAGTTTTATTTTCTATGCCTTTATCAAGAAAATGATAACTTTTTTCACGTTCTGTTCCAACCTTAGAGTTTAAGAGAAAAATACTTCAGACCATATTTGTATCAGTGTACGTGAAAATCATAACAGTAATAATAATAATAATAATAATAATAATAATAATAATAATAATAATAATAATAATAATAATAATAATAATAATAATAATAATAATAATAATAATAATAATAATAATTTGCAGATCCAGGTAGGCGAGATCGCCAAGGCAGTAGTGCCGTAGCGGTCTTTGACCGAAGGATCGTGGGGTGGGATCCCGCCTCGAGCAATTTTGTGTATGTTTGTGTCTGTCTGTACGTATGTTTGTATGTTTGTCCAATCACTCATCATCATACTTCATCCTCCCAGGGCTGTCCTGGGCTGCCCTGGGCTGTGGTCCTAGGATGGCCAATTCGCTACTCAAAAAATGTAATACTTTTCGCACGTGAACGATATTTGTTTTTACGAAAGATTGTAGTCACGTTATTTTTCCGATTAACATAACATTACACGAAACAAAAGGTACTGGAGTCAGTGTAGTTGTCTTTCGAAGGACCTTGGAGGTTGAGGTCACGATAACAGTTTCCATTATCTTTCTCATCCATGCGGGAGGGGCGAGCAGTCCAGTGATGTCCGTTTTCATAATTTTAAAATTACATGGGTATTGCAAGTAATTAACGATACACGACAAAACGTACTTTTTTAAAAAAATAATCATACATGTATTCTCTTTGACAAAAAAACTAAAAATTTGGACCACTGATTGGAATTAGTCAAAGTAAATACAAAGTCAAATAATAGTAGAAGCTGAGAATTCAAATTTTCTAATGAACATATGCGCCTACATAATCACTAACATATTATATCCATTATCATTGCGAAAATGAAAACAAGAAAATTTAAATCAAAGACTTGATACCATATACTATTATGCAGACTATATTTTAATTATAATTAGCCAAATTATAATTTGTTCGGCAGACTTTAAAATTTCCCTTAAATAGTATTAAATTTCAGCAGCAGTAGAGTAATAGAGTAATTTCTCCTATAGATTATTTACAGTTTGTTATAGTCATACGTTGCCTTATAACTGATTTTTATCATGAAATAGCTTCTGAATATTTGTTCTCAAGCCCTTCAAAATTATTCCCAAAATAGATGAATTCTCAAATTCAGCAAAACACATGCATACTCGTTTTGCAGCAGTTATCAGAACAAAGAAGAATTAATATCGCGACACAGCAGATTTGAACTGGCGGCAGGAGTAGTGTTCCCATAACGACTGACTAAAAGACTGAATTGCCTTCTTTAGCTCTCTTCCCCACTGCATTGCGCTTCTCTCTCAGGACGCATCACACAGTGGGACATTTGGGTCGAATATTTGGCCAAAATTGCTGTTCTTTAAAAAATGAACTCGTTCTTCAAGATCTAAATAAACAAAAACACGAAGTCTATGTTACAATCCATTTTGGCTAATTTAAAACGAAAAACCTGAATTATAAGCATGCACTTATGTTATAGATAATGTAATTATTATTTTGTCTACTTTTTAATCAAATAAAATTATATTTATGAGGCTTCGAATAAATATTTTCAGGTGAAATACACGTTAATGGTGACAAAAGTTATATATATATATATATATATATATATATATATATATATATATATATATATATATATATATATATATATATGTATAGAAGTTCCAATATTTTTATTTGCACAAAGAAAACTGCAGAGAATGTCGTTCACCAAAGAAAACTTTTTCTTTTCGAAAACGAAATGTGGAAAAACGTGTCACATTTCTGTATCTAATTTCCATTGCACGCAGAGTTTGAAAGAAGACAATGAACACTGTCGAATATGAGAGGTTCTACAGTTTTTTACGTATCGAAAGAAAATAAAAAAAACAATGAAACAGTTTTGATTTTTACTGCAAGATGTCAAAATTTTATTATCTTATTCCGCTTTTTCTCGTACTGCGCGTATCGAATGAATTCTCATACTGAGTGCGTCACTGCTTACGACACAGCCGAGTCGTGCAAGACCAAATTCAAGGAAAAGGCCACCTGCCTCCGAATATTTTCTAATCTCGAGATGCGTAACAGAACAGCAATTTTGTTGTTGTTGTTGTTGTTATTATTATTATTATTTTATTATTATTATTACTAGCCTACAACATACCGTAAAGGGCAAAGGCCACCTGCTTTAGCAGGGTTACAGTAGGTTGATATTTGTAGAATTACTAAAGTAAAATCATCGAGACAATATATAAGCGAAACGAACTAGTAGCGAAACTGTACAGTAAAAGAATCTACAATACAATAAAAGAATAAGACAACAAATATATTATTGGTATGATTATTTTGATAAAATTATATTATTGGTATGTAAAAAACTTTTGTGCATACTCTGTTCCACGATATTGCAGTATTCGTGAACACAGTTTTTGTGAAAATGTTTCATATTACTTTATTATTCAAGAGTATTTTATTTGTAGATCTTTATGCGTGCCAATTTTTCAAAAATACCTTAGAGATTCACCAACATTTTTGGCGTTGCAGACAGTATACTACTAATCTTCGCAAGGAATTTTCAGACCAAATTTCAAAATTGCTTCAAAATGAGTTAAATATCGATGAAGTGTATTGTTGGATTTGTGTAAGAAATAATGTTACTGCTAATGTAAAGAAGAAATTTTGTCCATAAAAAATCGAAACGTTGGCCATAGAACTGTAATATTATAATTTTTCCGCAAACCTGAAGATCCGCTTCATTGTTTAACTAGAGGAGAAGAAGTTACTACTATCAACAGAAGAAAATATCGTGTTTCTATGTGGTTTATTACGACAAAATCAATATAACAGTCATAATTTCTCCTGAAGGAAACAAATTTTTGATAGCGAAAGGCCGAAAACTGAACGTGAAAAGTTGAAATGTATCAATGACGATCGTTGAATTTCAGGTACTACTAAGAAAAAAAGGAAAAACCAATAACATTTGTTCACGCGTTGCATAATCACCTCATTATTCATTTATTTGTCATATTTCAAGCGCTAAAGCATTGAAAACACTACTTTTGACCAGGTCTTTGGGCTAAAAACTCTACTGTGTGGACCTTCAAGCGATTTGCATCCTGCCTAAGAGGGTAATTTCCGACCAACTAATTACACCGTCCTCGGACAAAGGGGTCTGCAATTCCTAAAGGCTGAGCTACAGTGATAGTGAGACGGATGATTCAGGAAAGGAAATTAAGTAGGAAATCTATGAAGGTCCTTTATATTTACTCTCTCTAGTATTTTTCCTATCTCTTACTTTTTGCTCAAGGCCCGAGAGAATAAGAAACCAAGAGACATTTCCAGAGAGAGAGAGAGAGAAAGAGAGGATGGAGGGAAACAACGAGGTCGTGCTTCTTAAATTAGGTTAGTAGATGCTCTTAATCGTAAAAATAAGTTTTGGTGAGATAAAATTTAGTTTTATTAAAAAATGTGATAAAGCAATGAAATACTATTTTACTAATACACTAAGTTGGCTCAAAACGTCAAATGCAATGAAACAAATTTCTAGTGAATGTGTAATTCTTAAAAATTGTAATAACACTTGCGTGTATTTTAAAACATGTTTATGAATCTCAACTAATAATATATCGACAGTATTATTTATATAAATTATATAAATGATATTAAGAAACTAGTAGTAACATGTATATTCATAATGCTAGTCTACATTGTTTGTTTCGTTTTAAAGCGAAAGGGAATACAATTTAAAGAGATGGCGCAGAGTGAACTCAGTGCTTTTTCGATTCCACTTTTCACTGGCAGAGAGCGCATTCCCAGTTGAAGTAATCGTTCTACCAGTTGATTTTCACGGCTAAAAGTCGTATCGACTGTCGTGATCGCAGTCAGAAGAAGTCCAATCTACGCTAAGAAGTTTGTAGCGTTGGAACAGTGGGAAGGCCTTTACGACAGAGATGCAACGTACTACATCCACATCCCTGTATTTGATCGCGCTGGCGAGTACAAATGCTGCAAATCAGTGTTATGAGCACTATTTCACGCATGAAATTAACACAAATCGCATTTAACAAAACATGTACAATTTCCGAGTCAAGGCGGGAAATCTCAAAACAAATTTCTTACTATTTCTCTCTACTGGCCAATTTTCAGTTGCGTTACATCAGTCACAGGAGGTGGTGTAACAGGCGGCCGTGATGGAGCTAATTACGTATTAAAATAAGTTGAATGAAAAACGTTAATTTAATTAATAGTTGGCGCATTCTTAAACTCTATTGAATATCATTTCAATCGTGTAATAGTCTGATTAATTGTTCTTGATGACTAGAAATGTCCAGATAAATTATCTCCTAGAATATTGAATCTGAAATTTATCAGAAATTTCCAATAAAACCGTGACGTTATCTACGAAAATTCCTTAAGAATAATAATTCCAATTTTGTTACACGACCTTGGTAATTAACGTAAATGGCACCACGGCACAACCCATTATTTGTGATGTTTTTTTAATTTTAATTAATCTTAAAAGAATATTTATACTCTTTCTAACGTCATATACACATGAAGTAAGATTAATCTAGGGATGTTAAAGGTCACAAAAATATCGTAAGATGTACTGGAAGGTAATTTTACCATTTAGAATATCCAAAAATAGTTATCCATTAATCGTAATTAAATTTCTTTAAAAGATGTGCTCTTTTGTGAACATTAAGTAAAAATAAGCGTTTGTGAAAGTTGCTCAGAATTCGTAAAAAGATTTCTCTCTCTCTGTCTCTCTCACTATGTCTCTGTCTCTCTGTCTCTCTCTGTCTCTTCTGTCTCTCTGTCTCTCTCTCTCTCTCCCTCCCTCTCTATCTCTCTCTCTCTCTCTCTCCTTCTCTGCTCTCTCTGTCTCTCTCCTCTCTCTCTCTCTGTCTCTCTCCCTCTCTCTCCCTCTCTCTCTCCTCTCTCTCTCCCTCTCTCTCCCTCCTCCTCCTCCTCCCCTCCTCCCCCTCCTCCTCTCTCTCCTCTCTCCCTCTCTCTCTCCCTCTCTCTCCCTCTCTCTCCCCTCTCTCCCTCTCCTCTCTCTCTCTCCCTCTGACCTAATCTCGTTCATGATTTAGCGTTACATCAAACCACAATCTTTATGTACAAAACAGATGAATGTATACATTATATTATTGGATGGTGTAAATGTCATTCTTTCTTTGTCTACAACATCAAGATAAATTTAATTCAATTTTCTATATAGAAAGTCCAGAAAAATATTAAAATGGGGTCATTTTTGTACTCCAGAGCTCTTCAAACGACTTTAATGTAATTTTAATTGCCTGTATTTTCGTTGAACAATTTAAATAAATATGTATTATGAATGTGTTTGTGTGTTCTTCAGAGGAGGGAGGCAGGGCGTCGCGGAAGCTTGCACACTAGTCCATGACTCACATATGTGCATTAATGCATGATTATTGTTGGGCAAATGTAATGTTGGGTTGTTTTTAATCGTGTCCTGGGGCAATGAATTACTTTTCTCTTCGAAATATGTATGTTAAATTTCTACTATCTCATTACGTACACTGTAAGATTCATATGACATAAACGTGAGCGTTATAATTTATTAGCTTTAATGGTCCATTCAATAGTATGCAAAATCGTTTCGGCGACATTTCAAGGTTATTTTTGATTTATTTGGTCAAAAAACACTAAAAGCTGTATATAACGTATTGGAGAGAAGAATATTTGAGCACGTTTTCTTAAGTAACAGAATCCTATCTCAGCGTGTACTACAAAACGTTTAACTACAAATAGTTAAAAGTTAAAACAAGAACAACAAAAATAATAATAGTAATAATAATAATAATAATAATAATAATAATAATAATAATAATAATAATAATTAAATTTAGAAAAGTGGGAGATTATCAACATTTGAAATACTAGACATTTTCGTTCCCGAGTTATGGCAAAACTATTAGCAACAGTAAACGAACTGCAGATTTGATATTTATGCCTTGCTAACAATGTAGTAACTCACCCTTAGCTCTACTGCTATCACTACAAGCCAAAAGAGACCTCAACACAACTGTGCATTGTGAAGCTACATTTATGACCAGAAGCATAACAAGGGGCCATCTCAGCATTTGTTCAATGGATGAGGGAAACTGGACAAAACCAGTTCGAAATGGGGATCATTGACCCGGAAGCTGAAGTACATTACTTGTTACAGACATATTAAGTCTTATTTAAAAAATACAAAGCAAATGTAAACTAATCCATTATATATCTTTCTTTTGTTAAAATAAACATTAATTTTCTCTTTGATTATCAGTGTAGTCTCGAATTGTATAGAAAGTTTTTTTTTAATTGGTTATTTAAGGTCGATCAACATCTTAGGTCATTAGCGACCACTATTGCTGTTAACGGTATGGTAACTATGAGGACGAAACGATATGGTGATGATAAGGGGTGATAGGACGAACACAAATACAACCGTGCCCGAGGCGGGACTCGAACCCGCGACCCTTCGGTCCGAGATCTCTACGACACTACTGCCTTAGCGATCTCGGCCACCGGGCCGACCCTATAGAAAGTGTTATGCAGCAAAAAATATTTTAATTTTATCTTAAATTTGTGTACTGACTTTAATTGTTTAATGTCATCTGGCAATGCGTTGTAAAGCTACGTACATGTATTGTATGTGGATTTCTTGTAGTGAGCTGTTGATACTGATACTTGATGAATGTGATTTCTACGACGTGAAGTGTAATTATAAATATGAGTATTGCATGAAAATATGTTCCCACCGTTAACTAAGTCAGTTTTGACAAATATTACAGATTCGTAGATAAATATGCAAGGCAATGGTAAGATTCCAAGCTCAATGAAGAGTATTGCAGGGATTACGTGGATAGAATTTTTTTATTATTCCAAGAATTTTCTTTTGTAATCGAAAGGTCTGGGTACTAAAGAAAGAGCTTCCCCAGAATATTATGCCATATCTTAGGTGGGAGTGTACTACATTTGCAAAATACACGCTACGAGCTGCGTGAAGACTGACGGAATTGTAAAAATTCTGAATGCGTAAAATAATGAACTTAATTTAGCGTTCTATTCTGATATAAATACATTCTATTTGAGGTTTGACTGAATTGAGAGACCTAGAAATTTTGTTACTTTAACATCAGCTAATTGCATATTGTTCATTTTCTATGGAGCAGGCGATTGCCGATTTGAAATGTAAAAATGCATTGAAACCGTTTTCCTTCGTTAAATACTAATTTGCTATTACGAAACCAATTTGAAACTTCTGAAATTGTACTATTTATTGCTTCTTTTTTTTTGTAAAGAACGTTCGTGTCATCGGCAAACAGAACTGTTCTTCCATTTGTAATAGATGAGGGCATATCGTTTACGTACAACAGAAAGAGGATTAGAACTAGGATCGCCCCTTGAGCGACCCTGTGCTCAATTGGAAAAGAATTGGAAAGATAAGTGAAAAATGTCCTTTCGTACCATGGCGGTATTTCTACTCTTTGAGTTCGATGTTTAAAATACGAGATAATCCCATCTAAGGCAATACCACGAATTCCATATGAAGGTAACTTTTGAGAGCAAGATGTTATGCTCAGTAATGTCAAATGCTTTTATAAGATTTAAAAATCTTTTAATGAACGCTTTATTTTGGTTCATTGATGAAACAACATCTTAAAGGAATGAAAAGAAAAAAAAAGAAAAGAAATGTAATCGGGACATTGCCACGAGCTAACCACCTGTTTTATTTCACACAATAGCGCAATATTGGACAAATAAATTAAATCAGTTGAACCAACGCAGATATACAAATATTTCAAAAATTCTTGTATTTTTAATATATTACGTTCATGTTCATCTGTGACAAAACTTCTAAAAATCTGTGCCTCCTGGAATACTTGTATGTAAGACATTGAAGTTACTGTAATAAAATTATTTCAAAATGTTTTTTTTATATAATGAAAATTTTTTTAAAATGTTAAACACTTCTTCATTCAATGTTTGGGATGAATGTTCATCATTACGTTTACAGCAAAATGTTTCAATAACTTTCCCTGTTTCTTTTCTTTCAGTACTCCTGGTTCTGGTTGAATTGCGTATTTTCTCATCTATTATTTCATCTCGTTTCTCATGCATGATTTCATCAAATTGTTTCATAATGCTTTACCATTTGCAATTGATTTTCACAGAATAATGCAGCGTACATATTTACACAATAATCTTATTAGACTAATGAATGAAAAACAGATACCCACTGAAAGTACTACACTGACGGGAATTTTTATTTTTTTGATAGAGATTTGAGTTTTTTTATGACCATTGAACATTTAGCATACGAGTGAAATGATCCCATTAAAATTTGTCAGAGACAGTAATTCTGGGCGGAACGCCCCGCTCAGAAATATTTTTCGTGGCGTACGCGCAGACAAAATCTCTCCTTCGGAAGGGAAAATATGACGATATTTTCGCCTCGTACGTAAACAAACTAGCACCAATCACAGACAACTGTGGTTCTAACTGCTAGCGATTGGTCAACGCATCCCTCCCCCTGGCCGCGGGGTGTTCATGTTTGTCAGCGCTGTTGGGAGATTACCGGTTACCGGTAAATGTTTACGACAGTAAGGGTACATCATAAGCGAGATATACAGGCTGAGTCACGTAACTTCAGCACTTCCTGCAGTTTTTGAACAGTTGAAGTTTTTGCAATGCAGTTTTTAATAGAAATACATGAAAGAGTGGGGTTCATTAGTACTAGTATTCACTTCTATTTTACTATTCGTATTTTTCGAGATATAAGAAACTTTTTTCAAATGGAACTACACATATCTTTTAGTCTATTATGACGAGCGTAAAAAGACGAATCCAATGATATACATATGGTCACATGAATTTTTTGAGTAAATGTAAGTTTTGCGACTCGTATTTAACGGATATTATAACGCTCCGAGCACATCCTAGCAAGGACAGCGCTGCGCGACCTTGGTTGGTGGGCTGTTACATTTAAAATATACGTGAAACACGAGTCACAAGAAATCGAAATTACCCAAATAATGCTTATCTAACATATGACAATTTGTATATCATTGAATTGGTGTTTTACCTCGTCATGATAGACTAAAAATATGTATAATTCCATTTGAAAAACGCAAAGCCACCTCAATATCTCTTAAAATCCAAGTGATAAAATCGAAACGAATAGTGCATTAATTATACCCAACCCCTCATGCACTTTCGTGAAAACTGCATTGCAATAACTTCAACCGTTCAAAAATTACAGGATGTGCTAAAGATACGCGATTCATCCTATATAATCATAGATTTAGGAATATGGATGTCATCCGTTGCACTAGGTTTCGCGAAAAAAGTGATTTTGTGGTGAAAATATAGTCAACACTGTTAAAAGATGACACTGCAATAATGTATTACCTATGTGATTAACTGTTTTTACTGCATACAAAAGCGCAGGTGATATATAACTATATCAAGGATATACCCAGCGATTCATAAATATTTTGTGCCATTGACTTGGGTTGATCCAGCTGTTTTATTACATGAAACAGTGCAATATTTCACACATAAATTAAATCACTTGAATCCTTGCGAATACGCCGCATTTTGTAATAGCTACCGCATTTTGTTGCCACGCTAGAATAAAGCTAATGAAAATAGCTTTTTACTAGTACTTAACTTCATACGTTTCTAATAATCCGTGATAGAAATGTGAGAAAATATAATAGAACGTCCAAAAAGCTCTGGGTTTGGAGCTAACGGAATAAGAAACAGCTCGTATGTCGTCAGAGATCCTGATTATAAGGGGGTACATAAATGCTGTTTGAAAAACAGTATTCATGTACCCTTTTTTAATATATTTTTTTCTCCTTCAGTTCAACTCACCAGAAGTTTATTTTCACACTAATGACAAAATCTTTGGGCAGTACTCTGTTTTACTTGCTTTTTTTACTACAACTCCTGAAAGTTCAATTGCAATCTGGTAAAAACTGTTCTGCTTGGAGCGTTTTAAATACAAGGTAGACTAATAAAACTGAAATCTAAAAAAAGACCCTTTAAATATGTCAGGATACATCCATCCATCCTGGCCAGGTCTAGTTATTACATACAACTTTGCGAGTATTTTAGTAACGTATGTTGCCGCGTAGCGTATGTTGCTGCCTGCATGCGCGTCTGAATATTTTCTTGTAATATAATCTGCTCGATGAGAAAAGGGAGGTGATTCTTTATCCAGCAGCTGGGGTTTTGTGTCGTTGGCGTCTTATAATTGAACAAAATCCGTCGACTCTTCTTGTCAAATTATCTAAGTAGGATTATTGTTTAAACAAACCAAGCGCGAACTTAAGGACACCGCTAAATAGAGTCCCCAAACTTTCTTAAAGAAAATTTTGTTAGTTAATACATATGAAAAATTATTTTAATTGTTTTAACAATTATATAGAAAGATAAGAAAGTAATTCAATTCAGATCATACATTTTAAATAAATTCGTGTTTAAAAATATTGCAATTGATTTTTCATTTCCACGACTTTAAAAGATCTATAGTATATTACACAAACAATTTAACAACACGTTTAAAACATTCGCCACTTTAGGAATGACTCAAACTTCAAGGTTTGAGTTCTTGAAATCGATTTATAAATCTTCAATTTTCCATTAATAAGAATTAAGGAAATTTAAATGATTTCAAAATGTTTCATTAAGCACCCGGCCAAAAAGTATTTTGGAGTATTTAAAATTTTTGCCATAATTGGTAATTCTTAGGGCTTCTCAGTATAATCTGGCCCTGCCTTTTTTAGGACGCTTCATAAATTTTGGTCATATAGGACCACCATGATTAATTTAACTATAGAAAACTGCAGAAATAACACGTAAGGACAACACAAGCACACATAAGCATCCCTGCCCTAGGCGGGATTCGAACCCGCGATCCTTCGACCGAGGCAATGGCCCTTCAGTTATGACTTACCAGATCGGTATCCTGAGTTTTGGAGTTTACGGTCCGATCAACATCTAGGTCATCAGCGACCACTATTGGATTTAACGGTATGTTAACTGTAAAGATGAAACGAAATGGAAATGATAAGGAATGAAAGGACGAACACAAATTCAACCATGTCCGAGGCAGGACTCGAACCTGCGACCCTTCGGTCCGAGATCACTACGACACTAGTGGCTTAGCGATCTCGGCCACCTGGCCGGCCCTGCCTACTTTGTTCCGAGGAGACGGAGGCAGAGACGTTCACTTGCAGTGCAGCCTCCGCAGCGGTGGCGCTGAGGCCTTGTCGCCCGAGCGGCTGACGGATGAAGCGTGTCGGCGAGCGGACCCCTCCCCTCAGGAAGCGCCAATTATTCAGCGCGCTGCGCCGACCGCCCCCCTCTTCTCCCCCCTCTTCGTCCTACCCCGCCCACCACACCGGGCTTTGCCCTTGCACTTGCCCTTGGCCGGAGCTCTCACAGCGCAGGGCCAAGGTCCGTAGCGTAAGGCGGAGACGGGGCGAATCGAAAACGAAAAAGAAAACGAAAAATGAAAAATAAAGTAAACGGAGTAATTTTACACGGTGAGAAAAACAGCACGTTACATTAGAACGATGGACCCAGTTATTTTGACACTTTTTCGGTTTCAGTTTCTCTTTGCGTCTTTGTTTATCGATTTATTTTGCCGATATCTGGGAACATTACATAATTTTAGTATTCTTTACAATACTGATTTGTTGTTTTTTAGCCAGTCTTAGTTTCCAGGATAGTCCTTTATTTTCTTCTCTATCCTTCAACGACAGGTTAGCATTCGTTTGACAGATCATATCTAATGCATTTGTGACGCTACATTTTGTGCTATTTTGTTAACCGCCTTCTGTTACTATTGTTGTTTCAGTCTAGTTAAGAGAGCCATATTTCAATAATACTAGATACATTTACTAGAGTATTGCTTATTTGATAAATGAATGATTCATTTCCAAATTCATTACAAATGACTAATGATGTTAGTGATATAATGCATGATGTAATAAAAGACAATTCTGATCTATCAGAAAAGTAGTGATACGAAAAAAAATAGTTCCATGTTTGAAATTCAATATCTACAAAAAAATATAAGTTGAGTAAAAACCAAAAATGTACTCTTAAGACTCGCATTACCATTCATATTACTCAAAATAAATACAATATATTTTTGAAGCAGAATTTGTTACTGATTCCCGTTTTTGAAGGTGGATCATCTTTGTCAACTTCTAGTGTAAAACAACTTAAGTCAGCCTCAGTGGTTTGGAGGCTTTGAGCAGCACCCAAATAAGGCGAGCTGAAGGCCGTGGGCGCGAGTCCTGAGTTTCAGCTTCGACGCAAGTGTGGCGTAGTTGGTGCTCTCACTGCAACATCTCAAGTTCAAAAAGAAATTAACTGTCAATGTAGTTCATTTCTCATCCTACCATATTTCTTACAGTGAAAGACAAAGATTAATTACCACTGACATCACCAGTTCAAAAAAGGGGAAGATTCAAAGCCTATGTTTCCTTCCTTCTGGATCAAAAATAAATCATCTTATCTCATTATAATATTTTATCATCAAAATCATCATCATCAAAAAAAAAATCAATTTACAAGATTACGAACACAATGTTTAAAGCCTCCAACAAAGAAACCGAAAGATTTGGTACGTCAGGGAAAATGTTCGGCACTAGAGCTAGCAAAATTCCGACACGATCCAACAAATCTTATATCTTCATGAAATTTCTCTTCGTAACCTTGATTTGTGTCGTGATATTCTTTGCTATGTGAACTCTGAAGGCCGACTAGAAGTCGCAGTCTTAATTCAGACTCACACCAAAGGTTCCCAACGGAGTCAGTATCGACCCCTTTGGGAATGATATTTTAAAAGGGGTCATTGATGATTAAGGAGTCGATTGGGGGTCAATAGCCGAATATGAATCGCAATCTAATCAGTATAATCAAAATCCTATTGAATACAAAAAATGTTAACGAATTTGATAAATAATTGTTTTCTGCTATAAAACAACAAGTGAATTACAAATTCGCTCCTCCTCTTTCGTATCCATCATTTATCTTTCGGAGTAATGATTAGAGAACTCAAGAAATTATAACGACCACTCACAATGATTTTCTATCGCGCAAGAGAATACTTCCCGCAATACACACTGTAGAAATGTTAGGGCTAGTAGTTAAAAATGCTCAGCATTTTGTAACTATTGCACTACAATGAAGATTAAAACCTCAGTTCCTCAAAAACGAAAGTGTCTTCAATTACTAAGAAACAGGGTATAGATATATTTAATAAAAATGATAACTTAAAAAGAGGCTTTCAATAATTATTGAAATTTACATTATTTAATGGAATCTAAATGAATTTTCTATAATAAGTAAATATTGAATTTCAATCATTGCATTTACGAGAATATTGGTTTAAGTAATTAATATTTTGTTATGTGCATTTTTTTGTGATATGAATATGTATATTGAAAACGTAACCTCTTACAAAGGGTCGACGAAAAAAGAAGTTTAGAAATCCCTGGTCTACACTTTAAGAATAATGGATTTCTTAATCTTTTAGTGATAGCATTAAATTACTGATATCTTACACAGGAGCGTATTTCCGTTTGCTTCGAGATCGTTCGTGTGTTGTCATTGCAATCTTTGTGGTTCTCACCTTCTATCAGTGAATTTATCTATCATTGTAATTTTTGTAGATAGTTTAAGTAAGCGTCGCTTAAGAACATAATCTATGTCGGCAAGGAGGACGTCGAATGACAAACACGTAATAAATCTTGCAACCTTCCTTATTCCAATACGTGGTCACTCGTTGCCCATTTATTTGAGGCAAAGTAGTGTTCGTGAATAAGAACCGGTCATTTAAAGGACATTCGTTTTATGTGCTTTGAATTCGATCCTCACAGCATCACGTATATGTCTCCGGTGCTGTTCGTGATGGGCGCGCAGGCTGTCCCTGCGGTACCCCTGAAGGACGACGTATCGCGGAGCACGGTGGAACAAATAGAGGCTTAGTGAACGGACAAGGCGCCGCGCGACAGATGGCCATCTATTGCACGTCACCGCCCCATTCGTCCTACGTGACGCCTTCCCGTTTGCGGACATACGTGTAGCACGCGGAAGCTTGTCTTCGTCGGAAGCTTCTCCACTGTTTGTGCACGCGGATCTAGGGGACCAAACCGCAAAGGCTGCGGAGTTCTCGGAATCAAAAGAGCGTTATGTGCGCAACGTAGTGTGGCGTCATACGGGTGTAATCACAGACGAGAGTGGGTTGTAATAACAGCAGGTTTATTCACAATTTAGACCGTAGTCACGAATATCCAATGCACTGTATACAATGAACTACCTAAATAGACCCCACTGCTAGGAGAGATATTTACAACGGCTACCATACCGCAACATACTACCTAATGTTTCGCCGTGCGTAGTACCGCCTGCCCTGAGACCGACTACATGTCTCACTAGTCACGACAATAACTGCCGGCTTCTTGCGCCGCATGCACGTTCGCATCTCTCACGGACGACCTACGCTGCCGCTGCCAGTATCACAAGAAGAAAGAGCTATTGTTCTCACGGCCCTTAAATAGCCCTCGCGACGCTTCCCGCCGCCTCCATTGCCTCCGCCCTAGCGATGCGCACACCCTGTCAGAAAAAACCCGTGCGTCATAGCTTCTGCCTTTGGCCTTTGTCTCCGCATCCGGTGCCCACCATGCGCCACGTGCCCACGCTGTTTTAGCGACACGACGCCACAGTAGCGTGTACGCGAATACCAGTTGGGAAGTATTTGATAAACGAACGCTAGCAGAACCCAAATGACAACTAGACATAACTTGAAAAAATGCATTCTTTATGATGGCTAATCCAGTACTCTAATACGAAATTTAATCTTTGATTATTTCGTGTTTTCGGGCGCGTCATCTACTAGGGTCACTAAAGAGATGTGAATGTTTTTTAAGGGAAGTGGCGGTTTTCTTGCCTTGCTGGATGGTAAGATCCGGCGACGACCTGCACGTCGGTTTGCTGTATTTCCCCATCCAGGTATCTCCATTAGCGGGGCACCGCCCCAGTCGAGACAATCTCTAAGCTCCCAACTTATATCATAGCATGAGTTGTAGTGCAATGCATGTAAGTGTAAATGTTTGTAAGCAAGAGGACAAGGAAAGGAAGGAAAGATTTCACGCGGTATACGCCTGATTTGTTAGAGCCCTGCTCTGGAATCCACCTGGTGTCGATCGGACTAACATGACAAAACCACTGATCAAATTAGCTGGCTGCTACAGTGCGCCGGAAAAGTCTCTCTGCACCGAGCTGAATCAGGAGCAATCAAAAAGGGCTGAATCAGGAGCTCATATTAAAAATTGCATATAATTTTGGTAGCAATTATATGACTGGGAAACAAGAGTTGGGGAAACACTTCCAACTGTTATGAAAGTGATGAGTATGTCATTTACGTTTTTATTTGTTGTAAGCTGCAGTTCGTGCTATCCACGTAATTTATGTTGCTAGCACTCTCAACACCCAATGGTGCCACTGCAGAGAGAATTTCCTGACGCACGTTAGAATTCTCCTTCGGTAAGCGGCTGAATTCGACATAGCTGTCTCGCTAATGTCGAAAATCCTGCCACTGCTGGGTCTCAAACTCTAGAACTTTACTGTCAGAGACATTGCAATAATGCCAGTTGATGTTCTTAGCCACCTCGGGGGTTTCGAATTTGGAGAAATATATCAGAAGAGACTCTTTTAATGAAGAAATGTATGTTCATAACTAAGAACTGAATTAGCAAAAACGTAGTCTTCAATTCTTTCAGACTCAGAATTTCAAGAACCTTGCTCATTTTCAAAATTCACCGCCTGCAAAGTTATATATCTCATTTCATAGATGGTCACGTAATTATTTTACTGCTTTTACTGAAATAAAGAGCGCACCGTTGGTGGCGTATTGTTGGTGCAATTTAACATTGACGGAAAATCAGAAAAATAAAATTGTAAGCCGTAGGTAAATTTAATTTTGGATTTGTTTGCCTAAAATCCTTGTAATCATAAGTTTTGTCACGAACATTTTACTAAGTGAATAGACTAAAGAAGACCGCTTATGCGTGTACTTGTGTAAATGTTATCTTAACAGATTTATTAATTGGAGGGGCGTCAACAACGAACCCCACTGTAGTTTTTGCTCCTGTTTATGTAGGAGTTACTATTTCTCTGATTATGACAGGGGCATTTATTCCATGAAAGCAAGGAAAGCATTGCTTCATTTCCAAAGATATCTTACATTTTAATACCACTGGACTAGTAATTTAGAATCATTTACTGAATCAAAGTCAAAACAGTTTAAATTGGCGCATCTAATCTTATCTTTACAAAATGAGCACGTAATTATTATTGTCACCAATAGATAGGGTAGAGTTTGCCTATAAAGCTCTTCGGAAGCACTGGGCTGACTGCATCCAGCGTCTCACAGGGAATGCTGTGATCAGCAGAAACGCTGGCGCGTGTGGTGAGCGCGCGCGGGCTCATGCAGTCGAGCTCGCCTTTCGAAGCAATCGGCCAGTTGCATATAGCGTGACTCAGCGTTCAGTGTTTAAACTATTCATTTGTCGTCTTATCCATGCGAATAATTAAAAATCTTCCATCTGAAATGCAATTGCTTCCCTAAAAAAATTCACCACACGCCACTGTATTATGACTTTTATTATTACGATTTTTCCTAATTCTTATGTGATAGTCTCGTCTTTCAACGCTTTTCGGCTGTCTTCAAAACAATTCAAAACCGCCGCCATGCGTAATCTTTGTGAAAACTCCACCATTATCTTATAGACAGGCCTGTCTATAAACACGTTGCAGTCTTAATTTAGTATCTGTCGACGTAGGTAATAGTTGTGCGATTGGAGCACCATTGTGAATGCTTTAAAAAAGGACGTGGCTATCTGTGTCCCTGCGTCTTGCGTTGTAGCAAGTATCGAAAGTAAACAAAATACGTATGACCATGCCATGTCTGACAACTGAATTTCTTAACATGAAGTAGCATAAAATGATTGCAATATATTGCTAACTACATGTGGGATAAGTTCTTAACATTTTCAGTTTCAGGTGCTTGGTAACCGGTTGGGTCCTTGAACCCAGCATTTTAAGTGATACCAGTAAATATTTTGGTGAAAGACGTGCATAAACCCTTCCTTTTTTACAAAAATTCACTTTTTGTTCATGGAAAACACAAAAATTAGTAAAAGTTCCAGTGTTTTGTTTTATTGTGTACTTGAATATACCCCTCAAGGTAGTTCACTGGTGAGCGTGCTCACTTTCCAGGATACAATCCGGGGTTCGCATCCCGGTCGGGGCAGATTATAGAGTGCGCCTTCCTTTTCAATGTTCCAATATCTGTTGCTGTGGGTTGATGAGATAAGCTCACTTCTCAGGTTGAGGAGACCAGAGTGCGGAGCAGGAGATGTCAGTGTGCTTACCCACACAGTTACCCACAAAGTTATTTTGAGAGCTAGTGCTAAAAGTTATTTTTACCACTAGTGCTAAAAGTGGGACGATGCTCAAGTGTTCAGACACATTTTTAAATGGAACAAAGAAAACAAAACACTTTCGTCTGAGCACTTCAGCTACTACTGCCCTAAATGTATTATAAAGTGATATTTCTATTCTCGAAATAGAATGTAAGTAAGTAAAGCTATCTAAAAATAGTGTATGACACGGAGTAAAAGAGATTTTGGACATAGGATTGCGACATTCGGTCTATCGGCCTCTATCGCAACATTTCCTACTCGAAAAAATTCCACTTTTACTTTACCTGTAAAATAAATAACTATTGTGTGCAATTGTTTCTTCGATAAAATCCCTAAGTAAAATTACTTGCGTTTCCTTCAGCATCTGTATTCTAATGAGATAACTTTTTATTGTGCGAGTTGGAATACTTCTCATAAATGACACAATACTAAAACATGATTTTGTCCGTGTACCTCGAACACATTTTTACACAATAGAGCTCAAAAGTGCATTTCAGTAGCAGTCATGGCCCAATCTATTGGCATTTCATAAGCGTTATCACAAAATGTTTGAAGATCATTGTTCGAGGTATATCATAAACAATAGTGTAAAGATAATGACCAACACTCATTACAAATAATAATGGAAAATGCCTTGTGCATTCTGATTTTTTTTCATATTTTTTCGAAAATAAATTCCATTGATAGCAAATGAATTTCATTACTTTGTGAATTGTTCCATATGTAAAATTTTCTAAATTTATTATGTTTGCTGGATTTTGTATCTATTTCGTTTTAAATAAATTCATCCATGTGTAAAATTCACTTTCCCAAACAATCTGTGAAAATCCTATTATCGTTCTTTCTTTTCGGCCATCAGAGCCGGACGTTCAAGGAAAAGTAATTTCTCTTTACTCCGTGGGAAACACTCCCCAGTGAAGGGCAAGTCTGCATATTTTACGTTCTAAATATTTCCCCTTAAGCCCACGCAACGAATGTAACAAAGTTTCAGCGGAAGCAAAAGTGGTCAGCGATGGCAGCGCGTGCTAGAGCAGTTTGTTTTACTTTAAAGCGGTATTTTAATTGAATCTGGAAAATTTTGGTTTAACTCTAGAGCTTTGCTTCTTTCGCATGGTGATTATGGTATCATTTGCAGTTTAATTGGTGAATTTCAGAGCTAATCTATCATGCACTCCTTTAATTCTTAATAAAGTGTGTTAAATTTATGTACACAAAGAAAAGAGCAGATTTCATTCACATGGAAAAAGGTTAAAAAGAAGATTACATATTCGTAATTCAAATGGCGGAAAGAATAAATAAATGAAATTGACCAGATCAAATAAACGTAATACAAACCGAAAATTCTACTCCTCATTCTATTATTTTTGCAACCACTTGATTTATATTAAACCTAATCCCATTACACGAGATACAAGTTAATTATTTCAATCCCTACTCATCCATTCACTTAGTTTGGCTTCTTTGGTAGTACAATATTCTGTGAGAAGGGAGTAGGTGCCTCACCATTATGGTGGAATTAATCTAGCTCGGAAGACTGGCTTCAGGTTCTTTTACATTCCGTGAATGTTAATAGTCTCTGTGGCTTACCCGAATATGCTATAAATGTTTTTATTAAAAACGAAAATATGTTGATCACGACTTCATATTATTTTTTACTAATATTAATTAGATAATTGTAGGAAAAGTCGACGATTTAGGGTATTTATTGTAATAAAATTAATTCAACTATTTACTTATTTCAACTAGGGAGTTGCAATCTTTATCTTCATAATAACTTCAATATTAAAAAATATTGAATTAAAATATTTTGAAAATTAGGAAGTTCCATCTTTATTGAAAGTGTTCAACATATTCATTGAAATGTTTTCTTAACTCTGGTTTTCTGGTCCACACAAATCGTATTAGTATTTTCGTTGAGCTGTTGATGAAGTTGCGTTGTTCTCACTCATTTTATGACTTATTACGGTGGATAATTGTGTAAACAGATGAGATAGAGAAGTACGACGTGTACTTTCTCGCCATTAGTAATGGAAACTAAATAGTTCCAATCGAAAATTAATAGTTTCACGCAATAGATTTTTTATTCAAAACTTTAAATGAAAATATATTGCTGGCATTGAATTTATTGTATAAGGTATGCAGTGTATTCACGAACATATGGGATTACTTTTTAGCCTTACAATATTTTTAACATAAAGAAAATTTAATATAAAAATAAAATAATAATAATAATAATAATAATAATAATAATAATAATAATAATAATAATAATAATAATAATAATAATAATAATAATAATAATAAAATGACACATGAAATAATATACAAATTCTAGCTCATGTAGCATTCAACTGGGTAAATTGGGAGCGGGCGACTGAAGGATAGCAATCTTTTTTCACATTCATGTTGAATAATTTCTAAAATATTAATTTGTAAACATATAGCAAATCCCTAATGTAATAAACGAACAAAGAAATTTGAAATAATATACACATTCTAATTTGCATAGCATCCAACTTCCACAAAACACTTCTAAATTACGACCACGAAGCACAGGATTTTCAGAGCGGGCGGCTTATTTTGATGCCCAATTACTCAAAAAATACTCATATTATCGAAAAATGTGTTATGACTTTATTCGAAGATTTGTTTTTGATTAACACATTTCATTTAGAAAACAAATTTATCTCATGATTGTAGTTGAAGGAAGATGTCGAAATACTTTGAAGTTTCGAAAACTCACGGTTTTAAACGAATATGAGACAAAAACAAAGTTTAATGAAGATCGATGGCGCTACTTTTTTTTAAATTTTGAAAATGTGCGAGAGGCTTCCTGTAAAGTACTTTCCAAAATTAAAATATCGGTTTCATGCAAGGCGCCGCGACATCAGCCAAATTCATCGAGGAGTACCAATTATGGAGATAATCGGCTGAATGGTTTATGCACTAGCATTGTTCACAGACGGGTGGGTGGATGGACAGACAGAGGTTTTGCCGTCCATAGATTTTTCGGAACCGAGGCGGATAGTAGCTACACCACGTGTTAGAGATTTTTTTTTCTAAATTTAGCAACTGAATTTATCCACTTTTTCCTTACCAGGGCCCTGTAAGAAGTTTTCCTGCTGAAAATTCGCTGTTTTTTTTCGCGCGGCATTACATAACTTTCTCTTCTTAAGGAGGTCTACCTTAAGCGCGAGAAAGTAAAATGTGTAATGAATGTGAAATACATATACGTCAAAAACTGTGTACATTTTTTGATAGTTACACGTTTATCATGTATTGCTTTTTTCTCTGATAACATTGGGTCCATTAAAATAATTTCATTAATTAGTTTGTTATCGGAAACATGTGCTCACAATACATAGATCTGAAGAGTTAAAAAAATGCTATTTGCAAATACTATAACATCCTACTTTTTCCTACTATGTTTCTGGGAGCTCAGAACGTACTACGTGTAATGAAAATGTAATCTACACATGCACTGTAAATAAAACGCAGAGCTTTCTCATGGTTACGGTTGAGCTTTGCACACACGTGACACAATGAACGTACGCGGCGTTGGCTACACTGGGCATCAACAACGCCTCTCCGACGAAACCTCCCCATCACCGCTCCTCCGGCGGACGCACGTCCGTGACGTCACCACAAAGCTTCCTGGTGGCGCAAAGGCACGACGCACCGCCCATGCCCCGCAGGTGGACTACAGCGTGTGAAGAGCAGGGACCGCTGGCATTCTTGGGCGGGCATGCGAACGGGCAGTCCCAAGTGCAGGCCAGCGAGCAGGCATCCAGAGAAAGAGGAATGGCGGATGCGACATCGATGTTGTTATAGAAACATCGATCGTTTAAACATACGTTTATTAAATATGATGGTTTTCTAACATCGATGTTTTGTGCTCGATCTTTTTGTTTTTGATATTTTATTTGTGTGATAGAAAAGTCCTACAATCACAATTTTTTAAAGGTTAAAGTATGGAAAACTAAATATTGAAAAAGTTCTGCAATCAGTATTTTGTAAAAATAAAAATATGAGATGCAACACAGTTTGTGCAACATACACGTATGCCATCCCTTCCTCTTCATACAGTTCCTCTCTCGATTTTTAGACAAACATATTTTTTAATTTTTTATTATTGAATAATGTTTATAGAAAAGGCACTTATTGCCAAAATTTTTCCTGTAAATTTTATTAAATTATGAATCATAGTTTCAGAGGAAAAGTACATTAATTGCAATACAGGTACAGTTTTCGGTAAAAGCAATTTGAAAAAAGTCTACTTGTCACCGCTCTACTAGAAAAATTCCTGCTCTGTATTTTTGGGTTATTTTCTTTAGTAGAATAGATCAATTGTACCAACGTAGGAATAAGAGTATGTTTTAATAACTCAACCCAACATGCGTTAAAATAACGATAAAAAATTCATACTTGTTTGTATTGTCAAAAACGGGTAGTAACTTATTATACTAGAACATTTAAATTAGAATTAAAGATACTCCCAACATCCTAGAGGCTAATGTTAATATATTTGAAAAGAGCAAGGTTTCATCTATTTATTTAGAAAATCGATCATTTTACCTACTTCATTGTATCCTCTCCTTTTAACACGGATGTTCTAATTTTGAACATCAATGAGTAGAAACATTGGTGTCATGATAAGAAAGTCACATTCCGAAGAGGAATCGCCGAATTGCAACACAGAATCAGCTATCCTTCTCACCGCTCCCCCATTGATCCCTTTTCATTTTTGGCCTCCCCACAAAGCATTCCGGACGCTGCAGCGGGTGTGGAAGTAGGATATACACGTCGCAGAGCGTGATGGGAAGCTTTTTATGCCCTCTTTAATGGGCTATGATGATTATTGAGAGAAGAAATAACATGATAGTTTGCCTTCGAGAGGAATTTCCGCACGATGTGTAAAATGGATACTTTTTTATAGACAAAACATTCATATACAGTACAAATTGTTTTTTAAGTTTTTTGCCATTTACGCAATTGAAGGGTAGAGTATAATCCATACAAATAGAAAGAGTGTCAAGACTTATATAAGATTTTTCAGTGCTCTGAGACGCTAGTTCCAGAAGATAAATTTGATTTTCAATAGCGGATTGGTTGCAGATTTTTCACGGCTATTAATACTTTTTCATGTGGGTTAAATATGAGGTTGCCGTTTTAATTTATCCCAGTTTGTTGGAAGTAAATTCAAGCTCTGAGTAATTATTACAAGAACTACAAGACGCTTTCTTTTTACTTACTCGAGAGGAAAAACAAAGAGATTTACTCATTATGTGCCTTTTTGAAGAGGGGGAGGTGAGGCTTAGGAAATCATGACCGCGAGATGCAATCGAATATGTCAAGGGAAAGAGGGCAGACGAGCATGACATGAAGACGGTGAAAGTAATAGAGCACAGTGATTGACATCTTCAAATGTCCTATAGGCAAGAAAGTATCGTTTGAAGTTTATTTTAACGCTTTTGAAAGACTTTCGAATTAAAAATTGTGAATTGTATGTGTTGGTTTAAGGTGCTCTTCCTGAACCGTTCAAATGGTACGGTCATCATAAACCATACACAGTAATTTACTCTTCCCGAAATAGATTGAAATAATTCTCATTTGAACTTATAAATAACACAACTCAACAAGCGGATAGTTGATTTCTTTTCACGTGCCGCTAGAGTCCTCAGTGCCTCGTTCAGTTGTGACCGAAATGCTCAGACTGCTTTGAAAAGCAGTTCAAACACCAACGAGCCAGGCTTTCGAACGTGCTTGGGAGCGTGGTTCTCGGAGCGTTTTAAGCACCCGCGCAGAAATCGACCTCCACTCTGGATCGGATTTCTCAGGTGAATTGCGGGGCTAGGTAGCTGAGTCTACGCAAATCGTTGTTGTATGTCAGTAGTAAATAAGGCAATCCTCTTCACGTTTGTGTCACGCGCTTTTGTGTTAAAGCGAGAGTTTGTGCACGCAATAGAGCACAGAGCCATCGATCTTCTACGCATGCGCAGATGCACTGAAGTGATGCGAAACTTAAACTGCGTATGCGCAGAAGATCGATAGTGCTTCAACGTTCGAGGGTGCACAAACTCTATTGTCATTTACATTAACATTAGATGGGAAATCGAGGAGAAGAAGGAAGAGGAGGAGAAGTACATAAAATAAAAAGAAAACAATTTTTTGCCTTAGCTCAATGGTGTGTGTTCTGTAATTACTTAACGAATCATTTCTGGACTTGACTCCTCGCTTTTGAAACACCAGTGCAGTGGGGTCCGACAGCTAAGTTCTTCCCTAGCACTTCTGCAATACCGCCAATCCGGATGGCTAAGATCTCTTAAATAGGCTTTCTGTAGCGACCTCAGAGCAATGAGCCGTGGTTTTCAGTCCCGCTTAGATACAAAAAAGATCAAGTCCCGCTTAGTTGTTGTGGCATTAAGGGGTTTTGCACCTATCATGCATGAATTTTCAAAACGTATACTTTCAGTCCTGGCCTTCGTGGGTGGTCATAGGTGATTGTGTTAGAGGTATATGTGCGTTTCACCCAGGGGGTATCAATCCGATACAATGGAAAATAAAAAAAATGTAGTCATCATCCACATGAAAAGCATTATACTTCTTCGGAGCAGTCGGATAAAAGGAATCTTTGGAACACTTCTTAGTTAAAATAAAAATGATGTTTGTTAAAAAACCAAATTTCATTGAATCCTTACTTGAAATAGTAAGATTTCTTGTGATCAGAGGACGGTGCCTTATGTCTCCAAAAGCTACAAAACAATACAAAAAAAACACGAAAAAACGCGATACATAGCCATTTGAAATAGTCGTAAAGGAAACGATATACCTAATTGACAATGATTTTTTAATGGCTGTGCATACTTGTCGCCGAAAAAAAAAAGAAAAAAAAAAATCGAAATTTTCTAATTAATTGCAATAAGATATTATTTATCAGCATTACAAGAGCCCGTCCTCTCCAGTTGAAATTTCAATTCCGTTGTCGTCAAATATAATTTATTCCTGTTTCACCAATTTCCGATTAATCATATTCATTTGTAAATGTGCACAGTTTAATTGACGTGTTCGAACAACATACTACCCCTTTCAACGCTTGCAGATCGTGAAAGCACAACGTTCCCTACGCACACGCATAAATTTCATTAGACAAACCAAAGCAGTGTCTTAGCGGAGGGTGAGAGAGTCGGCGGTGACAAATACGTAATAGAAGCTGTGTACAGTAGCGAAGTGGAAATGAAACTCTCTGCTATTATTTCGACGGCAAAGCTGTCTTCAATGCAAATCCTGGGAGGATTGCGAGGAAGAACCAACACTGCCGTGTGCATATGACTATATATTGCTGTGTCAGGGAAAGGCACAGACAAGAGGCTTGAGCTGGAGGACTCTCAACAAAAGGGATAGAGGAAAACAGAAATTAAACAAATTGATTACAGAAGCAATGGGATTTCAGAGTGCACAGCATTCTGACTGTACAATCAGTCTCCCCCTAAGAACAACCATTACCAGTGACCCCTGTAACTACAAGCTTATAAATGAAGTGGAGACCTAAATTATTGAGGATAGTGAAAATACTTTTGGTTTTAAGTCTTGAGAATATGTAGCCAATTCAATAGCTCTTCTTTTATGCCTTTTCACTTTCTCGCCTTACTAGGTACTTACGTAGTGAACACAAAGTATTGTAATGCTGTAGCGGAAATTGGCAATTTTTCAGAGAAAAACTCTTAGTTACAAAAAAGTGAATTAATTTTCCTATATGTAGCAAATTACTTTTGCTATCACGTTGTGTACTCAGAATCTACGTTTTCTTCGTTTCTGATACCCAAAATCCGATTTGCAGCAAAACGTCTGTCAGTCCGTCTGTGGTAACCCTTCGTTCAGAAGATTTGCTTAAAAATTGATGTTGCACGATCGATCTGAGCAAAAATGAGACACTGCAAGTTTAAAACGGATATTTTGATTTTTGAGTGTACTATACATGAAGCCTCAACGGTTACAATTTTTTTTTCAAAAATGGTTCCGTTTTACTTTCTCGCTACTGTTTACGCAGTGAAGAGAAAGTCATGTAATGCTGCGGGGGAAAAGGCGAATTTTTGGGAAGAAAGCTAAGAGAAAGGTGGCGAAAATTCTGATTATGTTCGTTAAAAAATACACTTTATTGAAAATTGCAAACCTTTAAACAATTTTCGGCGTCTTTCTACAACTACAATTGTAAAGATAATTTTTTACCTAATGAAATGTGTTCATCAAAAACAGATCTTAATATAAGGTCATGTGCAATTTTTCAAAAATATCAGTAATTTTTGTGTAATTGGCGTCACATATAGTCCCGCCTCGAATTGTTTGTGCTTCGTGAATTATTTTGAGAAATACTTGAAGAAAGTTGAATTCTACGTAAGTTAGAATTTGTATATTATTTCATAATTCTGGTCGTTTCTTACATTCGATCTCCTGTATACGTTTAAAAATTAATCTTTAGAAATGACTTAAACATGTTTATATGCACATTTTTTATCCGTGTTGTGAGGAATATCTTTACATTCTGGTGTATTTTCTTTCAAGCAATCTGAAAACCTTAATTGAAATTATCCCAATTAGGTTTTCCTCTTATAATTCAATTTAATGTAATATGAAAGAAAAATTGAAAAGTTGAGTTCTATAATATTGTACGGATTTGACAATATTAAATTTTAATAATTATAATTTTAAAAAATGTCAAAGAAATTGATTGGACCCTTATTCGGTGAACTGTCTATATTTTCGTGCAAACAACAAAAACGAAGCGGCAACCAAGTAGTTACTGATTCCGTGCGGAACTACGACTAATTCAAGTCTGGTCCACAGAGCTTGTTAGAGTTCACAGAGCGAAGTAAATTGAACTGGGACAAATATATTTAGTCCTGAACCGACTAATTTATAACAATAGGAAATAGGTAACTTTTGTAACAGAAAATATTTAAGTATTCTTAATGCTCTCAATACGGACCAGAAACTCAAGTATTATTTCTTTTCCCGAATGTTCACTACACGATTGCATTAAGATGTGATGAGTTTATATGTTGTTTAAAATATGAATGTTTTTAATTGTAGACGAGAATATAATCATAAAAATACTCTGAAGAATAATATTGCAAGTCATGTTTCAAATACTTTCACATAAAAACTAATATTATGAAAAGTTAAACCGCAAAATATTTGGAGGCGCCGGGTATCGATCCCGGTACCTCTCACATGCTAAGCGAGCGCTCTACCATCTGAGCTACGCCCCCAATGACGAAGTGGGCTCCCGTATCAGCTGCAGTGCCGCTCGATCGCCTTTCACTTTCACCGGTGCAATGTGGCCTGGGCAGTGGCCGTGGGCGTGGTCGTGGTCGTGGTCATTTTCTCCGCTCCTAGAGAGCGCTCCGAGAACACTCCGGACCAGATTTCTCCGGTTTGAACTACAGAAACATCTACAAAACCTTATTCGTCCCAAGCATATCGATGATATGTCCCCTTCTGATTGAAATTAATTGCTAAAACTTTGACTCTCAAATTTGTCACGTTTTTTCAACTTTTAAATTCTATTAAACAGCAAAAGTGTTTATGTTGTTTTTAATTGTTGTTTTATTGTTTCTGTAAAACCACTGCTGATGGGAAAAAATTCTCGAAAACGTCTTCCTACAACTTCAAAATTCAGGATAAATGTTTTTTGAAATGTATGCTTTAAGACAGCTCATAAAAAACGAAGGAAACGTAATTTTTTCTTATGTTCCTTTCTTTTGTTTTAATAATAAAGATCAAAATCGGATACAAGTACCTGAAAAAATTCTCCAAACATCTTTATCACCTATGGAAATATTCATAGGTGTAAAGTAATTTAAAAATTTAAATATATTCAAAAACTCACGTTTTTCATTTGTGCAAAGAACTCCGGTTAAAGTGATTTAAATCACGTTAAACTTGTTTTTTTTAACACTACGAATACGATTTTCAACATCATCTTTTTTCCCCATCTTATTTCACTACCCCCTTTGTTTCACTACATAGAAAGTTAATTCTTTTGTTATAGTTAAAATATTCAATTAAATCTGTAAATAATTTAGGACAAAAGATAGACATTCATTCCAAAAAAATTATTCAGTAAAAAGCAATCCAAACATTGTAGTTACTGAGTGTACAACTATAAATAAGGGTTCATAGTTTGTTCTTATTTTGTATAAATTTGTTGCTTGGGTATAAATTAGTAAGCTACTACCATACAGAATTCTATTTGTCATTGACAATTGTCAATAATTAAGCATGCTTATAATTATGCTTATTGTGTTGTTACTTCCATGCGCGTAGTGTGTATTTTCTATTTCAGTGTTATTTTTTGTATTCATTGAAAAAGTAAATTGTGACTTGTTTTAATTTCAAATCAGAGTGTATTAAATAAAACTTTCTTTTCTAAAAGAATACATACTGAATTCGTGCTTAAACTGGCACATGACTATTTCTTTAATTTTTCCTTAGGTCTTGGTCATAGTTTATGCATACTGTGGATATTACGTGACGAGGATCTGGTTGGGTATCACATATAAAGTATTCATTCGTGCTTCAGTCATCTGGATCAGGAATTTCCTTGGGTAACTAAAAACCCTAGAGATGAGTACATTATGAAACTATTGAGCAGTATTTCATATAAAAATTGTCAATATTCTAATAACTTTTAATATTGACAATCTCTATATGAAATGTATTCAATAGCAGCAGAGCAACATTTAATACAATAGCACAATAGCAACATTTCATTTAAATTTGGCAATATTATTTATAGTAATAACTTTTAAAATTGACCATTTTAAAGAATTGTTTTTACAATCCTGAACCTAGAATACGATTTTTCATGGGAAAGACCCCCAAATGGTCGAAAATTAAACAAGTTATTAAAAAAGAAAATTAATGTGTTTTGGAAAAATATCATAATTTTTTAACTAAGTGAGCATGATGGTAAGAGGAGTATTAGGTTGCTGAAGGTGGCAGCGGTAGAGATGGAGAGAAAGGCCAAGTTAGTGGCAGCGGATGCGGAAGGCAGCGATGGATAGAACGGTCACGTTAGTGGTAGCGGTTAAAGGGGAAGGCAGCGGTGGAGAGAACGGGCCAAGTTAATGGCAGCAGTTGGTGGTGGCAACGGTGGAGAGAAAGGCCCAGTCAGTAGCAGCGGATGGGGAAAGTAGTGATGGAGAGAACGGTCAAGTTAGTTAATGACAGCGGAAGGGGTGATAGGAACGGCGAAGTTAGTGGCAGCGGATGGGGAGGCAACGGTGAAAGCAACGCCAACTCAGGGGCAGAGGATGGGAGGCGGAGGCGCAGGGAGGAGGAAGAGGTGACGTGCGGCCACGAGCGCTCTTTGAAGGGCTGGGTGCTGAGGCCTCCCGGCACTGGCGCTCTGACTCCTCTACGCGTCTGCTGCGGAATTAACTCCTTACCTTCCCCGCTAGCATTGCCTTCTGGCTTTAGTCCCTGGAATTCCACTGCATATGAAATGAGATACGGAGCGAGCAAAGCGGTCAGAAGCATCCAACAGTTTGCGGTAAAACTTGAGGAATTTTGTATAAAACGTTTTATATGACAAAGAAAATTCCGGGAAAAATAATAAAAAGTTAATAGATAGCATTTCTACATTTTAATTAGCATCTACACCATTAATTCATTCTATTTCTCAAAATACATTTGTGGTTTCATGGAACATACACACCGTTTTCGTTTAAACATCTTTTTGCTTATTTGTATTCTCTTTTTTTGCAATGTATTATTTACTTTTGGACTGGAATTGGCTAATTTTCATTCAATTTTTTTTTTTTCCTTTTTTTTTTAATTTTATTATTTTTTATATATTTATCATATCAATAATTTCAAGGAAATTTAAGTATTTGTCGGTGATTTAAAACAAGCCAAATTATAATAGTGGTGTTACAGCGTGGCACATTTTTCGTTCTAGTTATTTTTCTAATTTCATTGGCCGGGGCTACCTTTTCGGTTTTAGCTTCACCCTCTTCTCAGCTACTTATCTATCGCCGCCCAAAGTACATTATTTTTACGTTTTCTCAATTTTTCGGTCGCGAAATGGTAGAACTAACTAGAGGTGTCACAGAATGGCACAGACTTTCACGTAGTAAAGTTTTCTAATTTCCTTCGTGTGGTCTGACCTTTTTTCACAGGAATCTATTGAGTTTTAGAAAAACTTAATTTGAAGTAATTTGAGGCACTTCCCCCAATGTAATAATGCATTCAAGTCGATGAAATGTTATATTAACGGGTGATACGTATTTCAAAAAAATTTCATTTGTGTAATTTTTGAAAAAGAAAACAATCCACAAAATCAACTTTACGTCTATTAAACAGTGTAATTATCACTATCTGTTGGAAAAAATAAAGAAAAAATGTGGAGCCATTTTTGAGAAAATGGCGTTTGAGCGTTTCTGAAAATGCGGAATTTGGAGTTAATTTTTTACAGAAGACTGTTGAGCTTTCGAGAAACCTTATTAGACTTCCTTTATGTGTGCTACCCTTTGACATGTGCTCATAAATATAATAATGTTAAGAAATCGCCTTTAATGTAAATATTACAGACGTGAGAGACAAGTAAACAAAATTTCATTTTGAAAGTTTTGAAAAAAACAAAAGAATACAGCAACATGGCGTTTATGTCATGGTATAGGGTTTGTTTGGAACTAACCCAACCAAAAAATTTAAAGAAAAAATTTGGAGTCGTTTTTGAGAAAATCTTGTTTTCGTTATTTTTAAAAATTGTAAATATTGCACGAAAACTACTAAAATTTCCAAAAAAATCTACATGATCTAATTGAAAGAACTATTTATGCACAAGAAATGTCATTTAAAGAACAAATCTGTCTTTAATTTTGTAGTTGTAGGAAGACGCCGGGAAAAATCAAACTTTTGCGATTTTCGAAAATTAAGAGTTAACCGTGAAAACCGGACCTATGCCATATTTATAAGTGTATTTTGCTCTTATCTTACAAGAAATTTAAAGAAAAAATTTGGAGCCGTGTTTGAAAAAATTTTGAAAACGTCTGGGGGGTTTTCAAAATTTGAAAGCTTCAACTAGAGCCGGATCGACTAGGGATTCTTCAATTTAGAAGAGATCGCACGTATGAGATGGGCGCTAGTAGTGTTCACAGACGGACGGACGGATGTTTTGAAGAAAAAAAAAACAATTTTTCCGTATCAGAGGACCCCAAAACGTGTATTTCCGTTGAAATCTCAAAATCGTTTTTCCGCAGCATTACCTAACTTTCTCTGAACTACGCATATTACTCCCGTATATGTATACAAGAAATGGAAACATGACTTTAAGAATATTAGGGGAGAGTTAGGTTAAGTGATCCATTCTTTTAAATGTTGGTGGGAAGTGATTCCTGCCTTTTCCACTGAATGGCTTTCATAGAATGACAGGGCTGAAAATTTAAGCCACTTACAATAGTTGCAAATCTTCATTGTTGAGTACAGTAAGGCATTTTTTTCTGAAAGGTCAGAAGTATTTTCTACCACTCATCTGCTTCGCAATTTTATTGCTACTAGTGAAAACCCGTCAAAATTTGACGGTGAGATCTGAGATAAATGTAAAATACTGTGCTCAGACTAATGTTCACAATAGGTTGCATTGTTAGGATCTTCAGGGTATAACGAAGATATTCTCTGATGTGAGTTCCCAAAATGTGGAACACGTATGGCCCATGACCAAGTGGCAATGCAATATCAGCGCCAAATGACACAAAAGAAAGCACTATTATACTGACGGATATTATTTCTAAAGTTTTTTGATGTGTCATCAAGTCCTATAAACAATTTTGATTTCTTCTGGCATATTGCTCGAAGGTAAATTTATTTTCCCATTTAAGCAACACAGAGTAAACTCGTTTGCAGAATTTCTCTCAATGCGAAGTACAAAGCAGAACAAAACTGACATAGACAACGACCCAGCAGAAAACGAAATGACCTCACTATCACGACACTTACGCTGACTTTCTTTTTCCCGGCGTCCAGTTAATGTACGCTTTTGGGGCGCGTGGGCAACGATTCGGAATTCGACATAACCTGTGAACAACTTCACTACTTCAGTACAACCGAGCAAAACACACTGTCCGAATGTTCTCTACAAAAAACTGCCAACGCCACAATGCAATAATTACACTGGAACAAAACCTTGATGAATTGTAAACAAATCTCAACAATCAAAACAAAAGCAACAGCGCCACCATGAAAACGTGGGCATTACTCATATGTGTGTGTGTATATATATATATATATATATATATATATATATATATATATATATATATATTGAAACGCACCGCGTTTCTGCCTAAAGAAACGGCGATACAACAAGCAAGCACGCGGCAGAACGGTTGCCAGAGGGCGCTCGCTAGCCACAAGAAACGGTTACGGGCGGCGAAGTGTTGTCGGTTGGCCGAAGGCGTGGGAAACGACGCCGCGAGGCTTCAGTGTCCGGCCGGTCGCCGGTAAGGAAGGAAGTACCTGGGGCTGCTCCGCGTTCGAACAAAGTAGAATAGTGTCGCGAACGAATGAGCGCTGGAAAAAGTGATTGACGGACGATTTGTGCTTGATATAACCATCATTAATAGCTCGGACGTAGTGCCAAAGTGACAGCTATTATCCGGGGTAGTACCGATCGAGAGAACTTGTGTGCAGAGGAGTACACCACGAGTCCAGTAGCCTGGTGAAATGGTGAGACACGTACTAGCAACTGTACCTTGAATAATTACTGGCGTTTATCAGCTCGCGGAAGGTGACATCGAGCAGATCTGGGTGAACTGGAAAGGAGTACAGCGGGGAGGCGCAGAGGCACCGTGGGAAGATTACGCTGGAGAAAGTACTTCGGGAACGCAACGCATCGCATCGGCTGGCCCCCAGTGGGGCGGGCATAGGCGGACAGCGAAGGAGTACGAGGCAACCCGAGAGTCCCCGAAGCCGCCGACGCTCGAGGGGGGGAGTATTAAACGGTAAATATTTCCTCGATCGATGTATGATCGAAAGAACTAACAGTGATTCTGGGTGAGGTAAAGAAAAGGATAAAGACCACCACCGAGATTTGTAATCAATAGTGATTTGTGTAGAATAATAAATAATTCATGTTTATTTTGTTCACGGAACAGTGGTGTCTGATTAATAACCCCGAGTCCATTCACGAAAAAGAACACCTGTCCCTTGCAAATAAATTTACTGCGAACAAGCCGGGCTAACCGGTACGTCACAATATATATATATATATATATATATATATATATATATATATATATATATATATTTAATTAATTAATTTACACCGTAAATGTTGGTGAATCAACACAAACAATATCTGATAACACATCTAGGGATCACATTCTTTCATTTAAAGGAAAAAATACTACAATCGGTTCAGTACATGGCAGTACATGGTATTTTCCGTTGAAAAAAATGCTGCCGTTTTACAAAAAATGTCTTCGAGCATTTCTAAATATGCGCAAATTGTAGCTCATTTTCACGCAAAACGTTTGAATTTTTAAGAAATTATTTCAAGCAAGTGTACTAACAAATGCTATATAAATATTCACAAATTTCTGGTAATTGAAATATTAACGGCATGAAAGACATTTTAAGAAAATTACATTTCCTTATTTTTTATTGACAAAAATGCATCAGTCAGCAAAGATGCATGAAGTTGAAGAATGCATTGAAGGATGTATCTCATGTTATTCAGTTCACTTGGCATTATCCGATCAAAAAAATTTAAAGAAATAATTTCGAGCCATTTTCGAGAAAAGGGTTTTCAACTTTACTGAAAATGTAGAATTTCGAGCTCATTTTCGTAGAAAATGAACTGGGTATTATAACACCCCCCCATCGGAGGTGCTCTCAGGTGACCTCAACTTACCTTCTCCCGGCGCTAGCAGATGGATAAAGCTTGCCCGGCTACACCCATAAAAGACCCTGAAAGATTAAGCGGGAACATGCATGGTGAGGGCATTGGCATGCATCTTGCAATAAGAAGAATGCTCTTTCTTTAACTTAATTTAATTGCCGAAAAACTACTTCTGGTGAGGCCAATAACAAAACAAAAGAAAAACTTAACCTAACTTACATCTAGTTTACACCGGGCGGTCATTCGCCCCTCACTCGCCTCATCTACAGTCCAGTGCGGGCGCGGGCCTTCCCGGGCGGGTGGCCACGGCGGCTCGCTCGGTCGCCCACCCAGGTAGGGCGCCGGGAGTCGGGGCCGGCCGGGGGGGCGCGCGGCGTTGTCCCGCGCCGCGGGGCGGCCGTTGCCTGTCCTTAGGTCCTCGCCCGTCCGTGGTTGAGCGGCGGATCAGTCGAACGCGTGGTCCAAAAACTTGGCCTAACTTAGCGGCATGAAGCGGCGTGGTGAAGGCGTCTTTACCGTCTATAGGAGCCCTCGACTTACTATGGCTCTAGTCGGTGAGGCATATGCGCTTATCCGAGGCAATTTTCACGATGTGCTCACTTACGCTGCTTAGGACAGAAGACGTCTGTGCGCTACCACTGCTCGAAACAGGAGACCCTAACTTCTCGTTTTTCGGAGCTCTCTGGCTCCATGGGGTCACATGACCACGTCCACGCGACGTTCGCCCTCATTGGACTGCGACATCACGCGACACGCAGCGGCCAATCGTGGTGGTACTGACTTGGCAGTCTGATGTTTTGAAGTAGCGTCTTCACCGGAATTTGTTTCACGTCACGACTTCGCCGAACTCGCCAACGCTCCGCGCGGAGGGTGGAAATCCCATCGACGTCATGGGCGCGCCCCTTCACAGGACTCCGAAACAAAGAAGGGCTGCGGTCGCCCGTGTCGGCGACGCGAAGTAACGGGAAAATGTATCTATTCCTGACGCCCTTGCGTCGAGCCTCCACTACGCGCTTCAACAGGCATTTGAAAATATAGTTTCACTTTTATTCTAATTCGTCGCTGCCATACATGGGCGACTGTCCCATTACAGTATAAATGAACCCTCTCCCGGAGCCGGAGTCAGTCGAAGCGACGCCCGGCGTAAGGCGAAGTCATAGTGGTATCTGGAGAAAATGTAATGAGTGACGACAAGCAAGAGTACGGACTTCTCTCTCGGACTTTTTGTTATCGGCAAGTTTTTCTGAACATCATCTGGCGATTGGCAAACTGGCATTCTCTACGGTACATCTACGGGTTATGCGGTACTTGCGGTTGTCCATGGTATATTCTCTTGTAAAAATGTGTTTAATAATCTACTTTTTTACGAACTTGGTTTGTTGTTTTGGATATAACACAATGCAATAATGTATACAAATTGGCTTAAAGGAAAAAATTACTTTTTTGTAATTTTTGAAAAAACAACAAAAGGATTCAGCAAAATGGAGTTTGTGTAATCTAATACAGAATATTTAACGCTATCTCTAACAACTATAAAGAAAAAAATTGGAGAAATTTTTGAGAAATTCTTTTTTTTTGAAGTTTTTAATTTTATGCTTTAATCAAATTTTTACAAATTTTTAGAGTACAGTTAATAATGAATATAGGACTTATGCCATCTTTATTAGTGCTTTTCTATTCATTTTTGAAAAATGTCATAGGGGCTTCATGTAATGTTCATATAAAATTAAAGAATGTTACTCAAAGTCGGAGAGCTTCGATTGTGGTCTGATCGATCGGAGAGTATTCAGGTGTGATCACAGACGACAGGTAGGCAGACGGCCGGACGGTTGGACAGATATATAAACGGACGTTTTGAATACAAATACATATATCAGTGTATCAGGGGTCTCCAAGACGTGTATTTCCGCTGAAATCTCGGAATATATTTTCTGCAGCATTACATAACTTTCTCTATACTACGTATATTACTCCGTATGTACCTATATAAGCAAGTGATAATATAATAGAACATTAAAACATCAGAAAATCAAAATTATTTTAAAACTCTTCAATTAATGTTTATACCTTTATACCTTCCGCTGAAATCTCGGAATATATTTTCTGCAGCATTACATAACTTTCTCTATACTACGTATATTACTCCGTATGTACCTATATAAGCAAGTGATAATATAATAGAACATTAAAACATCAGAAAATCAAAATTATTTTAAAACTCTTCAATTAATGTTTATACCTACCCAATTAATGTTATAACCTTTTCTTGAAGTTTACTCACAGCATTTCACGAATTTTCCTCATCTCTTACTATAAACTTGGAAACTGGAACTCTCTCTTCCATCAGTTACTTTAATTATTATTTTCATTAATTATTAATTTCATTAAAAAATTCATTTCTTGCTCCCTTTTCCTTTCGTAAGCAACTTGGGTTGACTCTCTAAAATCATGGTTATTCTAATCACTAACTGTGAATTTTATGCATTTTAGTTGTTGCATCCGCAACTCATTTGACATAACCATTTTGATTTGCCCCTCCTATTTGTAGACAGAACTTTTGGGTCCCCAATAACATTAATTTTCCTCGTGGAGCATTTATCGTAAAGTGCAGCAGTTAGAAGACGGAGTAGTAATTATCCCTTCTGTCCTCTATCACCTTACGTTGCATACTAAAGTGTGAAAAATAATCTGCTACTTTCCCAAATCTCAGGAAGTGGACAAATAATTTCCCCTCCTAGACAGGCATTATGCGGCTTCCTAAAATCACGATAAAAATTTCAGAGGGTGTTGTATTGCGGACCAGCATCCTTGGCGATGATTATTAAGGGGACGAACTAAGTGCTTGCAGTGACTGACGGGAGTTGACATTTTAATTATATCATTGATTTATTTCTTGATTTGTTTATTTACTCATTCAATTATTTTTTATTTAATATTGAATGAATTGTAGTTCAGTAATTAATTATTTTACCTTTTTATTATTATTATTATTATTATTATTATTATTATTATTATTATTATTATGTTATTTAAGGTCGCATCAACATCTAGGACGATAGCAACCACTATTGGAGCTAACGTTATGGCAACTATGAAGATGAAACAAAATGGTGATGTTAAGGGGTGAAAGGACGAATAAAAATACAACGATGCCCGAGGTGGAACTAGAACCTGCGATCCTTCGGTCTGAGATCGCTACGACACTACTGCCATAGCGATCTCGGCTACCGGATGGCTTTTTTATTTTTTATTTTTTATTTTTATTTTTTATTTATTTTTTTTTTTTTTGGTGCCTCACAATACACCCTATTATACCAAACATATCTTCACTGACTGTACAAGGAAATGCAAGAGCCCCTGATTTTAAGAATGATTGGGAGTTCGTAGGTTGACTGCTTTAATCAGTGAACTTTCAGAATTGATGGATGTCCAAGAGGAATTCGGAGCAGTACACTACAGAACAGACCACGAATGGCACACGATCTTTCCTTTCCAATCCACCTCCTCCAATACGGACTGGGAAGCTGGACATACATAGAGCTTCACAATGCGCACCTTTTGTTGAGCTCTCCTTTTGCTTGTAGGGTTAGGAGTAGAGTTGAGATTGAGTTACTATATTGTTAACAATGGACAATAATCAAACCTGCAGTTCGTTTTCCGTTCAAATAGGATTTGTATAACTCGGGAATGAAAATATATAGTTTTTCAAATGTTGCTAATCTCGCGCTTTAAAAACATTATTACTATTATTATTACTATTAATATTATTACTATTATTATTAATATTATTTTAACTTTCATTCAACTTTCAAACGTATATAATTAAAATGTTGGGATGAGATTCCGGTACTTAAGAAACCGTGCGAAAGATAATCTTCTCCTCCTGACATTATGCACAGTTGTTACTGTTTTTTGACCAAATAAATCAAATCAAAGCCCTCAGCGATAACCCTCCACCTTCTTTAAATAACCGGCCTAAGAAGGTGGGGAGGAGGCAAGCATCTCGCGGAGGATTAAATATGCCTGATCGAGAATTGCGAAATTTCGTCTAGTCAGTGCGGTAATGATATTTCGGTTAACAATACGGTGATCGAACAGTTTGCTTAATGTGATGGGCCATAAGAGGGCCAAACGAACATAAATAAAAACCCTTGTTATGAAAATATGTGCAATGTCAACAATGGGGATACGCAGAAGACAATGGCTAAATACATAAATAACAAGAGTTTAAGGAAAATGGCGTAGAATAGACTAGCAAAATAGCGTCAATGGTTTTAATAATAAACTTATAGTAGACACGCGAGACATTTCCGTGAAATTGTTAAAATCATAAAAGTATGAGGAAACAGGAGGTAAAAGAGTAAACAGTACCAGCCGCCGAAGGGCGAGTATCCAATCAGAAGAGAGGTAGTCAGTAGAGGTAGGAGGAAATCGGCGCAGAATTACGAAGAAGAAACGAAGTGGGACGAATAGTGCGCATTGGAAAATAACAAGTTATAAAAACAAAAATAACAAGCAATGTTGTGAACTGCTCCGGCAGAATCGCTCGAGCTTTGGTGGCGATAGTAAAGAAAAGGCAGTGACTGGAGAAGACCGGAGATGCGTTGGAATATACTGCTGATGACCAGGGAGTACGGCCGGAACTCGGCATCCAAGAGTGCAGAGGATGAACAGAACCAGGGAAGCGATGAAGAGCGACACGAGCGCTGCTTGGTGCCTCGAGTGCGCCAATTCAAAATAGCGCGCACAGACATGTTAAAAAACAGAAACCAATGGAATAAAATGGATTCGCAAAAACTTGCTTTTCTTAGCATCACACCATTGCTCCTTTATCATTGATATCACATCAAAAACACAATTATCTTCTAATTATAATAACCATTCCAAGATACGCTGCACAAGTTTAGGTAGTGGAATTATTATAATGAATAGATCATGATATATGCCGATCGTGATTCAGGCCATTCAGTATTACCAGCTAAAAAAATCCCTCTCTCACAGATCCAGGAAGTGCAGGGCGTTTATTGGCAATGCTGCAGTGAGATGTGCAGTTATACAATTTTAATTGATACCTGCCTTGCTGGTGCAACGAATTGTGGCAACGTCCAAGAATGCGTGACAATTCAACAAGTTCAAGTCATGTGTTAGGTATGATGTTTTTAGCATGTTTTTGTAGCGTGAGTGGATTCTCTAATCTCGCGTTTTAACGATCATTCTGAAGTATTCAAAATAAGGAGCATCCCCAAGTAACAATAACAGTTTAATGAACCAAACTTAACATTTTTTGCCGAAACCAAACAGTCCCATCATCTTTACAGTTAATCGCAGTTCAAGAAAAAAAAATTTAAAACTTAGCTCAGGTCACAGTTTGCCAGGAGAAAATACCAGGGTAGACACCTGTACACTGAAGTGCAGGCAAAATCACTAAGCGCCACTTCACACGCACTATACTACTTTCCCTTCAACTCTATTGCTTTGGTGCTCAGGCCTTTAATATACCGCTGGTGACGTGGTGATTCATTCGTTTGGCTCGCCGTTCTAGACAGTGTATTGGCACTCAAAAGCGCGCACTGTTATGTCGCCCACGCGGCACATTTAAACATCTCACACACACATTACACATTCAATATACGTCCATTTGCGACTCGTCATCATTTTCTCCACCATCCGCACCATTCGCTTCACCCGCACCATCCTCACCATCCGCACCATCCCCACCATCCGCAGCATCCCCACCATCCGCATCATCCTCACCATCCGCACCATCCCCACCATCCGCATCATCCCCACCATTCGCATCATCCTCACCATCCGCACCTTCCCCACCATTCGCATCACCCGCACCATCCCCCCATCGGCATCTCCTTCAGCATCCCACCATTCCCACCATCCGTATCATCCTTTCCAACCGTAGCATCCCCATTCGCACCATTCCCATCATTCTTTTCCCCACTTCCCATCATCCCCATCCTTTTTGCGATTAGTAAATGTGAAATTAAGAATTTTTAATCTAACTGGTATACGTATGGGTGTCACAATGAATAAACCAAGGATGTAGTGTGTGTTTTATTTTTTATCGATCCCCTTCTGCAGAGCCCCTTATTAGAAGCACCTGACTTCTGGGGCCGGATGCGATGTATCAGATGCATCAGCCTATCTACGCCCGTGATCCTAAGAATGAAGAGTGGAGACGAAAGAAGAGTGATTTGTAATGTATTATTATATCTTTGTTTTATATCATTAAACAATTAACTGATTATGAAATGAAATTTTTAAGATTTTATTTATGCCGATTAGTCACGGGTTTACACTCGGCTACTGTCCTTAAATCGACTCTCTGATATTCATTGTTCCTTTCAAAATTTCTTTGACCTCCAATCTCGTAGGGAACCCCTGATCTACATTAATAGCTTGTAAACGAAAGAAATAGCCCCCCAATCCTTCCCAGATGTGGCCGGCCGCAAGTGTTTGCTTGAGCTTCACTGCGCGATGCTTCCAGCGTGCGCCGCGGAGATGATAATCCGACGCGAGAGAAGGCTGGATCCGAGTCAGGTGGGCGGCGGCTGGTGGCGGGGAGGTGGAGGCGGGTTGAACGCCCGACCAAGAGCAGCGTAAAGCTCTCGGCGTCGGATGAGCCAAGGGAATAGACGCCCTGCTGGCGCAGCGCTGCACCTCACCCACCCAGAGCTGCACAATGTTTGCGCAGCTCTGCAGCGGGGCGACGGCGGCAGTCGCAGTCGCACTCCGGCGGAAACGCTTCTACGCGCAGTTCTATGTTTAATATTTCAACCAGAGGCGCTCGCGTTGTTTGAGCGCGTTTGTTAGAAGCAGATGATATTCGTTTTTGACATGTTAAAAACGCTCACTATTTTAACAGTGGTTCTAACATTGAGACTATTGAGTAGATTCTACTCCTCGCAAACAAATGAATTCTAGTCGTCAACATTTATAGCGGAGGAAGGAGTTTAATATGAAAGGAAGCTATCACTACGTCTAGTGCGTCTGATATCTTAGATGTTTCCCTTGACGTTTCGTGTGTGCAGAGTATGTTTGCACATTCAGTATGCCAGTAATTTATGTTTACATCACATATAGATAGTTTCTTACTACTAGATACTATTAACAAGTGGGGCTTATATACATTTATTGATCGACACGAATGTATTAAAGCGTTTGAATTCAGCGTAATGATCAAGAGGCAAGAAGCGGTCTCCGACGCAGACACGTCATATGTAATGTACACGAATGATTTAAAGACTTGGAATTGAAAATATTTTTAAAAAACGTGATTGTGAATGTGTGAATAATGTGTGAATGTGTTGAAAGTTTTGAACAATTGCGATTTTCGAAATTTCAGAAGTTTTAATTAAAATTGAATTTTAATTAAAATTGAAGCAAATTACTAATAAAATTGAATTGAAATTGAATTAAAATTGGATCTTTGCAAAATGATTAATTGAATATTGCTTACTTCCAGCAAAAAATTCAAGTGTACGTACTGAGAGTTTGTGCAAAATGAAAATTAGATGTCAATCCACCATTTAATCGTTCTTAAATGCAACATGCTACCCACAACATACCATCAATAAGCACGGCTTAGATGGTCCAGGACAAATACACCGTTGTCACTACAGTGTCTTGAGCCGGGTTCTGCCGGCGAATGTTTTTACTCTAGCATGATATTCTGATTGAATTCAGCCTTTTGGACAATTCGTCCGGTTGCTCTGATCGATAGTTTTCAGTGGTTTGTCCAATGAATGCCGGATTGGTACCCTAACAAACGGGCCATGGACCGCGCGCTATTTTCCTTCTTCTTCCTTGTCCTATCTTCGCCCCTCACACACCCACTTACACTAACATGTACTACTCTACCACACATGCCCGGAGACCGGTCGGGAGGTTAGAGCTTGTTCTGGGTGGAATGAGAGATACATCGCCCACTGATGGAGATACTAGGAAAAGGAAACACCAGCTGACGTGAATGTCGATGTCAGATATCACGTTCCAATTAGGGAGGAACACCGCCACCTCCCACGATATAATATGCAGTACACTTAGGAAACTAATGAGTATAGCATGAAACACAATATCAAGAAATGATATTTTTGCTTTTTGCAAAACTATTTGTTCTTGAGAGTACTAAAGCATCACTAATAAATACAAATTCCTAACAAAATTACAATTTAATGAAAGAGAACTAACAAAAGAAATTCAAGGTATGACAACATATTTTACGGGTGAACATATCTATATAACTGAATAATATAAAATATATTGTACACGAGGCATCTAACTATAAATAAATACTTGTATCATAAATGATATAATAATGGTTATTTACGATACGAGTAAAAAAGTGACATTTTATTTTGCAAGTAGGAAATTAGGAGACGACACCGACAGCCAAGTTGCGCCATTTACGACAAAATTAAATCACTTTTACCACGAGTTGCATATACTATTACTAAGAGAGCATTATTGACTTTCATTTTCTTTAAAATAAATTATACAAATCATTTAATGGTACATACGTCAGTAGTAGATTCCAGGACACGAAATTATTTGATTTGCTTGGTTGCATTTGCAAATTTATCTAAACATTATAGCATCGTCTCACTTTTAGCACTAGTGCTCAAAATTGAACTTTTAGGACGCTCTGCAATCCCTAAAAGAACCTCTTTTACTAGTGGCTATTCAAAAATATTTTTAATGCAAGTTGTCATACGTCTGTATTTTCTATGGAGAAGTGGTAATTTAACTGCAATTCCCGAGTCTTTCAGAAGTTTAAAACAATGTCTGCATTTTCTTTTATGATTAATTCGGAATAACACTGACAGAGTGTACATAACGTCCTTGAGCCTCAACCAAAGAGGACCAAATAAATTTCTACATATTGACGTCCAGATTGCTCGCAGCCCCACAATACAACCTCTCTCGACTGATTGATTGAATGATTATTTGTTCGCGATCATTAGCCTCGCACGTCTATGGTAATTAGTGCCTCAAATGTGTTTCATGTTTTATCACGGATGGTGGTGACATTCTTCCTCTAATGGATGGTGAGATCCGGCGTCGATCTGCACTTTTTTTTAATTGGTTATATAAGGTCGCATCAACATCTTAGGTCATTAGCGACCACTATTGCTGTTAACGGTATGGTAACTATGAGCATGAAACGATATGGTGATGATAAGGGGTGAAAGGACGAACACAAATACAACCATGCCCGAGGCGGGACTCGCACCCGCGACCCTTTCGTCCGAGATCACTACGACACTACTGCCTTAGCGATCTCAGCCACCGGGCCGACGATCTGCACATTATTTTGCGGAGTTTTCTCCATTCAGGCGCCTCACACCAGCGAGGCACCACCCAAGCCAGGACAAGCTCTAACCTCTCGCTCGGTCTCCCGAAAGTGTGGTGCATGTCAATGTGTGTAAGTAAGGGGTGTGAATGGAATAAGGAAGAGGAAGGAATGGTAGGTGGCTCGTTTCTTAGGGGACTGCTCCGTGTGTTCATCGGAGAAATCCAGTAAAACTACCGATCAGAGCAGCCGCCCACCAGCATTCTCCTCCAGAGAGCAGCTGAATTCGACCTAGCTATGTAGCTAGGTTCAAAAATCCAGTCAGCGCACAGTGTGTAATTTTGGCCATCTACGGGGCCGAAAGTATAAAAGCAAAAATTAAAGCCCTGAATTGAATTAAATCATGTTATAATTTACTAAATTAACCAAAAAGTTAAAATTTTACAAATTTTATACAATGCGAGTCATTGTAGCAACATTTTAAATATTTTAAGTAAGTTAAAATAAAATAGAATTGTACATTAATTTTGCTGAACAAACATTAAAGAAATATGCTTTATTTGAACACAAAATCTTATATTATAAAAAAAGGCATCAGAAGAATCTGCTTCATCATCTGCGTCTGCTGTTAATGGATCCATTTCTAGCAAATCAAACCCTTTTGCGTTGATATTTTCTTTTTGGGTTTTGAAGGAACTCGTAAACTAGCTATAAATGGATCAGACGTAATGAGCAATCTGTTCAGCAGGTCTGTATTGGTGTCAATTCTGGAGGTCTTCCTAGTGAAGAATTCTCTGTACTGCCTATTATGTTTATTTCTGGCCTCTTGGGCTTCTTCTGAATATTGTCCAATAGGCAATATACATGTACCAATAATGTCTCTCCGTGAAACAAAATTTTGTGTAAGGTTACAGGCATTGGATACCAGCTGTAGTTTTCAGATAGAGATTGTAAATATATTTAGTGAATTTTTCAAATTTATCTACATTAATTCTTTGACCAGAATTTATACATTCCAGGATAATTCCTAAACCCTTAATTAATTCCAGATTAACTCCAGTTATTTCTGCAGCCTTCTCAGGGTTTCTAAAAATCTGCGCCAGAATTCCCATCGTTTGTATTTCCACTTTGCTGTTTAGGCATATCCACTAAAATGCCTAACTCACTTCTGAATTTCTCCTGAATATATTTCTTCTTCTCAGAAATCTTTTTTATTTTCAAATCCCTTGCCTGCCAGGTCTTAATTTCTAACCTGTACGAGATGTGCAGAATACATTCGAACAGCCTGATCCATGAATGAAGGGTGATATGCCAAAAGCAAGGAATTCTTTTTCACTTCTTTTTAATAGGACATTTAAATTATTCATTTCAGTGGGTTTTGCCCACATAAATAACATGTCTGGGTAGAGGAACAACACGATACGGCATTACAAACTTTACCGTCGACCATGCAAAATACCAAAGTAGTAGTTACAGAAATTTCTACATTGTCAAGAACAAATATTGTGGGACTAAGGTTATTAATTTGATAATTAATTTTGTTCACTTCTGTAGTAATTAAACTTGCTGACTCTTTTGCAAATACAAATTTCAATGGCCTGCAATACTTAGTGGAAGATGGAACCGGTTTTTCCAAATAATGTCTTTTGAATTGGTCGAAACGCAGTGCATTTCCAAAGGAACAACAGAAATACTAAAAAAACTTTCATCACTGAAATGTTGCTGAGAAAACTTCTGCTTATATTGATTTTGCTCCATACCATCGCAACCCCATTTCATGATTATGTCAAAATTGCATTTTTGTCAAACGCAATTTCTTGCAGACCTCTTCGGTTTGACATAATCGATGGATTGTGTGGTTAATTAGTGACTGCACAGGTATTTCTGCTGAGATTTCTGTAATCACAGCACCTTGTGGATAACATAGCATTTTACATTGTTTCACTTTATAATATGGTGGATAAAATTTACAATTAAATATTTCTGCTTGCTGACGCAGTATTTTGTACTGGCGACTAGACATAGAGACATCTACCATTAACGCCAGCGCTTGTTCTGGTGTAAGCTCTGATTTCTGGAGTAAGGATCTTGAGCCTTCTTAATAACAGTTCCCTGTTTGGTGAGGCAGAGGATAATTCTTTGACTATTGCTGCTGAATCTCTTTTTCCTTCTTTCATTAATTGAATGCCTGTGGCAATACTCAGTTCTTCGCTGGTGGAATTCAGGAGGTGTTTAACTTTGCGCCTCTTAGTTCTAGGAGCACAATCAATAAAACTCTTTCTGGCCGACCAATTGCAGTAAGAGAAGTTACTGACACTGATGCATTGTTGGAAACATTTTCAAATACCATTTCCCCATCGAGCCAAGAAGCGTTGTAACGAAGAAAACGTTCTTTTTGCCTCCCTATTTTTTCCCATCTAATACTAAGTGTTTGACAAAATTTTTTTACTTTAACTTTTACACACTGTAAATCACTATCAGAATATGATGCAGTTTTCATTTCATGCAAAATATGTGCAAATAAAGCATCTGTCTTGGAGTCTTTAGGTTTTGTCACCCATATTTCGAAGAGCGCCCTCCGGGAAAACGAATGCGACATTCTGTAAAGAATGAAATAATTAATAGATTCGCAAACATTCGCAAATTTTTTTTCATTGATAGACTTCACAAAACTACATGCTTTAATACCAATTTGGTCCCAAAGTAGTACTCGGTGGTACTCTAAACTAAAACCCTTGATAAAATTTTCGAAATATTTTTCTGTTGCATAAAAGTACATACCTTTCAAGACGCTTTTTCAAGCTCTTCGAAGCTGGATTTTAAACAAAAACGCCACCAGTGAAAAGAAAAAACTATTTAGATTGCACTGTTTAAGAACTTGAGACTTTGAACATCATCAGAGACGCGCAAAGGACAAGCGAACACACAGCACTGATATGAATGAATGACAGCGGCGTCGTCGCGGGCAAGTTGAAACATGTTTAGACAATCATTTCCCGTACCTCCGCGAATTTCTAGTGATACCAATACCGATACCATGTGGTCTGAACATCCTTCTACTGATATATAGCACAAGTTACACGTTTTGGAAAAATAGAAAGGTTGACTTTCGGCCCCGTAGATGGCCAAAATTACACACTGTGCAGCGTCGGGACTCATTGGTTCCAAGGACGTCCCGGTCAGAGGCGTTGCAGTGACATTAGTTGATGCCCGGTGCCACTTAAACGGACCGTTGGCTCCGCTGATGGTGAGCAGCATATCCAGCAGATTTGCAGTGAATCAGTCGGGTCCTTCTGCTTGCAACGGTTTTTGTTTGCTTCTAATTATGTAGACGTGATTCTCATGTTTGTATTTATAGAGGCTTATGAAGAAAAACATGATTTTTATATACATATTTTATTTCCTTCAAAACGCCTTTATTATATTTTTATCTCAAATGGTCCGGAATTTTACGGTGTGTTAGCTTTTACTTGCAAGAACCAAATGTTTTTTTAAATAAATGAAAGTTTCAATGAATAAGCTGAAAAATACACCAAGAGCAGGATTTAGGAATGGTTTCGCAATAGCAGAAAACTTTTTTTTTTATCTTGGCGCGTAATTTTTAATGAATTAAGAAGAGAATAGTCATAGACGAGTAGAATAGTTACTGTCGTAAATATAATATTTTTTCAAACTTCGGAGAATACTCAGTTCCATTTTATTTGTTTTTTTTATGTATAAACACATTGCATACATTTTTTTCTAAATCACTATTTTTTTCTTTTCCAAAACTCTCGGGAAGAAGAAACTAACATACAAATCTGGCTGTTGTCCCAGAAGCAAGAAGCAACACAATGTGTGGTATAACATTCTCATAGGTGATACAATCATCCACTGGGGCATTCCCAAACCCGTTTACACGGAAGAGAGGACCATCTTGGCCTTCCCGGCTTTTCATTTTATACTTCGGCATTCTTTTTGTCTGCAGACGGTAAAGAAGCTTGCATTGTAGTCTCACGAGATTGCTCCAGAGTTCAAAGACGAGCTCCATGCAGCAACACAACGAAATTCCGGCGCGATGGTTCTACGCAGTCCGTATTCGGAATGCGAAGCGTCTTTGTGTTTTCTCCACTGGCTTCCTTCCGCGCCATTCGAGTCTTGCCTGGGCCTTTTGTGCGCCGCTGGAAATATTCCTTCCGACCATAATCCCGCCGTGGAGGTGTGCGTAATAGAGAACTGCTATCTTTGTTTCATCTTATTTTCTGAGATAACATCTTCCATGCACTCCGATGTATTCACTACGCAGGAAAAGTGAATGGTTCTCCGGGTTGTCTAGGTAACATGGGAGTTGAGGGAAGGTATGTAGTACTACGATTGTGTCACTACGATACACACTATGATATTACCAAATGTAAAAAGAAATATTGAGTAGTCATTAGATATCATAAATATATTTTTTCTATTGCTTAGTTTAGACTCTAATGCAAGAGACGAATGTGACTAATGTACTATTTTACTAATTTGTAATGTTTCTGCGATCTGTCAGGCATCTATACCTTGTCGTGAATCTATAAAATTATTACAATATTTGAAGTTTAAAGATTATATTAGAGGCATTTTGATGAAAATTACAGTCTAGGCATTCATGAATTCTCTAATCTAATTTTACTTTTACTATTATTAATATAAAAACAAGAAATGTTAATGATGAAAAAGTAATCATCAGGCTGTAAATGTGAATATTTTTCTTATTATAGAATATGTTTACTCATTAATTAAGTTGAATTCAATGACACAAATACTACAAAAACTTAGTGGTGTTTTTATTGATTATGGGATAAAACTTTGGTCAGTACTCACTCACATAATAACCCATAAATTTCCAAAATATTCTGTCAAAGATAAAAGCAAAATAAAGCATCCATAAAGCTGTCCACGAGCAGCTACATTAAGAGAAATCTTCTTTTGTGAAACAAAATCATTACTTGCAATGATTTATGTCTTTTTTTGTGTTTAAGTTAGAAGTGAGTGCATGTTAATATTTTATATGTACTACTTGTCATTAGTGACTTTATTTAATTATCACGTGAAAAATGAACCTAAACTGTAATGGTAATTTGTGAATAACTGTACATTCTGATAATGTATTTCCATGTTAAATGAATATATATGTGAAAATATATAAATGAACAGGTATTACGACTCATTTTTACTCATACCATTACTACACCCAAAAAATTAAAATAGCTTTACAGGAATACAACGCAATCTATCTGTTCCTGGCTCTTCAGATACTTACGTTACCGAAACACCGACGCGAGTATTCTAAATCATGCAATTTCACATCTTTTCTCTCCCCCTACACAACAGACACAACGAAATTAATTCCTTTCGCTTCCGGTACCAAACTTTTTCCTTCGCCTGGATAGCACGGCGTGTAAAAAATATTAAGCAAACCCTATTACTCTGCGGTGCATATTGGTAGCCCGGAGGCCACAACCCCGCCAGCCCAGAGGAGAACAGTGGCGCGGGATCTTTATTGCACGAGCGGGTTGCGAGGGCCCTCGCCTTGACGCCCACAGCAGGCGCGCGCGGTAACTCGTGTTAAGTTAGTTAAATAAGTTCGTTATGTAGCGCCATTTATTTTTAACGAGTCTTCTCCCCACGCGGTATGGTGATGCATTTAAGTTCTCCCATGTTCGGAAAGTTTAGTGTCGGCGTCTTTCGTATCTAGATGAGGCAACTTCCGTTTTACTACGATTAACTTGAATGGCGCACAGCTTTAGCAATAATAAAGTAAATACTGTCATAAAATAGATTAAAAAATGTAATGAGACGCCTACGTTTAAGGTGCATGTATATGTAACAGAGATATTAGAATGAAAATTAATTAAATAATTGTATTGTTCATATTATGAGAGAATATAATAGTTTCCATTAAAAGAATAGCTTTTGTACAATCTTTACATGGAGTTCAAATGTCTGTTCTGATTTAACGATTTATTGTAATAACATCAAGTTACACTTTGAAATTTGTTAATATTGAAAGTTAAAACCCCAAATTTTCCGTTTCTGTGAATAAATTAAAATTTTTAAATTGATAATAATTATATTTCAAATATATTTTTACCTACCGTTTCTGATGAATAAATGAAATACTTTTTTAATTGATAATAATTATATTTGCTTTCGTATACTTTAACAATTTCATTAAATTCCATTTTAGAAGGTAATAACAAATCAAATGCGAGTAATCTGATATTTTAAATTAAATTGCCAAGACTGTTTCTATTTTAAGTTAAATGAACATTTCACATCCCAAGTAATAATTCAAATATTTGATTTTCATCCGAAAATACCTAATTTAAGAGATAGATTGATCAACCGAAATTTTGTGAAATCGATTTCCTTCTGTTTCTAAGAGCTGAATCGGTATGTTCCTCTCTTGAATATTCGTATATGCATGGGTCTCTATTCATGTACTTAGTGATTTAATTAATTTTTCTGGATACCAGAACTTGTAAATTGAATATCCGAAAGAAGGCGTAGAAGACTCAGACCTGTTGTGATCTGAATGGCCTACATAGAGAAGTAATGGGGAACAAAGAATTGGAAGAAGTTCAATGGAGACCCAGAAATATAAATCAAAAAGGGTAATTTTAGGGAAAGAAGAAAGTGGTTTAATTTAAAATAGTAATTTAAGAATTTGTTCGGACAAATATTTCCAAATGAATATCAACAAAGTAAAATTATTTCAGACCAACAAGTAAATTATCATATTTTTGTTAATTTCTATTCTTTTTACAATAACTATGTTTATTTAAAATTAGTTCGTTTTATTCAATTAAATCTTTCTCCATGTTTTCAAATATAAACAAACTGGCGTGAGTTTCCTTCATTATTTGTAAAATATATTACTCTACTAAGAGTAGAACGTGACTCAAAGTCGCAAACCACTAAGTTTTAGAAGTCAGTTCAAACGGAAAAAACAATCCAATTGAAGAACTCACAAAAACATTTAAATGAATTTTTCCTTCAACCAAACAGATGTCTGCTTTTCACGAGCCAATAAAACTTTTTAGGGAGTACTTGACAAAAGGAGTGAAAACGCGAGAACCAGATCATGAAAATATCGTTTTCGGTATCAATTTGCTCCGAGTTATTGCGTTGTTGAAGAGTAAATCAAGTCGCGTAATAATGAATTTCCTTCTCTCCGGTGAGAATTTTCTCGCAGCTGGAAAATATTTACTTTCACTCTCGTCCACCATGCGGCGCCCTCTACGCGGATATTTCCTCCCACCAGCGAGACGCGGCGTAGGGGGAAGTCGGGGGGGGGTGGAGGAGAAGGACGCACGGACTTCTTTGCCTTAAAGAAGCGCATGCAAGACTCCTTTCAGCATATTCCAGTCGTTATAAAAGGAGGTAACGGAGCTTATGTGTATGTGAAATTGGGGGAATTTTGTTGAAATATTGTTAACAACATGCGAATGTAAATGAATAGTTAACATTGTAGATGAGAGATTATTTCACGGCTTGGATCATCGGCATGCCATAAAATTAATTTTTTTTTTTATTTTCATATTTTATTTGTAATTTTTTCGCGAACAAACATTTGTCAAAATTGCAAATTTGTGCATGCAACAACTTGAGAGAAGTAAAGTCCTTTGATCGTACCGTAATAATATTACATTTTTAAAACTCATTAATACAAAAATTATTACATCAAATTTTAAATAAGTGTAAAAATGCAATATTTTTACTGCCTTTTAAGTGAAACTAAGTGTTTCCTACGCAATTAAGTGCGCTAAATTTATTTTAAAAAATTCTAACTCGTGACAATTAAATTTTACTGGAACTGTTATCATTCATGAGTACAACAATAATAAATTACCAAAAACAACACGAAATGAAAATCATTTGCGTTCATGGCGGCTTCTAGGGTTTGATAATTGACCAGCAATATTCTCCAAGCATAATTGCGTTCCATTTTATTTTTAAGAGCTTTTAGAAGGCCAACATATGTTGACAAATTTCTCTCGCCATGGTTTTCGGAAAGTAGTTCAAGAGAAGAACATAAAATGGAGTTCAGTGCGGAATTTCTTTCCATGTGATGGAAATAGTGTAAAATTCTGCTTACAATTATTCTAATCTATGATTTTCCATTCTCAAGGAATACGTAAATATTGATTCAAATGCAAGAAAAGATATTCCATTCTCCTTCAAATATGTATTTGCTACCTACAACATTGTCCTTATTTGTGGACCAATAAACACTCTCCGCTTAATCAGTCATTACTTAGCTTTAAAATTATTTCCAAGTGTTGTTCTCTATCTAGAACCATTTGAGAATTATTCCAAGCTTGGTGTGTAATGGAGCTAGGAAGTCATATTGAATGTTCACAAGCGGTTAATTGGAAACACTCTTCATTTTCACGAATAAAATTTGTCTTGTAGGACATGTTTACAAATAAAATGGTTTAATTTCTCACGGCTATCCTCTCCTAGTACAACAACAGATCTTTGTGTTTCTTAGTTACATAACTAGAAGGATTCCTATAACTTTTATAATCACACACATTCATTTACGTTTAGTTTCATATATTATTCGGCCTTAGTGATTAGTCAGTATTTAAATATAATTATTGATTAAAAGTAATTATGTGGAAATATCACATCAGCTGTTGAGAGTGATCACTTTGTACAGTCATTAATCAAGTAGCAAGTAGCAAATCGATTTCACTGGTGTAATATTTCTCTTTAAAATTAATACCTTTGTCTATCCATTATCGATAATGGCTTACTAGCTGAATCTGTGCGATTAAATTGAACAAAATGAAGAGCTGTAACGTTACAACAGAAAATAACTACACATGCACTGTATGGAAAATCGAGGACCTCAAAAATATTGTTGCATTTCATTAAGAGATCTACTTATTCTCCAAAACTAAAAAAAAAAAAACAGGGAAAATAAAAACTCTGGAAAAAATAATCACTATTCATTTTAAACACAAAGTATAACATCTTTCTGAAAATGTAATTAAAATGCTTCATATTTTACAAGACATGTACATCTAATCGTAGTACAGGAAAACCTGCAACGCATCTTAACTTAAAACATGATGCATTACATATAATGATAATCACTGACTTTTTTAGAGACAGATAGGAAAAGAAAAGTTGGGAACGAGTTAAGATTCTGCAAAGATTGTGCAAGTTATCAGGAATTGGTGGGAAAATGTTAATACTCTATACTTAATATACATAATTAATAATACTTCATATATATAATTAATAATACTTAATATATACTCAATTAATAATGATAAATTTAAAATCATTTCAAAATCTAATATAAGGTTGTGACAATCATGTATGTTCACAACTACAGTGTAAGTCGAGACAAGATGTTTAGTCAGAGAACAAAATAAGAGTTGGAAAACTCTTCATGATGAAAATGATGCTTTAATTCACATTGTAATGGAACGTCTTGCCTACTTATCCCAAATCTGTATGTAACCGCACCACGTTGCGGTGACAATATGAAATAAAACGACTATACCTTGAATCTCTCTACTCTATATAAAAATCTATACAAATTTATGCCCTGCTAACTTTTGCCTCCTTTATCTAAAACTGTGCCCGTTACTTAGCTACTCCTTCAATGTTATAAAACTATTGAGCGTGAGGCTGTGGTTGGCCTGTACAGGAGCCTAACGAGATACTTGGACAGTTGGGCGTAGGTCACTGTTTAATACAAAATCACGAAATCATATTATATGGCTTACTGTCAAAACCAAATACGCCCGGCATTATTTATTCTTTCTGGTTTTCACTCTTCCACACTCGCTGGAGACATAACAACAAAACATACACAAATGCAATACAATAAACAACAAAACACAATACCTGAAATACATAAAATCACATTCACTTACTATTTACACAATCGACAAAAAACAAAACAAATCATTCACACTTGAATGCGCATCCTAGTCTGTCTGAATATAGCTATTATTATTTCGCAAAACTTGGTCTTGTACATTAAAATCTAGTCTGTTCTTCTTCCCATTTATCTGAACTATTAAATTACGCAAAGTTATTGCACTTTCCTTTCGTAGAAATCGCCATCCGCGTACCGCCATTGTTCCATGTCACCTCCGTAGTATACATGTAGCATCCATTAATTCATCTCCCACAGCGTCCATCCATTTACCACGTTTGTTAACGACAAATTTACTTTAAATGAAGAATATCCCTGATTAAAACTACTCACTAATTACTATACTAGTTTCTGTAACTGCGACCGACAATATGGCGACAGTGTTCCGCGAACACTGTTTTCGTGAATATATATAAATATCTCTTCCACGTTTTATCTTTCCATTAACTCGACAGTTACTAAACACGATATATTTCACTCTATTCACAAACTGAACGCAATTTTCTATTAAAAAAAATATTTTTTCGGAGCGTTCAACATGCATCCGTATTCAAGCTATTTCGACCGCGCCTCTTCGTCATTGTTGTGTCCGGATCGTCAGCTCTTTTATTCTTTTAACATCACACGATCGCTGTTGCTTCTCCTACAAAATATTACATCATTTAATTTAATTCACATTTTCTGTTCTGGCGTAGCCTCAAGTTTCCCAACGTTGCGACTGTTACCATAATTTTCTAAATGATTTATTCTGTTGGTTCTTAAAGTTTTGTTTGTATTGCTTCACGCGTTCTCTTAATTTTTCGCCACAACACCTTTTGATTTACTGAACCTTAAAGCACAACAATGGCTATCATGTCTGTTACAAGCTGAATTATACTATACAAAATGTTCATATCTTTCGAACGCGTGATGCGTTTTCCCTTCAAATAACACGAAACGACTGCTACATGAACGCTACTGCTCTATCTTGTCCCAATTGTGAATTTGTCGCGTTTTCCGTTTACTTCTAAAACTATCGCACGCGACATCGCCTTCATCTGTTTTTAGTTCATGCGTATGTTATGCATTTCTATTTATTCTTGACTTGTGCCTTATTCTTGGGGAATCTGAATATTACATCTCCCCGCCTAAGATGTCGCTCAGATATGAACCGTCATGATGAGTCTACATCTAGCATTACATTGTTGGTCCCGTTTCTTTACCACGTATCCTCTTCCATCGGCACCTGTTACAGTTCAACGGCCATCGCCTGTTGTAGAACTTGATCTTGTACTAACAATTGCGTCTCTGAAGTACAAACACTACCGTTTCCTGCTGTTTGCGACGGACACCTGCTAATGTTTGCAGTGGCCTGCATTAAGTCGGTACGCTCTACGTCGTCTATCGGCACCTGTCACTCGCTACACCTGCTACTTCTTCACGGTCTTGTGTAGTGACCTGCATTTACTTACAACTAAATCTACCCTAAACAATCTTGCTTTCTGCTTATAATACTATTCTACTATATTACTAATTACAAACTCCTTTCTCACCACAAACCTTACAGACTCGGCTTCTTGTATAATTTAACATTAAATAGGTTTTGGACACCTATTTCTGTCCTCGATCTGCTATTACAACATTATTGTTATTGAGTACCTTCGTGATAGTATACGGACCGTCGTATATCGGAAAGAATTTCTTAAACAATTTCTGATCGGATGAGGACGAGTGAGGCGAGCGGACTAAAACCTGGTCCCTAATAAAATTGTCCCCGACAGAAATGTTTCTGAGCCTTGCTACGCTGCTTTGCCGACTTCCGCAACTGGTCATACACTATCTTCTGATCGGTAGTCACTTGTTCTAAACCGCCGATTTCCGGTGGTATTTTCACGTCATCGAATGGCCTCTTCTTCTGGCACCGAAGTGCACCTCCATGGTGTTACGTGATACTTGAGTGTGGTACTGCATTTAATACTTCGTTCAGCACGAACGGCTTCGAACCACGCTCGGTGATTTTCCGCGACATATACCGAAACAAACGTGACAATCCTCATCACTCGTTCGCTTGGTTGCTCTGTGGATGTCGCACTGCCGTGAGATGGACGGAAATCCCTAACGTTTCCATCTCTTCTTTCCATCTTCCGCTGGTGAACTGTGTCCTCTGTCGCTCAATATCTTAGTCGTTCCCACATTTCTATAAATCCTTCACTTGCCGTATACAGTTGGCGGCACTGGGCTTTCTTATCGGAAATATCTGCACAAACTTAGAAAAAACATCTATTATTACCATTAGGTGCTGGTTTCCAAACTTGGTCTTCGGCAACGGCCCATATAAATCCACCGCATACAATTCCCGTGGCCTCTGCGGTAAAATAGGCTGCCATTCACCTTCGCAGCGTCTGTTCGGCTGTTTCGTCTTTTGACAGACGTCACAGGAACTCGCTATTTGTCGCACCTCTCTTCCCATATTCGGCCAGTAACAGTAATCTGATAAGATTTGTGCGATTTTCCCACCTCCAAAATCCCCATAATGTTCATGTGTGGACGTGGCCAATTCCTTGCGACTTTCTTAGGTATCCATATTCGGAACTTCTCTTCGGCCCACCAATTTTTCTTAACAAGATTCCTTCATAAATCTTCCAATTACTTGCGTCCTTGTCTTTCCCCTTGCGGATTCGCCTTCTATCGTACGGCTGGCCATCAATCATCTTGCATATTTCCTGCGAACACGTTTCGCTGTTGCATATTGATAATTGCTCTTGTCGTCCATCGCGGGCTAATTTCTCTCACCCGAATGACTGCCATCACACTATCCAGGGCTCCTTTCTCTTTCACCTTGATTCTTGACAAGTAATCTGGCAACAGGTTCTTTCGGCCTTCGCAATATTCGATCTCGAATTGAAACTGTTGCAGCACAAAGTCCACGTAACAGTTTGTCATTATGCGTGTGGCTTCTCATCAAAAATATTAGTGCCTTATGGTCCGTAATTATGGTAAATGGGCGCCCTACTAGCAATGTTCTGAACTTCTGGGTCCACACAATAGAAGAGCTCCAACTCTGTCGCGCCGTAATTCATTTCGCTTCCTTTAGTGCGCGACTGTCCAAAGCCACTATCTGTTGTTCGCCACATTCGCCCAGTTGGAACAGCACAGCCCTAGAGCGAATCCACTGCTGTCCGTCTGTACGTACATTCTACGTCGAAAATCCGGATATTGTACTATATACTGCGTTCGAAAGCGCTCAGCAACTCCTCGAATGCTTCCTGGCATTGTTGCGTCCACCTGCCTTTTGCTTCCTTTCCTTAACAAGTGCAACAGTGGTACTACCTTTGCGAGTAATTCTTTACGAATCGGCGTAATAGTTACATATTCCAAATATTCGCCGCAACCCTCGCACATTTTGGGTGGTGGTAATTTCGAATTATCTCCTTTTATTTTCCTGCATCTTCATCCCGCACTTGATATTTCGTGCCCATGAATTGCACTTGCTGACGACCAAACTCGCATTTCTCTAGATTCAATTTCAAGTTGAACTTCTCGAAAACCTCTAATAATTTCCTCAAGTTTCTCAGGTGCGATTCCAAATCCTTCGAAAACAAAATAATATCGTCAACGTACATCACCATAGTGCTCTTCAACTCAACCGGGATTACATCGTTCAAATATCGGATTAGCGCTGCTCAGAATTTTTCAATCGAACGGCAGTCTCGTAAATGAATACACCGTCCCTTCAAATTTGAAGCTGATGTATTGTTGGCTTCCCGCTTCTACCTCGATCTGCCAGTACGCGGATGAAAATCTAACGCGCTAAGATTTTGGCTCCTCTAACTTCATCACCATTTCATTTACAGTTGGTGGCGTTTCATACCGTGGAATCGTGACCATGTTGAGTCTTCGCGTCTAGACACAGACGAATGCTTCCATTTTTCTTACCACTACGACCAACGGACTTATATACGGGTTATTGCCTTTGGACAACGCCCTTCTGCTCCATTTCCTTAATAAGTTGGCGCACCTGCTCATGGTACACTTGTGGTACGGGATATTGTTTCGTAGAGAACGGCGTCGTATCTTTCAACTGCAGCTTGAACTTATAGCCCTTCACCGGCTCTGACGACTTCAAAACACTAATAAATTCTCTTAACAGTTGACGAACTCTTACCGGACAGCCTTCTGATCGATGACCTCTTCGCAGCCCTTTCTACATTTTGGAGAATTTCTTCCATACTAGCTTGCAGTTCGTCTCCTTCCGCCTCCGCCCCATCAAGTTCAGCGACCACTGACCTACTTTCAATAGAACCTCGTGACTTGAGCATTATCTTCTTGCTCCTACGTCCACGACGGCTTGACAAGCATCCAGTGCGTCCATCCCCACGATGACGTCACGGATCAGCCCCGGACAACGATTGCTGCTACCTCGATCGTTACTCTCCCAAATCTATCTCCAACCAGATTTGTTTCCCTGTAGTGTTGGCTGCTTTCCTATTCGCCATGATCACGCGGAGCTTCCGCGTCGGTAATTCAATCAACATGTACCCTTCCTTTTGCACCTTCTTACAAAATTCTCCGACACTGACTAATATGCTGCCTGTATCTACTAGCGCCGAACTTCTCTCCGTAGCACCTGCCTTGCAAAATCAAGCATTTGCTCGGCCCTGCGCCTTCGTGTTTCTTCTCTCAGCAATTCGTCACCTCAACGACAATACTCGATGGCCTCAATCGTTACGATATTTCTTTTCGTCTCGTTTGTTCGACCACCTTTCGCCCCAAACGTGTTTAGTTTCCTTCCTAGGTACTGATTCCCATCGGCCTTGCGCTCCTTCCGCCTTCGCTTGGTTATGATCCCGGACCTCTTGTTCCATTCGTTCCGCGCCTGCTCGTTCGCCGTCCTTCGGCTTTGGTTTTGCTGCGCCTGCCCGTCTTGCGCCTTCTCTTCCCTCCTCGAGGCTTCTCTTTGCGCACCTCTACTGCGCACACATTATCTTGCCGATATCGCCTCCCTTGTATCGGTGGTTGCCATTTCCGTTCCCGGGATTCGAGCCTTCCGTCACGCCGTCCGTTCATTGTCGTCGTTCGCCTGCTCGAACCGACTACTCTCTATCAATGCCTCTATGGTTTCCGGCATATTATTCCATAGTAAGTTTCGTATTCCACTCGGCATTTGTCGAATCAAATTGAATAACTTCGGCTGGGTTGAAATCTTGCTACATAACTTAAACGCGCTGACTTTACGAGTGACAAAGTCGCTCATGGTTTCGGCGTCTCCTTTCGATATCGTTCCGACATCAACCGGTATTTAACTCGAATCGGTGGTGTTGGTTCCAATACCTTCTAAAATTTTTCGCGCCATTCCCCATAAATTTGCGGTGTTGGTGTTAATGCTGCCACCAATGCTGCGCCTTTGAGCAAGGCTCTCGACAAACCTCAATTTCATTCCTTCCGGAATGTTATTTACTTTTAAAATAGTTCTCGAGTCGCCGTCAAGAACGAATATGGTTGTTCTCTGCTCTCCCCGTGAAAACGTAGATAATTCGGCAACGTTGCATGCCCTATCGCGTAACCATTGCCATTCAATCGTCGCGCTGCATACACCTGCTGTTCGAGGTCGGCAATTTTGTTCATAATTTCTTTATCGACTTCTTTGTCGATCCTATTCTGCCAATTTCCGACTATCGAATTCTCCTGAACAGCCGTTTTAATATTCTATCGATTTTACTGATCGATTCTCGACGACCTATACGCACGTCTTGCTGTCGCGCTACTTCCCTGAAGTCTTGCACATTCCTGTCGATTTCTGACGATCGCGTTTCTTGCAGCCGTACCGATTGTTGTAAAGTGCCCACGGTCGATTGAATTTCGCCTACACCTGTACTGAGCTGCTGGTTGAACACCTCTTGAACTGCGAAACGAGTTTCTGACGTCTCTTGCACCGTTTTCGCGTTTTGTTCTAACCTAGTGAACGGCAATTGTCTCTACTTTAAATGAGCTCACTTCGTCTTGAATTTTCGACACTGCGACTTGCACCTCATTCTGCAATGTGTTTAGCGCGGCATTGATACTTCTATTCTGCTCTACAACTTCCTCAAATTTATTCTCTATCTGTTTTGCAAGTTGTTTTCCAACCTCGCACTATCACTTCTCATTTCCTGCATTAACCGTAATAACATCGACAGAGTGGGTTCCGATGCACCTTGCACCTCCGGAACAATTTCACCTGCAGCTTCCTGGCTCATATTTGCACCTTGCGTATCTGTCGCCCTTCTAATTCTAATTCCTCTAGATGTTGGCCCTCTTCATCCTCATCGCGAGCGGAAATTGTTTCTGAATCCGACGCATCCCGTGTACTTAACATTTTGCCACTACGCGTCTCCATTTTGAATTGTACTATGTTTTACTTACAATTAGTTTTGACCTTTTTCACCTAGCCCACTTGCGTACTATTGTAGTGTCCCAGTATTCGTCCTACTCCCACCCACGTTGCGGCGCCAATTATGTAATGGAACGTCTTGCCTACTTATCCCAAATCTGTATGTAACCGCACCACGTTGCGGTGACAATATGAAATAAAACGACTATACCTTGAATCTCTCTACTCTATATAAAAATCTATACAAATTTATGCCCTGCTAACTTTTGCCTCCTTTATCTAAAACTGTGCCCGTTACTTAGCTACTCCTTCAATGTTATAAAACTATTGAGCGTGAGGCTGTGGTTGGCCTGTACAGGAGCCTAACGAGATACTTGGACAGTTGGGCGTAGGTCACTGTTTAATACAAAATCACGAAATCATATTATATGGCTTACTGTCGAACCAAATACGTCCGGCATTATTTATTCTTTCTGGTTTTCACTCTCCACACTCCACTGGAGACATAACAACAAAACATACACAAATGCAATACAATAAACAACAAAACACAATACCTGAAATACATAAAATCACATTACACTTACTATTTACACAATCGACAAAAAACAAACAAATCATTCCACTTGAATCGCATCCCTAGTCTGTCTGAATATAGCCTATTATTATTTCCGCAAAACTTGGTCTTGTACATTAAAATCTAGTCTGTTCTTTCTTCCCATTTATCTGAACTATTAAATTACGCAAAGTTATTGTACTTTCCTTTCGTAGAAATCGGCCATCCGTACCGCCATTGTTCCATGTCACCTCGTAGTATACATGTAGCATCCATTAATTCATCTCCCACAGCGTCCATCCATTTCCACACGTTTGTTAACGACAAATTTACTTTAAATGAAGAATATCCTGATTAAAACTACTCACTAATTACTATACTAGTTTCTGTTAATGCGACCGACAATATGGCGACAGTGTTCCATGAACACTGTTTTCGTGAATATATATAAATATCTCTTCCACGTTTTATCTTTCCATTAACTCGACAGTTACTAAACACGATATATTTCACTCTATTACAAACTGAACGCAATTTTCTATTAAAATAAAATTTTTGCGGAGCGTTTCAACATGCATCCGTATTCAAGCTATTTCGACCGCGCTCTCTTCGTCATTGTTGTGTCCGGATCGTCAGCTCTTTTATTCTTTTTAAAATCACACGATCGCTGTTGCTTCTCCTACAAAATATTACATCATTTAATTTAATTCACATTTTCTGTTCTGGCGTAGCCCCTCAAGTTTCCCAACGTTGCGACTGTTACCATAATTTTCTAAATGATTTATTCTGTTGGTTCTTAAAGTTTTGTTTGTATTGCTTCACGCGTTCTCTTAATTTTCGCCACAAACACCTTTTGATTTACTGAACCTTAAAGCACAACAATGGCTATCATGTCTGTTTACAAGCTGAATTTATACTATACAAAAATGTTCATATCTTTCGAACGCGTGATGCGATTTCCTTCAAATAACTTGCAAACGACTTCGCTCATGAACGCTACTGCTCTATCTTGTCCCAATTGTAATTTGTCGCGTTTTCCGTTTACTTCTAAAACTATCGCTACGCGACATCGCCTTCATCTGTTTTTACAGTTCATGTTAATGTTATGCATTTTCTATTTATTCTTTGACTTGTGCCTTATTCTTGGGGGGAATCATGGAATATTACAATATCAGCACCTGAATGAACACACTTCATTTGAATTGGGTGAAGATATATGACACACTTTATTTCATTGATGTTCTAGAATCAAACTTCCTGAATTGTGTGATGATACTCTTCCAAGCGTGAGTGATCGACCTTCTGCAAAAAAGTTTAATTATGATAATTGTGAATATCGTAGGAATTTAGTTTTAGAAAGCAAAGGGAAAATATCTGGAGATATTTCTTTTGATAACCTGCAACACGGTGGTTTGTAGTATATTTCAACTGATGCAAATGATCCAGGTAATTGTATCATACGGTGAGCTTAGTTTATTACGTATTCTGAGGAGAAAAGGAAAACGATCCTTTCAAAGCTCAGACATCCATAATATGTCGTTGCTAAGGCAAATGTTAAACTGCTAAACTTGGATGAATATCAATTTTGTGGACGAGGATCTTGTTTAGTATCAAAAGGTCATTTGATATTTTAATAGTATTGTTTAATAATAAGTGTCGCCTCCTATATTATTTCAGTAGTATACATGCTTTTTCGGCTCTCACGTGGAACCAATCTTTATAAATGATGTCTCCAAAGAAAGAGTATTTTACGTAGACGTGACGAATTGCACTTTCACTTTAAAAATATGAAGGATTTGTATAGAAAAAGCATCTAAATATTAATGTCAAATGCAACCCGCAACATTGTGATTCTTTTAATCAGTGTGGTTAAGTAACTCTTTAAAAAGTAAAAGTTTGAGGCCAAAGGCTTAAAAGAAACGTTTCTCATACCGTATTCTACAGGATGAGATCTTCTTGAACATTCTATTACATTTTTGCTGGGCAGGCGATTTTCGAATATACCCCATCTGCCAGAGCCTGCAGAATCTGCAGCACTATGTGAAATTAAACGAATTACATGATATTCTACGCGACTGAATTACACGGTGTATCTCTCTGCTTGGTAATAACCGAAAATAAAAAATCGTGTTGACGAAGAACGAGGATTTTGTCAAATTATTTGTTCGACATTTTCAGTTGTTGTTTTTTTTTCGTCATTTTCAAAGGAACAATTGATGAAAACAACAAATCAGGATCAGCTGTATTTGTGCTTTCAAGACATTTTGGGTCATAGTTTGAGAGTCAGAAACTTCTATCAAAACCCCATTTGTATATGATATCCCAATTGGAATTATTATGCTCACTAACCACTGTACTGAGAACTTCGTTCTGTGCTAAACATAAACGATGTGCGGTATGATCGAGAGAATTTGTAATTTAACTTAAGCTTTTGTCTCTGAAATTATTATATCGTTGATGTACCACCGCTGTTTCACTTTTAACACTTTGATGTAGGCCGGGTATGTCACAATGTATCTCTTTCGCAGTTTCTTAATCGATTGTATGTGATTTGCTCAATTTTGCATCTACCATTGATGCCAGGATTTTTCTGGAGTGTAGCGATGAACATTATTCTTTGTCCCGTGCAAGCGCTTCTTTGTTCTTAACGAGGATCTGATATTGTAAACGCTTTTTATAACTTCAGCCACATTTCGTTTGCCTAGTTTTGAAACACCAGTTTTAGTTGCAAACGCCACATCTTGGGAGCTGTGGCTCTCGACTAAGTTTTTTGTGCGCCTTCTCTTTGTCTAGCGCTCAATGTGTCAAATTCTCGTTGTGTTTTATCACTTATGGATTTTAAGCCACTTATATGTTGTGGAAGACAAGTAATTTCTTCTCTTAACCAATCGTTATTGTGTTTCAAAAAAGATTCCTTATTTCTTCCACCAGTGTTCCAACGACGTACAATATTAATAGTAAAGAAATTGATATTACTGATTCTTCTGGAATATTTGGTATTCTTGATGAAACGAAATATACAATAAGCTTCCTTATACGCGTTGTATTCGCTCGGGAAACAAGACTTTCGCGAGAAAGAATTTCATACAATTGAAGTCCGTCACTCCCAGCGGCGCACCCACCAAGAAAGAAAACTAAATAATGCAACGTCTGCAGGTCTTTGCACATTAAAATTAGTGTCATTGTAAAGGTTGATAAATACTCTACATTATATAAAATATCTGTTGTGTTACAAAGTGTAACAATTTAGTTCTACTCGAATCAATTCCCTATAAAAGTTGAACGTTCATTTCTCCCCTATATTTTAGAAAATAAAATCTGTATTTATAAAACGTTAAATTCACTTACAAGTTAGTGAATACTTTACCTGAGGAACTTGATGTCATGTTGACACTAAAACTATTCACACTAATATACTAGATATGTGTACGTACACTTAGAACACAACCATCCCATCAATGTTCACACCCGACGGAACGCGCTCCGCAATTACGCTGGTTTCAAGAAGCTTATTATCTACGCTTCACAGAATACGTCTATTCATCTTTTTCGAACAATTGAAGCTCTGTTCACAATCCTGAATCGATATATTGAGGTTTCAACAACTTTGGTTTCAAGGCGAATGTCCCCTTAAATGGGCACTGTAGGCCGTTGAGATTCCCGCGAGTGGGGGGCAGAAGTACGAAGAGCATATGTGGCCAAGCGATGGAACGCTTGGAGAATACGCGCGGGAGCTGTTGTCAAGGGACGATGGGGAGGATAAAGTAGGCCAGGAGCCAGCGCTTGCCACCGCTCTAGCCGTTTCTATAGTTTCAGCCAGGTCAATACTTTTGCGAAGAAGTTACATTAAGGATTAATCCAAGATCAATAAATTCATCATTGAATAAATGAAGTGTACAGATTTAATGACGCGTTAGATTATGTACATCCCTTAGTAAGACGATCAGTCAGAAAATGCAAGTTATAAATGTGATAATATATACGCGAACACAGCCATTTCGAAATACTTTATTGGATAACCTTCAATTCAAATTGTCTCTTTCATTTTCAATTTTTTCTTAGAGAATTATAGTCAGCGCACGCATGATCCGAAGATTACTCAAAACAGCTGTAAATATTAGTACAATTTGTTCTTGTAGCAATGGAATCTAAAGAAGTTCAGGAATTCTAACAACTCGTTCAAAACGTAGCAGAATGTTTGCAAAACATGTAGCTGAAAACAAGGTAATCCCATTAAAAGGACTAATGTAAGATAAAGAGCAATTTTCTGAGGTAAACAGCATGTTAAACAATCCCGATCAAAGAAATTTCGAGTACTTACGATGTCTGTCGGGCAGAAACGCAACAAACGTGTTGCCATTTCGTACTGTGAAACAATACGATCCCTTTAAATCTGGCGAGTGACAGACATGGACCTATTTTTCGAGCATCCCGCCTCCCACTTTGATGCGCGTATCGAAATTTTCAGCCGCGATGGGGAAGAAATTGAATTCGCGCTGGGGATTCCCGGGGGTCCCATGCTACGCAGGCGAGATGAGCTGCCTCTCAGCGGAGAATTCCACGGCGCGACGCCCCCTTGCGGCGGACCATGTTGCTTCTCTCGGCACCGTCTGCCACCGCCCGCCCTTTAACGCTTCTTCTTCTCCCTTCACTTTCTCGTGTGTGCTACGTAGGAAGAGAACGTGGTATGCGACTGCCGGAATAAGTGTCGATTTTCCGACAGAAAAACGTTTTGTGGGACAATGATATGGAAAAGTGGATTTTCGTGCTCATATATGGTAATAGTAGTTTACGATATAAGTGTCGTAAAGCATCTTATTACAATACGAGATTGGAAGATTGCCAAACGAGGCCGTTAGGCCGAGTTTGGTAACCAATCGAGTATTGTAATAAGATGTTACGACACGTATATCGTACAACGTTTTATCCACTTTGTAAAAATTAGTTAGATTTAATCTAAAAGATCGTCCTACGCGTTCGTTTAGTACTAACGATTTATTTTCTAGAAGTGGCGACACTGTTTCTAACAATGATAACAATTGAAACACATTTGGTGTCAACCTCAAGCTTTGTGTATTCTTTCCACGGTGTAAGAGTATTTTTTTCCAATATGAGTGACAGCAGCTGTGATTCTGACATCGAAATAACAGCAAATGCTGCTCTAGACACGCTATTACCAGAGAAATCACGAAAAAATATGAGCGTGAATACACTTTATTTAGAGACTGAGTGCAACCAAACATATTAAAACCATTTCGGAAAAAGTTATGATGGCGTACTTCTGGTAAGTCTAAAAAGAGAAACCCTCAAGTCTATGGTCACATTATTCCATGTTAAAGAGTACAATATTACTTAATGATAATGTGGACATAAGTAAGTTCACACAATTGATAGCTTTCTTAAAAAGAAAGAGCGAAGGATACATGAGCAAGAAATCTAAAATATTTTCGAAAGATGACATACATAAATTTTTAATAGAGGCAGATAATGAAATTTATTTAATGATGAAGGTGACATTAATAAAAAATTTAGAATTAAGTGATATAGAGGATAAGAATACGTATATTATAATTAATATACCAAACACCAAGACATTAATTTCAAGACAATTTGTTATTACTCAAGGAAGTGTCAAAGAATTCAACTGTTTGGAGACTTTTCGTCAATATTTTCGCCTTCGGCCGGAAAATGTCAAGCACGATCGTTTCTTTCTCTCCTACAAGAATGGAAAATGTTCTTCGCAACCAGTTGGGATAAATACTTTTGGAAACATTCCAAAAAAAATAGCAATGTATCTTGGTTTGAAGAATTCTGAAACTTTACAGGACATTGCTTTCGTCGATCATCTGCTTCTTTACTCGCCGATGCAGGTGCTGACATGAATGTGTTAAAGAGGCACGGTGGATGGAAGTCAAATTCTGTTGCTGAAGGTTATGTCGAAACATCAGTGCAAAATAAAAAAGAGATAGCTATGAAAATTATGGGGGAAAATATTTCGAATGTGGAATCTACAAATATTTCAAATGCAAATATGAATTGTACAGCTTCAACATCATCGGGAATTACGGTATCAAATTGCAGCAAATTTGTAATTAATGTTTACAACAAATAAGCATAGCTATTATTATAATTTGAACTCTTATTCTGTTAAAAAGTTATGTCAATAAAAATTCTTTGAACAATTGTTGTTATTTTTAATAGTAGGAATCAAGCTAGTCGCGGAATAACCCATTACAAAACGAGTGTCGTAATGAAGTACTTTACCGCACTGGGTGCGGTAAAGAGCTTCATTACGACACTGAACCTAATGTCGTAATGTTTGACTTTACCTAACCAAAGTGGATAAATTACTTTTTAGACAACCGTTGATAAAAAGGTTACCTTTATGGCAAGCGTAGAGTGATAAAGTTCAATTTTAAGCCCTAGAACTACAAGTGGGACAATGCTCTAATGTTCAAATAAAACAGTGAATGCAACAAAAAAAAAAAAAAAAATTAATTTTTAATTAAAAAAAAAAAAGGGGCATTCCTCTATTCTTCAAAAAGTGAATTAATGTAACATAGTACCACAAGTAATATTAATAACCATTTTGATCGAAGGATTGTGGCTCTCGGCCTGTCAGCGTCATGTCGCAACATTTCCTACTCGCAAACAAAAAGTCACTTTTACCACAAGTAATATCAATAACCATTCTCGTATAATCTTTTAGTAACAATCTACGTTATTTAGATTCCTAATGCCGAAAAAGGATTGTTCTTTTAGTAAAATGTCTGTCTGTTCGCCTGTCTGTCCATCTCTCTGTATACAACACTGCGTCTAAAATATATACAGATCCCCCAAAATAGAAATTCCCCAGTTAATGTAACAGATCCACGGTCCTTTCTAATTCCTAACGGATAACGGGTAACGGATTCCTTAGAATTTGAATCACATATTTTCATTTTTAAAGGTTGACGAAGCTCCTGCGACGTTTTGAAAATGTTTTCAAAGATGTCTCCAGAGAAGCAAACCAACAGAACTCATACGCAATCAAAATAGCACATGTCCAATTTTCATTACAACCTCTGAAATTAAAAAAAAATACAGCAGTCTTTTAGCTCTCTTTAGTGGCTTTCGTTTAAATATGAAGAACATCAGAGGTCGGGAGTCCCAAGACAGCTCACATGAGTAAGATGTCTTGGAACTCCCAATCTCAAGCACATTATTGACGGTAGGGAATTTTTTCTCAATGAAAACTGTTATCATAAATTTGACCCTCAGAAAATGTGACGTCCATTTTTTTAAAATATAAGTACTTTCACGTAATTTTGAGTAAAATCCTGACAATTTAAAATAAAGAATTGTCTCCTCACGAAGTTTCCATGTCATTTTAAAATTTGAACAATACAATCTCACCGTTTTATTAGCCTCTCTCATTTAGGTATCGCAGGTTCCACTTGCACATAGCTCTCAATCCTAATACTTCATGTTATCTTTGCTGTACGATTATATCACAAATCCGCACCGAGTTAACATATAGAAGTGTTTGATCATGGAAGCCAAGTATCCATTTCACGCAAGTCACCAAATTCCATGAGCAAAGCGGCTCTGAAATGTAGTAGCATAGCAAAGCGGAAACTCACGGCTTTCTCCGTAGCGTCGGGAAGCTCCCAACATTCTCGTTGGTTCTCGATCGAAGATAAGGAATGGCAGAGTTCGGGAGTCCCAAGGGAGCATAGAGGAGTTTGCAAGTCCTCAGGTCCGGAACTCAAGCCGGAACGCCGTCAGCTTGGCAGCACTCTACGCCTGCAGGCGACGTGACATTATGGGAGGCTAAACTCTCAAATGAAATACCTGCAGTTTCGAATGGTGGTTCGAATAGCGTGTTCAATAATTTTTTCCACTATCTTTCGCACATTCGACTCTGTTTTTGCGTTACAAATCATTTAATTTTCTTTCCATCTCACTTGCATCGTTCATGATAAACGGTAATGGATCATAGTCATCTACATAACTAGATGAGGATGGAAGGAGGTCGTTTTTCGTAGTGCCATGGGAATTAAAACCGACGACACGTTATGACCTAGAAAACTTAAGGTACTCCAAACGTCATTGAATGGGAGGAGATCACTACGACAAATAATGATAACAAAAACTAGTACTCAACAGTAAAAATCGTATTACATATGGCATGAAATCAAAGGGCAAATTTAAAGATAAAATCACAAAAAGAAGACGATATTTTAAAACGCGTAAGAGTGCACTTAGTCATTTAAAGATAGGGTTAGTGATTTTTCAAACTTTCATGAGACATGTTTAAAAAAATTTGAATAGATTCGAATGTCAAATAAATGATTAATATTAATTATGGGGGGAAATTTAAAAATGGAAAACAATGGAAATCGTTTTAGGTAAACAGAAAATATTATAAAATGTAAACCGATAGTTACAGATTTGAACGTCATTAGCTCGATATGAAACACACAAACAACCACGTCCTTTATGATATCGGCCATGTGTCGTTCATTGCTTTTCGTATTATGTTTTATAAAACATATACACAAATAAGACAACCCTTTTCTTGAAGTAAAATTTATCTGCCATGTTTAGCTATTGCTTCTTCGTTTCGATTACTCTAAATGGGCTGCAAAATCCTTAACACACGTTCGTCATTATGAGTGGCTGTTCGTTCCTCTGATTTGTTGAATTAAATCAACGAAACAGTATTCTTATTATGAAAATATCTCAAGGTCTTCGTTCATATTCTCTCGTGTGCGATTAATTTATAAACAACAATATTTGGGTAATTTTCTTATTTCATGAGCTATGATGATAACCTAGCACGTATTATAAGGAAGTATGAAACAATAACACCATTTATTAATGTTTAAGTGTATCTAATCTTAAAAATTCTACGTACAATCTGGAAAAATGTTTATTCTGTGCAAAGGTTAGACGTGTTTTCCATGGAAGTACCGTGCTTCTTCGTAGGAAGCAAGTTGTAACATTCACAAAAAGAGGTACAGAAATTAATTTTAATTGGGGGAAATCACGTTCAAAATTATACAAATTCTGGGCCCATGTGCTTCTCATCATTCGTTACACATTGCTTCCAAGATAGTTGTCTTAGAGCAAGGGTTCTGTACAGGTGTGGGCGCAGACGACCTGGCTGCTGTTTGAAGTGTCAATGTGAGCACCTGGGTTTTCAATGTGGAGAAAACTCCTTTTAATTCCTTTTTATGCATTAATATAGTTGCCGACGGAAAACCTTTTTTCAGTTCTGTAGCAATAATACATCATACCATCATCTCTTGATAGTATTTTACACCGCTACTCTGAAAACTGTTCAAAGATGAATTCTCATTTAAAATTTTTTCATAAACACATTATTTTCTATTGTAAATAATATTTTAAAAGATAATGAAAGTAGAAATAAATGTGTAAAATAATTAAAAATATATGTGTAGCTTAATGTTAATAACTCATTTAATTTTATTAAGAAGGAATTATTAATCACGCAATATGATATTAAATATATCATTCTTTAAGATTTATTACTGAATTTTCTTATACATGATAAATTTATTAATAAGGGGAAAAAATCTGGCACGTTTTCGTTTTCTGAATTCCTATTCTTCCTATTACTAAACAAATTTGAATTACGTAAAAAGATACCAACGAGTATGTTTGGTAACATTCAAAAACTAGAAATGTTCCCAAACAGTACAAAATATTTTTTCATCAGTAATAGAACTACATATTTAATTTCATGGTAGTGCTAACGGAATAATGATTTCACATCCTGCTCCTTTTTGTAAATATCCATAAAAGGATATAAATCAACAAAACGTGCGCAGATATTGAAGCTACATTTATGTCCAGATGCAAAGCAAGGGGCCATCTCAGCATTTGCTCAATGGATCAGGGAAACTGGGCAAAAACCTGATCGAGATGGAGATTATTGATTCAGAAGTTCAAATTCAGCACTTGTTACAGTACAGATGTACAGATGTTATATAGTACAGATGTTAACATTTGTTTTAAGGTATTTACAGCTATTATAATTACTTTGCTACACAATATTGTAAGAAATGTATTTACATCATTATTATCATTCTCATTATTTAGTTTCTATTCTCCAGATATAGTGTTATCCAGCAGAATATATATTACTATATAAAATGGTTTATTTTATAAACAACTTCAGTCTGGGAAGAGAAACTTTTGTTGGATCAAAAATCCAACAGGGCTGAATGTGACAAATATTGCTTCACTTTGTTTAGAGGTTTTCTTGTAAATGCTCCTACATTTTTCTGTTTTCAGAAAGTCTGGGTACTACTCTATGTACTTCTCCAGAATATTACTATGCTACATCTCAAGCGAGCATATACTACATTCGCAAATGCAACAGGCTGAATGAAAACCGACTGAATTTGAAATAATTCTGACTGACAAATATAATTCGCTTAATTTTGCTTTTAATCGTTTATTTGGGGTTTGATTGAATTTCGGGGCCTACAATTGTTGTTACATTCACGACAGTCAATTACACATTGTTCATTTTCAATGACGCATCCGATTGCCTGTTTGAAATTCCAGACTGCCACGTTTTTTGCAATGAATATACCATCACCAGCAAATAATTTGTTTTTCCGTTTCACACGTTCTATTTTTAAGAAATAAATAAGCTCTTTGAATTCAAATTAGAAAAGATTTTATATCGTTAGTTTTGTTTCAAAGATATACATTTCAGTCTTATCTAATAAACAATCTTTATTGCAACATCGTCTTTTGGACCCGCCTACCGCACACAGTAGAGACACAATCACATAATAATGTCTCGTAGTTATCTGCCAACATTAGCCAGCATTCCACTATATATTGTCTCAATTCTTCTAGTATCGTGACGTAAATTTGCAATGTTAATCACTTAAAACATGATTCTTTGTGAGAGGATATCTAAATGAGAACTGAAGTAGAGGATCTTCAAGGGCATGTTGCTACCCGGTTTTTAATACTATGCAAACATATCTTCTAGTATGAATCTCTTATTTATTTGCCTTACTTATTTGCCAGAGAAGGACCTGGTGGACGTATCTGCAGGGCCGGTGAGGCTGGAACGGTCGGAGACCGGCGCTGCTCAAGGTAGCCGGGCCAAAGGGCGGTGGCTCCTAGAACGGCCTCTGGTGGTGAGATTGTTTGACGGCTAGAGAAGGTCCTGGTGGACGTATCTGCAGGGCCGGTGAGGCTGGAACAGTCGGAGACCGGCGCTGCTCAAGGTGGCCGGGCCAAAGGGCTTGGCCCCTAGAACGGCCTCTAGTAATGAGAATGTTTGATGGCCAGATAAGGTCCTGGTGGACGTATCTGCTGGGCCGCGAGGCTGGAGCGGTCGGCGCCGCGCTGCTCAAGGCGGCCTACAACGGTCCTTGCTAATGAGAACGTTCGGTGGTCGGAGACCGCCCTGGGAGGCGAAATAGCTGGCGGCGACGCTCAGTTCCTGCTTAGTGAGTAATGGTGCACGTATGCCTTGGAACTGGCCAGCTTTTAGAGTGCCAGCGCGCGCTCTGCTCTCCCTTCAGTATTTTTATATTTATGTTCTTCTACCCATCTTTCAAGGCGTAAGTAGTTTCTTCAAGGAAGAATTGGAAATAACGGAATGTCGTGAGTAGTCGATTAAACACAAGTAGGTTTTCTACATTATCTATCAGGTGTTGATGGGGCTTTCATAGTTTAGTACAATCTTTATATATTACCAAGACTTTACTTAACCATTTACGAGGAACGTAATCAAAAGCTTTCTTGTAGTCAACAAATACCACGGAAGGATTTCGTTTCTTGCTGGGTGTTCTTCTTGCTATTATTATTTTTATTATTATTGTTATTATTATTGTTATTAATATTATTATTAGCCAATAAAATACCATTAAGGACCAGGGCCTCCTGCAGAGCAAGGAAGATTTGAACATCACACTACATACATTGAATGTTATAAAGTTTATAGACACTTATCAAATTTACTGATATACAACAAATAACAGAAGAGAGTACGCTTAAAAAAGAAGAACTCATACATTGCATTTTCTTACTATTTCAAAATTATTGTCACTGTCTCTCATGACATAATTTCCACATAGATTTGTCTTTAATCAGACGTGGCAAAGTAGCATCAGCCCATCCCTTAAAATCATCTGACCGTCTTTCTCATTCATATTGCACTCTTGAGCAACAAGAATGAAAGGTAAAATATTTCCATCGTAAAGAATTGTTTTAGGATTAACTTTATACCAGCCTATGCATAACCATTCAGTCAGTTTTGTATTGTATATCACATTAAAGGCAAAAAGGAAACTACATTTCTGTTTTTAACAACAGTTGTAGTTCTAAGTCTTATTGACGATGCCAATATTGGATAATTTTTACGTTGACTTCAATACATTCCACTATTTGAGTCTAGAAGAGAGAATCATTGAATTCTTATTCAGATATTTTATACGATTCATCAAAAATTCGAGTCTGAAAGATATTCTGTTAGTGACCCTTCAAAATCTTCTTCTGATTCTGTATCACAATTGTTTGATCGATCCAGCAACGGCAAATTTTCCCCGTGCGGGGCAGTTTCTATTGCAGAGGTAGCGCATTATATGCATTTCTCTTTCAATTTATGCTACATAGAGAAGGTGTAATGCAAAAAGCAGTCCTAATGCTAGGGTTCCCGTCACACAATTAGAAAGACAAACCGCATGGCACTTTTTTACTTCATTCACGTACAAAGGCATATTCCACAAGGGCACTCATGATATATGGTACTAAAATCTTATCTCGGTCTCGGAGTTTCCATACAAAGTAGAGATTGTAGGTTTTTTTTAGCAGAGGTTTTCATGAATGCTTCTAACCTTTAAAAAGAACATTACTTCAATTATAGGAGAGAAGATTTGCACTATCACGGATTTAGGTCACATCCATTCCACAACAACCATAGAAACAGTCAGTTATCTGTTGTATAACTAAATGCGCTGATCCCACAAGAGGTAAAGAACACGGTTCGCACGCACTTCATAATTCAGCGTAACTACGCTTAGTGTAACTTTCTGTTATCTTTGAAACGAAAGCTAATTATGGAATCTCATTTTCATGATCATTTTCTGCAACTTAAAAATAGCTTAAAATTATTTATTTCATTGAAGATACAATTTATTTGTAGACCAGTGAGAGGACGGAAGCATATTATTAACATATAAATGAAATAAGACGCCCTAAAATGGAAACCTGGGGGACCCAAATTCAATTGGCAATGAAGCAGAAGAGTGAGTAAATGTTCTTTCATCATGAACGATATTTTAAATCTAAAACAACGAAATTTTAAAATGTTGATCTTGAATTGTGTTTTAAAAAGTACCTCCGTTTCCATGTTAAATCAGTCAAGTGTAAATACATTTGAATTTTTATTAATACAAATTTCCAAAAAATGATAAAAATAATCTCATAATTAATTTTGTTCCTCCAGGTTCCACAAAAAGTATTTCATGAGACACTAATACGGAAATATTAAATGCAACGTTTTTGCTTATTCTGGATCAGGTTGCAAATTGGAATACTAACATTTTTTCATTCCAATTTTCAATTTCCATTTGCATGATACCTGGTAATAACACACAAAAAGTTTGAGAGTAAAATCATTCTTATTGAGAGTTAAGTTATCAAAATATCACTCAATTTTCCATTGACTCTTAGAATACAAAACATAAAAATAATTAAAAATAAATTCCTTGCCTCCCAGACATTTTCTACCCGCCATCTACTGATCATCTTCCCAAACGTCCTCTTCCGCCTCGAGAAGTCTATTCTTCTTGCTTCCCGTACTCGATGACCACCATCTCGCACCTAAAAAAAATTCCGTCTCCAATGAAATATGTATAATTTAAATTATAAAGTAAGGAAACGTCTTTTTGAAATAGTTCGAAAAACAGTATATGGTGTTTATTATTGTCATTTCTAAAGCAGACATACTTTTTTTGCCGTGCGTCTTCTCCCCTTTTAAAACGGATTTAATTAATCTTATTATTGTTTATGCAAAAGTATAGTTATGTACGGTGTCTCAGATTAAAGGTCCCCGACTTCGAGGAATGTAGGGGGTAGAAAATTATTCTTTTTTGCCAATTAACATATGGGAAATTTCATAAAAAGAAGTTACGTGTGAGACCTTTATCGCTGATTGTAAGGCAACTCGTCACACATTGGTACACAACATATCTTTGCGTCAGCGTGTTATCTGCCAATCGCCAATGCTGGATAAGTTGTCTATCAAGTATGAGGCAAGTGGCACATATTTAACTTCGTTACATTAAATTCCTTATTACATATTCTACATTACTACATTACTACTTAATTCTTCATTACTACATACATGAAATTCACTACACATTCATTGACAAAAAAATTAATTTTCGATCCTTCTACATGTCCTAGAATTTTAACATTCTAAAGTAGTATTTATTTACCATGCAATGAGATAAAGTTGTAATTCATTAACTTCAAACGCTTTTTCTTTTGAATGGTTTTCTAAAAAAAAAAAAATTTTAAAAAAGTATATTTTTGTTGAATGGGGAAATTAACTTTGTTAAATCAACGTTTCATTAATCAATTAATTCATATCTCCAGGTGGTACACTGAAATAAAATATTCAACTATGAAAGAAAAAACATATTACCATTATATTGGTATTTGTAAAACTTCAAAATAGCACAAAGGTGAATTAAGAAATTAAAATTACACTAAAAATACACTAATTAAAATAAAATACAAGGCAAAAGTACAAAGAAACTCACTGGTTGTTTAATAATGCTTTATTAAATATCAAATATATGAATAACCTCGCTCAACTTAGAATTAATTGAATCTTTATTTACAAATTGGTTTTTCCCCTTTTCCTTATTTTCCTTTCTGTTTTTTTTTCCTTTCTCGCTACCGCTTACGCAGTAGAGAGAAAGCAATGTAATGCTGCATGAACAAACAGCGAATTTCCGACAGCAAAACTCTTATTACCGGGTTCTCGTTACTAAAGTGAATAAATCCAGTTCCTAAATTACAAAAAAGACTTAACACGTAGTCCGTGTTTTGTGGGTCCTTGATACTTTTTTTAATTTGATGCGTCGTCATTGAAGCAAGGCGTCTCTTTAACCCTTATTGGGCGTTGAGCGCTTTTCCTAGAGTAATTATCCGTTACTAATGGGAATTAATTACTATATCTTAGTCAAGTCTCGTCACGTCGCAGTCACAGCCTTTTATCCCGTCGGCCAGGGGTTCGACGCCGTTAGATCCCAGGGTTCCTAGACGGTCGTAACCCGCTAACCAGAAACCCGCGAGTGTCGAATTCGCTTAACGACACTGGCAAAACTTTCTCATCGAATGACGGCCAAACATCTTTATTTTCAAAATAGCCCCATCGTTTTGGATTAAATTTTGTTGTTGGATAGTATAAAGGGCGTTTCAGAGAATGGTGCAGGACTCATGTCGTTGAAAACCTGATTTTTTTGAAAATTGAAAAATTTCAAAATATTTTTCAAAAAATTACATTTTTGTTTTAATGACATGTGTTCATCAAAACATAAGGCATGTTGACTTGTTTGAAAATATGAGTATTTTTTGTGAATTTAAATTCCTCCAAATTTACTAGGTTCCAGGCAGTTGGATCGTAAGTTAAAATTGTATATTATTTCATATTCCTTTGTTCGTTTCCAAAATGCAAGCTTTTGTTATTCATTTACAAATTAAACTTTTATGAATTATTTAAAATACATTTGAAATATATGAAATAAATATTGCTAGCTTTCAGGGAATATCAGATGGGAATAAATCATTAGCAATAGTCAAATATACGTGAATTATCAATTGCTCCAATCACTGAATTTCTGCCAAAATTAATGATTTATTTTATTCTAAGTACAGTTTCTTCCTTACACCCCTTTTTCAACCTTCGCAAATACACAAATTCAAGAATTTTAACCCGTTGCGTTTCCCTAAGGACGATTTTCAACCTCCATTGACATTTGTACTCTGGTCTACGGACAAAAAAAAGAATAAAGAAGCAAGTATTTAAAACCTTTAAAACAAAATTTCGTCGAAATTACATGTAAAATAACTAAAAAATACGTTTTTTTTTATTTTACGTCGAAAACAGTTAAGAACTGTGCATGACGTGCTATGGGGAGATGTGAATTCTGAGCACCTTTTCAAAATTTTGTGATCCCTACACTAAGCCATATACTACTTGAATTTTAAATACAGAAAAAAAACTTTCGAATTTTTCGAAAATATGACAATTTTTTGTGAAATTTAGCGTGAATCATGGTCGCCCGCTTCAAATTTCCTACGCTTCGTGAACGTAAAATGGATTGTGATTTCAGGCATTAGTATGCTACATAAGTTAGTATTTGTATTTTATTTGTATTTCTTTGTTCGTTTCTTACATTCAAGCTTTTGTTATACGTTTACAAATTGATCTTTTAGAAATTATATAAAATCTATTTGATAATCCATATTTTTGTCCTTGTTGGGAGGAATGTATTTGCATTCTCAATAATTGCTGAATTTTCGTTCAAGCTATCCGCAAACCTTATTTAAAATTAGTTCAAATAGGGTTTTCTCTCTTCAAAATACGATTTAAATGTAATATGGAAGAAAAATTGCTAGCCTTCAGAGAATGTCAAATTGAAAGGGAACAATGACATTCCGTTCTGTGAGACGGCAGCGGGCAGCGTTCTATGAATTATGTCTCATTGTTGGTACATGATTTAGCTGTATAAAAAACAGTCATACCACCAAATATACCAGCAGTCGCACCAAATGTTCTACAACTTGTAATGAGTTTTACAAAAACCGATGACTGAAATAAGTTAGTTCGGATAGAAATTGTGGTATAAATAATATTAGTTGGGATGTAGCGACCCCATCGCCATGCACACCCTTACCGGTAGGTGGTGAATACAGCAATTAGCCTGGTTTCTCCCACCTAGAAAGGAGTGGCTGACCGGTGTCCGTGACTGTAAGATGTCCTTCTTTTAAAATCCTTTCCTGAACCCCGTGAGCCAATGGGTGGATTGCGTAGCTCGGAGGCTTCTGTTTCCTATCCTTAGCTGTATCCTTTCCATTCCTTTTTTCCTGTTCAGAAGCAGAAGTGCTTCCAAAGGGACAGATTGAACTCCGAAGTCCTGGAAGACACTCAATCTAAGGGAATAAAACCCTAAAAGAGAATTACCCAGTCATCTTGGAAGAGGGTTGAGGCATGAGGCCAGCACCCCCGTACTCTGATAATATCAAAAAAGCCGCCCAAATTCTCAATGGAAATGAGTCTCAATGGAAATGTCACGATGAAGACAAAGGCAAGGAAAATGGTCTATGAACTTGGGATGCTGGATGGTCAAGGTTTAAGCAGTAAAGTTAACGAAGTTTTTAACGCAATAGATGAGTTTAAATGGATATCATAGTGTTGAGTGAAACAGAAGGAAATGGAAATTAAAGAGAAGAAATTATGTTCACTTCTTTAATGGGTGGAAATGATAAGCGAGCAAAGAAGGAGTGTCCATAGCTATACATAAAAGATGGGAGAAAAATGTTCATAGCTGGGAAACAATTGATGAGAGAATAGCATGTCTCGGAATAGATTATGAACCATTTCCGATAAAGTCGATCGCAGCAAAGGTGACTTTGGAAGAGGCAAAAAACCTTTTTAATATAAATGAAAAATAATAAAGCATCTGGACCTGAAGGAATAGCGAACGAGCTTGTTAAATCCTATTGTAGGTTTGGAATTAATTACAGAAATACTCAATGGCATTTTAAAAGGAGGTAAAATGCCAAAAATATGGAAATTAGCTTATATAAATTCCATTTTACAAAAAAGGAAGTAAAAAATTGTATAATTATCAAGGGTAAGTGTGACTTCATCTTTGGTAGACTGTATGGACGTGTGCCAAAGAATAGAATTGAAATGCATGTCAGACGCACAAGAGCGGAGTGGTTTTTGACCGGGAAGATCCTGTATTGACAATATTTTGTGCCTCAAACAACTGATAGAAAAAACAATTGAGCAAGGAAGAAAACTTCACATCATTTTCATAGATTTTAAAATGACTTATGATAATGTGCCAGGAAAAGAAGTAGGGGGGGGCACTGGAAGAAAAAGGAATATCAACAACATACATAAATGCATCTAAACAACTTTATAAAGATAACAAAAGTCAAGTAAGAGTGGGAAGATGTCTTTCAGACAACTTCCCAGCAAATAAAGGATTACGGCAAGACTGCTGTATATCTCCAACTCTGTTTAAGGTTTACATTAATAAATTCTTAAAAGAATGGAAAAGAAAGTGTAGCAGTATGGGTGTGAAAATAGGTAATGAAACAGTGTTAAGTTTTCTAATTGCAGACGACCAGGTGATAATGTCTGAAAATGAAGATGATGTAACTTATATGTTTAGAAAATTAATAGAAGAGTATGAACAATGGGGAATGGAAATAAATACACAAAAGACTGAATATGTGGTGGTGGGGAGTATGCCTCAAGGTTTAGAGACTAGTATAGGAATAGTTAAAGTAATACACAATACAAGTATTTGGGAGTCACGCTATCAGTAGCTGGTAGAGACGAACAGGGTGTGAAAAAAAAAAAAACCTTCAAGAGAGTACAATACTCTATGGGGCAGAAGTCTAGGCTCTAACAAAAAATATGAGATGAAATTCAAGCAGCAGAAATAATGTTCTGGAGAATATATTGTAAAATTTCTCTGTTAGACAAAATAAGAAATGATGAAATAAGAATTAAAATGAAAGTGTAAACAACCTTGAACGAGACGATCGAAAAGAAACTACTAAAATGGTGTGGAATATCAGAAGGTTGTAAAAAATGTAATTTTGAAAATTCAAGCTTTCATGGTTTGGTTTGGTTTTTTCGTGTTTCCGGGCGCGTCAACTGCTTTGATCATTAGTCCCGTTAGTGTAGTGCATGTTTGTTTCTCGGGAGATGGCGGTGGTCTTCCCCAGCTGGATGGCGAGATCCGGCGCCAACCTACCGTCGGCTAGTGGGATTTACCCCTAACCAGGACTCTCCCACCAGCGGGGCACCGCCCCAGCCGGGACAAGCTCCCGACCGGTCTTCCAGAATATGTGGTAGTGTAGTGCATGTTAGTGTAAGTGTGTGGTAAGGGGAAAGGATAGGACAGGGAAGAGGAAGGACAGATCGCGCGCGGTCCGTGGTCCGTTTCTGTAGGGTACTGCTCCGGCATTCGCCTGGTGTTGATCGGAGAAACAACGGAAAACTACCGATCAGAGCAGCCGGCCGCTAGAATTCTCCTCCAAGCAGCGACTGAATTCGACCTAGCTGAAAAGCTAGTGTCGAAAATCCTGCCGCCATCAGGGCTCGAACCTAGGATCCCCCGGTCAGAGGCGCTGCAGTGACATCAGTTGATGCTCTGAGCTACCGCTCCCGGTCAAGCTTTCATGAAAATGGCACTTGTACCTTATTATTCAGAGTCTAGAGTTTTATCTTTACAAGAAGTTCAAAGAAAATATTTGGAACTATTTTTGGTAAGTTCGTGTTTACAAATTTTTCAAACATTTTCACGATTTCGTGCAAAATTACTCATCAATTACGAATATTTTAAAATCGTGATCAGGCTAAAAATATTTGAACTATTTTATTATATTTTATTGTGGTGATGAATATTTTTTCTGACTCGCAAAAATATTAAAACTAACAGGTTTACCTTTATTATCCGGGAAAGTATGCACCTCGTGACACAGAGACGTGCAATGACCAGTCATAGTCAGTTGTAGCATGACCGTCGTGGTGTAAGGACGTATTCCTGCTTAGCTGGACGAAGCACGTAGACGTTGCAGTTGGAGTCTGCCCATCAATAAATATTATTATTATTATTATTATTATTATTATTATTATTATTATTATTATTATTACTATTATTACTGTTAATTATCCATTACTATATCCAAGCTGGAATGGAGTGTTGACGATACCGTAGACTAGAAATAAGTTTTAAGTTGGGTATTTTTTTTACAATAGTGTGGAGAGTGATCAGATTAGGGAATGTAGGTTGTAGTTGGTACGTGTTTATGATAGAAAGTGAAAAAAACTGAAACCTACAAAAGAGAAAAAGAGTGAAAGCGTGTTGGGGACCTCGAGTAACCATGGTGTGACGTCTGCCTGGCATTCCTGAACGCCACGTACACGGCATAATAAGTGCATTATTTGGCAAAACTAAATTTTCTTTTCTCGTTCCATCATAAAAATGTATTTAAAAAAGCAAATATGCCAAATACATGTAATTGTGGAATATGTGATGGAGATATGAAAAGTGAGGAGGGTTTTGCCATGAAAGCGAGGAGTACATTTTCTACTCGTGCTCCGTCAGCAAGGCCACATTTAGAGCCAAATCGAAAGAAAAAAATAAGAAAAAAAATATGATACTCTAAATGTGGGTCTTCAAACACTGTAAACTCCACCAACCCTTTTGGAAACGTTTTCAAGAAATAAACAAAACAATCGACCATCTAAATTGTAGTGTGAACGAATTTAATAAAGTACGGACTTCTTAAGTACAAAATACGGTGGTATAATTGAATACATAAAGAAATTAAAAGAGGAAAAGAAAGAAACGAAGGCGAAAATGAAAAAAAAGGACGATACCATTAGGTAAACGAATTGGAGCAATAACTTGTAGATAGAAATATGGTAATCAAGGGTATAATTGTTACAAGCTAGAACATGTGAAAAAATGTAACAAAATTCCTAAGTAAAGAGTGTGATGAGAACGTAAGTGAACATGAATCGAGGACCTTCTTTCTAGGGTTTTTATCCGCCGACAGCCGGTTACCCTTTGCGTCCCGATGGGACGCATATTCGACCATACACTAGACACCAACACACTTGAGGGCTCCTCTGGTCTGGGGTCAGCAGAACGCGAGGCCCTCCGCAACAACACATACATACAAAGACAAGGGACAAACAACCATGCCCAAGGCGGGACTCGAACCCGCGACCCTTCGGACCGAAGCGCTGAGTCGGTACTCGCTCTTAGCCACCTCGGCCATCCAGGTCGGCTAATCGAGAACATGGTGTTTCTCGTAAAAAAATTAAAAGGTCAAAAATCCAAAAGGATAGTAAAGTTAAATTTAAAAAAGGTAAGAGATAAGATCTTAGTCAATAAGAAAAAGAGAATGATACAAGGGTTTTTAATTTGAGTTGGTCAAGTATGAGAAAAATTTTAGAAAAAGCGAGGAAAGTTATATAACGAGGATTAGAAGTGAGTAAAACTTAGATAAAATACTTTAAATACATAAAAGTTTAGGTAAGATCAAAAACTAAATATGGACACCTCCGTGTCTCAAAAATAAACGCTGAAACGCCAATTTCTCAAAAATGGCTAACAATTTTTCCAATAGATACTGCTAACTGCACTGTTTATTATGACGTAAAGTTCATTTTGGTGTATTCATTTTTTTTGCAAAAATTACCCAAATGTAATTTTTTGAAATACCTCTCACGCCGTTAATATGGACATTTTCATCAATTTGTATGCATTATTACATTTGTGGCTGAAGTGCTTCAAATGAAGTTTTTCGAAAACTCAATACATTCCTGTGAAAAATTTTTTAAGCCATTTTAAAAATTTTTAAAATTTTTAGAACGAGTTTTTACTCGTCTTTAATATTCTTGAAGTAATGATTCAGTTGTACTACTAGGAAAGCAAACTGTTGAGAAATTGTCAAAAAATGTTCTTTGGGCGACGATAGTTGGTAGGTGGCCAGAAAATGGAGCACTACCTTAAAACCTGACCACACCAAAGAAATTACAAAAAATTGCAACGAGAAAGTCTGTGCCCTTTGCAATATAACACTATTAATGAATGTAAAAGGAGAATCAACATACTTAAATTCCGCGCACACAACAATTGGGGAGCTGATAGACAATTGCTATTATTAACATACAAAGCGCTTGTGAGATCCAAAATAGACTATGGTTCAATAATATACAGATCTGCTGGTAATATTTACCTCAAAAAACTTGATACAATCCATAACTAAGGTCTCAGGATATGCACTGGATGTTTTCATACCAGTCCCATCGGAAGCGTACTAATTGAAGCAAGTGAACACACATTATCTCATCGCAGAGAGGAACTAATAATCAAATATGCTCTAAAAGCAGCCACATCCATGAATCCAATTATAGTACAAGACATATATCCTAAAGAACAAGAGTATGTAGAGCATTCGCGTTTTATACCTTTGTACGCAAGAGCTAGAAAAGTACTTAGTGATCTTAATTTTGATCACAGAAAAGTAGAAAAGAAGAGAAATTATAAAATTCCTCCTTGGATAATACCGGATATTTCAGTAGACCTATCCTCAGGCACTCATCAAGGTAATGAAACATCGGAGATAAACTCTGGACCGACAAACAATTATGACATGTTTTATCCAGTTTACGCAAAAGCAATTAAAAATACACAAGGAACAGAGGAAACAGTGGTAACGAAAGAGGCATTGGTCAAACATCAACTTAGCTTCTATGCCAGCCATCTTACTGCCGAATTATGTGCCATCTTGTCTGCCATGAAACTCATTAAAAAAATTAACCATTCAAAGTTCAGTTTACACTCAAATTCCCGCACTGCAATAAATAGCATCAACAACAATGAAACTTGTAATGAAATGAGTATTATAACCCAAGAACTGTATAATGACATTACCCAATCAGGCAAAGAAGTAATATTGATTTGGGATATGAATCAAGAAACAGAAAAGCAGAGGGAAACAGACAGAGTAGTTAGTGGAAGCACAACAGATAACCCAAAAACTGTACTGGCAATCTCGAATACACTCCAAGATCTAGTGAAATATGCTGGAAAAATAATGGAAGAAAAATGGTCCTCCAACTGGCCCGCAACAAACAAGAAGTGACCTCCATAAGAAAGTAACTGAATATCAAAGCAGTAAACACAATAAATTGATAATCAACAAAAATCTAAGCCGAAGAGAGCAAGTGATCATCACAAGAATCCGGACGGGACACTCAAAATTGACTCACCTTCACTTATTACAAAATAATCCCCCCCGAACTTGTGATCTTTGTTGCTGTATCCTAACCCTGGACCACATCATTGTGTCATGTCCCAAGTTCGCCTTACAGCGAATAAATCTTTTGCGGGGACAGGACATTGGGGCAATTTTATATTCCTCTGACTTTCAAAACCAAGTGGTCAAATTTTGTCAAATTATTGGCATTAAAACAGAAATTTGAGGTCAAAACATATTAACTTCTGTGAACGGCGTATATTGTAATAACGTAGAAATAAGATATTAAAGCAATGTAACTATTTTTAGAGATATAAATGTTACCTGTGTACTCAGATAATGTAATTTGATGCGGTCGCTAATGACCTTGTAGTTGATGCGACCAAAAATAAACTAAAAAAAAAAGTCTGTGCCATTCTGTAGCACCTCTAATTTTAATGGTGATGTTTTTGTTCTATTCATTTGTATGCTATATATTTTTCTCCAATTATTTTGTTAAAAGCAAATTCAAATTTTATTATGATTATTAATATTATTACGTAGAATGTAGGCAGAGCTTAGATACCTCATTGCAGACAGCTGTGGACGCCAACACTGTGGATCGCCATCGAGCGACGTCGCCCGCGCCGTCTCAGCGAATGACAGCATGGTTAAAACAGCTCAGCCTCAGGGGTTCCTGGGTTGATTTCCAGACTTTCTCGCTGACATTCACCTACACTCTTGCACCATACATCATTACTTTTGCATCAACTCTTCTTCTATTTTCTGCTCTTCACTACTTTTAATCTTCAATTAACGTTTTTAGTTCGTGGAGCGTAGACAATGCTATCCCTTTATGTTTCCTCTCAGTTTCTTACTTTTAAAACGTGGAATAAACTTAGGAATGATTTTCATTTTCTTTACATCACTGTTTTTACAGAATATGTAGAATTTAAAAATTTGTAAGTTTAGTTTGTTCATAAGCGTTGCACATACTCTCGATGTTATAACTAATACATTATTATTAATTGTATTTCAGTTCATTAAATTTATTAATGCAATGGAGTTATCCATATCCCTTCCCTCCCCCATTAACGAAAGTCGCGAAATCGGGAAACCTAAGCGAGGCGCTGCGTAATCGGAGAACTAGCTATTTGGCCTAGAGAGGGTTGAAAATTATGCGCCGCACAGATTCAGGATTGTGTTATGTTTACCGTAGAGGACGAAGGTCAGATACTCGTTGATAATTTAGACACGTGGAGGGAAACGCCAACTGAGTCGACACAGATTAGCTCTTTTTCAAAAAATTAGCTAGACTGACTTTAAACACGATATTGAGAATAATATTTAGTTTCCTCATAACATACAATCTACAAATGATATTGGCAATTATTTATCTTATTTTACTTCTGCAATACATACCACACTTTACTCGAATTCGAACTTTATACCCACTTTCCCACTAGCTCCTATAAGCCACTACCTTTTCGTATTCTTAACATAACAAAACCAAACATACTTTACGTCGTTATTGGCAATTAACACGACGTCCTGGTATTAAATCTAAATTTAACAAAATTTCGGGTATTGTAAGATCTAAAATATATTTATTTCAATTTCAGAAATATCAAAACTTTCTTCAACAAATCCACCCTCAATCTAAACAAGTATGGACCACAATTAAACGACTTTATAATGGCAAAACTCTCATTCGTATCGTAGAAGACCTTCCACAGTCCTAAATGATCCTGAAAAACTTCAATTACTAGGCACTTACTTCCAGTTTTCCTTTATTGCTAATCCAATACATAATATTCCTATTCTGTTCCTATATATATAATATTCCCTATTCTGTTCCTACTTTACGTAAACGATATGCCCTCGTCGATTCGAAACGGAACAACGGTTCTCTTTGCGGATGATACGAACATCCTTTGCAATAAAGAAACAGTAAATAGTACAATATCAGATGTTTCAAATTGGTTCCGAAATAACAAATTAATAGTGAACGAAAAGAAAATGATTTTAATGCAGTTTTCCATTTCAAATAAACAATTCTGTGCCCCATTGAAAATGAACAGTGTACCATTGACTGATGTTAAGGCAACAAAATTTTTAGGTCTCTCAATTCAGTCAAACCTTAAATGGAACGTCCATTTAAATGAATTGAACACAAAATTAAGTTCATTATGCTACGCGTTCAGAATTCTTGCAAATTCAGTCAGTCTTCATACTGCTCGTTGTGTATACTTCGCGAATGTTCATTCCCGACTGAGATATGGCATAATATTCTGAGGAAATACATCCTATAGCTCCCAGACTTTTAGATTACAAAAACGAATTGTACGAATAATAACCAAATCCCACCCACGTGATTCTTGTAAGCCTCTCTTCATTAATCTAGGAGTTCTACTATTACCGTGTCTTCTTATTTACGAATCAGTTGTTTTTTGTAAAAAATGACTTGCTCAAGGGCGGGAATATATTTTCAGAAAATGCCGTTGTCTATTACTATAACACTCGACGTAGAAATCATATTCATCAGGTGACAGTATCAACAGCTCATTACAAAAAATTCACATACAATACATGTACATTATTTTACAACACTTTGCCAGATGACATTAAACGATTAAATTCAATAGAAAAGTTTAAATCCCAAGTGAAATCGTTTCTGCTGCATAACTGTTTCTATACAATTAGAGACTATACTGAGCATCACAAGAAAAGTAACATTAATTTTAACAATGATACATAATGCATTATTTACCATTTGAACTGTATAAATGAGTATAAACAACCTGTAACAACTATTGTACTACAGCTTCCGGGTCAATGACCCCCATGTCGATCAGGTTTTTCGTCCAGTTTCCTGATCCATTGAGCAAATGCTGAGATGGCCCCTTGTTTTGCTCTGGACATAAATGTAACTTCATTTTCTGTGCACGTCTTCTAGAATTCAGTGGAAATACAATTATTCAAATTATCGTTTCCATGTTGTCGCGGCAGGAAGTAATAAGAGCCAAAATCCTTTCAAAATTCAAAATTTAAGTAGTATTATGACTTGGGAGTAGGGATCACAGAATTTTGAAAATGTGCACACAATTCACTTTTCCCCATAGGACGTCATACGCAGTTTTTAACTGTTTTTTGACGTAAAATAAATAAATAAATAAATAATACTCAACTTCACAATCATAACTCCCACTTCCTTTCTCTTCCTAATTATAACGTTCCACCACTTATTCCTTATATATCTCCTACTGAAGTACATAATATTACAAAAAAACTCAAAATTCGCAAATCAACTGGATTTGATCTAGTTACTAATAAATCACTTAAATTTTTAGGTAATCAATCTATTGCTGCATTCACTAATATGTTCAATTCGTTTCTTCGTTTACATTCACTTCTCAAAATAGCATTATTCAACCTTCACAATTAGGATTTATGCACAAACATTCTACTCTTCATCAGCTATTACGTTTTACTGAACACATAGAAAATTCGTTTCACCTAAAACAACGCTCTTGAAATCTTTTTGGATATTGAAAAGACATTCGACAAAGTTTGGCATGATGATTTAGTATATTAACTTCATCTTGTAGGTATTCCTATTTATCTTATAACTATTATTCAAAATTTCCTAATAGAACATTAATGGTTAAAAATAATAATTCCTTCTCTCAAAAATGTAATATTTCTGCCGGGGTCCCTCAAGGTTCCTGTCTTTCTCCTCTGCTATCAAGATTTATCTATCCGACATTCCAAAATTCCCTTCTTCTAAATTAGCCCTTTTTGCAGATGATACAGCACTGATTAATTCACATAATATTCTTCTTGCTGGAAATAAACTTCAAATAGACCTTAATCGTTATTCAATTTGCACAAATGCATAATGAATTAAATCTCCCTACAATACATGATTTGATTAAAAATTAGTCTAAATTTTATTAAATTTCCTTCATTACATCACTTCCTTTTCTCTGAATTAATTCTAAATTTCCTAAAGACAAATTTCATTCTCCGTAGTTTTATTGTCTCTTATTTCTAATCCAATCTTCTTATCTCTTCAAAAAAGTTTTAATTCTCAAATTTTACCATAATAAATCCTCTTAAAGAGGTTACTGTTGGTGTCCGTAACGACAGTACTTTTTTTTAAATTTCAATGCTCTAAAAGACGTATTGTCGAACAGAAAGTACTAAATTTGAAAAAAAAGCATGTAGGAACCAACATTGCCAACCTATTCTATGTATCTGTGGGTAAATCTACCAATCTGAATCTCTGACCTATATAATTTTGCTATGTAATCGCATTCTTGATTTTCTGTGGCACGTTGTTCTATTGCTCGAGCCATTATGAAAGTGAATAAAAAATATCGTATAATGCGTTTGTAATTAAAATTTAATAAAAAACATTTTAGGGCATATATGGATTTTATGATTATATTTACCACCCAAACGTCCTTCATAAAGATAAGAAATAATACTTGACGTTCTGATATAGGAACTCTCTGTGGTTTTAACATTATTTCAATGATAGAAAACAATAGGTAAAACCAGAATTTATAGAAAAATAGGTGTTCACTACACACGAATAAGATCATCCAGCCCACATTGAAATGTCCAAAGTATAAAAAAACCGAAATCACATGAGGGCGAAATAAGTAGTACGATTGACAGAAGATAGGCGATGAGCAAGCTTCTGCCCATTTCCACAGGAGACAAAACAACACTAATCGCACGCAAAGATGCACATTAATTTTCTCAAATACTTTAACATCATACTTCGCTTCTAGAAATACTTGTATTAAAAAAAGACCTAAGCAACAACAAACATTGCTTTTATCTTCTGTCATTAGAAAAAAGAAGAAAAACACAAAACAAGAGGAATATGGAAATACATCTTCAGTTGCTGTGATGTAAAATGTATTTCTATGAGTTAATAAAGACCAGGTACTAGATCTAAAGCACTTTAAAATTAGAATAATGTAAATTTTACGACACAAAATTTTAATCAAATAGTTCACCGAAAATATTATCACAATTGCAAAAATACAATTGTACAGACTATTGTCCCAAAAGGTTTCTTAAAAAAAAGTAAAACATATTTTTGAACCCAAATATGTTCAAAATATTAATCATTATCAAGAGCTTTAATACACAGAGTAAAGCAATAAATGTTATCCTGGATTAAAGTTATTAGTGCAACGAACATAGGTGAAGCTCATCAGTAAAAATCTACAAAATTTCGTAAATGCTTACATTGCATCACATCACTTACGCTTTCCTCATTGCAACACGTCGCTCACTGCGTGCCATATCGATTAGGCTGAGTATGTGTCTCATCAATACCGTCCTTACCAGTGACGTCATCAAGGACAGGTTTATTCACTCGCCGCTGCGTAATTGAGATAAGCAGCAATGTTTTTTGTCTGCATTCATTACAAAATGTTTAAAATTTCCCACAGAAATACTTTTAACAACGTCTTGAACAAATAATTCTTGGATTGTTTAAGTATCTACTTTGTTTAAAATATACATAGATTTCCAATTAGTTTCTTCTTTTATTTAATACTTAGTATTCAAATGGAGCTGTTTCACTAAGCATATTTATATAACATTATAATCACGTTTATAAAATGATAAAAATTAAACGTTCAATATTTTATTTAAAAATATTTGAAGTTAAGGCATTTCAAGCATTGTTATCTTATGAAATGACACGTCTTTGGCGTATCATGTACAAACCTGAATATCAAATTTCTATATGATTTACAAAGGTATATAATCAATGGAATAAACTTTTTTTATAATACGCCGCACAAGCGGGAATGTTAGAAAAAAATTGGGAAAATTACTTGAAAATAAAAAAAATGTATATCGAACAGCGCGAAAGAGAATAAGTGATAATACTTATCTTAAATATACACACTGATGTTGTACTACATTCGGATTCCAATTGCATTTCCACCACAGTACTACCTGTTGTTATTCGCGGAGCCTTACGGATATACGTCCTCTCAGCTCGCAGGCCATGACTCAACTGGTTGGCTGGTTGGTTATTAATAGAGACCGGAAAAATATCTAGTATGAAATGTTAAAATATATACATAAATATGTAATGAAAACAGTAAGAATATGTAACAAATATGTAAAATCATATATAATATTCAATATTAAAATATACTAATTATAAAATTCAGTTACCTAATTAAATTAAATTTATCAAAATTTCCCTCAACAAATTTAAAAAGCAATATAACGTTTTAAAAATAATTTAAAGAGCATAAGTTGAAACATTTTTCACAGTACACTTCCTGTCAGTAATAAAAGCTTCATCTTTTGCTATCCAAAACGGTAATTTACCAGACAGGCTAGACGAAACAGATGCCCTCGTACAAACTGAGGTCCTCGTACGATATCTACCACCAGCAAACAATCACTGCAGCGTGCAGCATTCTCATTGAAGTGTCATCAGTCGCATTTCACACCTAAAGGTGAAAATGGTCACAGTCGCACTACCCGCCTCTCAGATACCTGAAGCATGAGCGCAGGAGCGTAAGAACACCCGACCGCGTATCTCAATTCGACAGCTCTTAGTAATAATGTAGAAAAAATTCTGAATTTTTAGAATACTTCTTTTCATAAAAAATATATATGACATAAAAGAACATTGACAAAATATTATTTTGTAAAAAGAAAAATATGTAAAATATGTAATATGGTACTAAATATGTAAAAATGTAATGAAAAGAATTTGATATTGTAACGATTCGCCAAGATTACAGTTTTGAGAACGTTCAACAGAAAGACAAAAAATATGTAATTACGTAAAATCCGGTCTCTAGTTATTAGTGATTCCGGGCGCGTCAACTACTGAGGTCATTAGCTCCGTAAGAAGAGTGCATGTTTTCTCCTCGGGAGGTGGCGGTTATCTTCCCCCGCTGGATGGCGAGATCCGGCGCCAACCTACCGTTGGCTAGCGGGGTTTCCCCAACCAGGTATCTCCCACCAGCAGGGCACCGCCGGGGGGACAATTTTGCTCCGGCCCTCTGGAATTTTGGGTAGTGAGTGAATGTGTGTGTTGGAGAGGATAGAAAAGGAAGGGGAAAGGGAAAAGATCGCGCGCACCCTGGCCCGGCTGGGTCCCCCGCATTCGCCTGATAATGACGGAGAAACCAGGGAGAACTCCCGATGAGCAGCCGGGCAAATTCTCCCCGAAGATAATTCGACTTAGCAAAAAGCCAGTGTCGAAAATCTTACCGCCGTCAGGACTCGAACCTAGGGCCTCCCGGTCAGAGGGGCGGGGACATCGCTGATGGCGGGGTACCCCCCGGTACGGGCTCAGACCGAATGAAATATCGGTACGGTTCATGTGGCTTATACGGTGGGCCTTATTCCACTTATAACACCTTTCTGAAAAATATATAACTTTTTTCCTGCAATCATAAACAGCGATTTCTTCCTTGGACCAAAATAGTGTTTCCTGACACTTGTACTCCTCTCACACGCGCCGTTGGCTCTGAACTCTAACACCTGTTCGTGGCGACCAGGACCTCAACTGCCATGTAACGTAGTGGAGACCATTGCAACGACGCTCTCTCCTGTAGCACCTTCTTAGAGGAACTAAAATACGAACTGCCAACGATATTTAAAACGCTCGTGGCTGCTCCGTGGGCTCACGGGATGCAATCAGGCGCTATTTTCTACCAGCTGCTGAATATTGTGCCCTTTTGGGTTAAATAGTCCATCCAAATACGTTGCCCGCAATTAAACTGTTCTATAAATTATTGCAGGAGAGTTAAATCCACCCCAAACCTACGGCTCCTGTGCTGAGCAAAAACACCCCCGGCAAGAGAAAGAATGCACTAAAAAGGGGAATTAGAAGATTATAAAAATCCGTTATTTCCCTATAATGAAGATATTGGCGCAAAAACCCGAGAAAACTGAAATCACGTCACCCAAACGATTACAACCGCTCAAAGTTTGGTACCCAGACTACAATTTTTTTAAACGATTGGCAAGAAACCGGGGAAAGTTTTTATCTTCACTATGAACCTTTTTACGGGAAAAATAAAAAACCTGGGGTTTCCCCCCACCACACTTCAAACTTTTAAATAAAATACGTATGGACATGGGCTGCGCTGATTTAATGCATAAATGGAAGATAAGCCCTGCCCGATGTTAAATCGCGATGTCGGGAAAACCCATCACATTGTCAATGACTGTCCGAGGGGGAAGTTTCGGGGAAACCCCAAGAATTCATCGCAGTTCTGATAACCGGCCCAAGGGGCGAAATTTGACTTGGCCTTGAATCAATTTTTTAAAGACTGATAAAATTAATTTTTATTGTGAATTAGAATATAGTTTTCAAATGTGCTATATTGTTTTTAAATTTTTATTGTCCTTTTTTGGAATTGCTCTCTTTTTTAAATTTTTTTCCTTTTTTCTTATTGTATTGTTTCCTGCCATACGAATAAATAAAAAATAAATTTTTCAGCGGTATCTTATATGTATATTTTAAGAATAATTGAACATTTAGAAGACACTCTTCGTATTTCTCACAAATTAGCCAATTTTTATACACGGAAGTTGGTGCGCTTAACCTGCAGCTAGACCCGGCGACACTAACGCATCCTCCAGCTTTGTGTCCGATTTTGATGGGGAGTTCAAAGGCCCTGGTGGCGACGGCGCGACGATGAATACTGCGAGAATATTACGTTCCACAGAGCTCGCATCGATGTTCGTATCGACCAGGAAGTCGATGGGGGGAACAGGGGTTTTCCCCCTATTTAAGTTCGTTAAAAAATGGAACGCCCATGGCAAGACATAAGAAAATCGCGTTGGAAAAAAATGCCCCGGGCCATGTATTGCAGATCAGAAATCTTTAGATTATTGATTGTGATTAGGGGCCCGACCACGATGGCATTTCTTCCATAATTAGTCGTGTTTTTCTCGGGGGGTGGGGCTGTCTTCCTGTTATGGCGATTTCCCGGCGCTGCCCCCGTCGGCTGAGGTTTTCCAACCAGGTATCCCCCACCAAGGGGGCATCGCCCCTCCCGGGGAAAAATCAGCCCGGACTGGTCCCCGGGCGTGGGTATTTACCAAGGTAAGGGTGTATGTAAGGGTAAGGATAGGACAAGGAAGATGGGGGAAAACGCTAGTCCTGTTTCATTTTTTAAAGGGGTGACGGCACTTACCTGGTATTCGGAAACCACGAAAAAACACCGATCTGCGCAACCGGCCGCTGAAATTCTTCTCCAAACAGCGACTGAACTCAACCCAGCTATCTAGCTAGTGTCGAAACATCCTGTCACCTTCGGGACCGGAACCTAGGACGTTCCGGTCAGAGGCACTACGATGAAGCCATGTCGATGCCATGACCCTCTTCCGGTAATATATGCTTCAATTACTGTATGTATATGTACTAACAAAATCTACATCATGGGTGTGTATACGTACACATGGTGTAGATCCTTTATTTTGATATATTAATGTTGTACATGCATAGATAGTACGAGATCGATCATAATTTTTTAGACATCTTAGCCAACTATGTTTTTATTGAATCGGCGTTAACGAATGAAATCACCAATAAATATAATATCAAAAGGGGAAATTTTAACATAAAAATAGAAAAAATTTTAAATTTTCAAAACTTTTTTTGTTTAAAGAAGATATGTAGTGATATTTTCTTGAAGTATCCATTTCTATTGCTTCCCTACTCAAATATTCTTACCATATTGTTGTATGTTCTATGCGGATCAAAAATATATATTTTTTGTGGATACATTTTTTCTTACCTTCTTTCTATATACTGTAAGAAACTAAACAAGTTCAGAGAAAGTAAATTTCCACAGAAGAAAAATTCATTTTTGGCAGATTCAAAATCTGGACCGACTTTATAAGGTGAACAGGGATATAACACAGGCTGCTTCAGTGGTGTGTCTGTTGAAACTCAATTATTTAATCTAACGCTTTCGGTTTTGAAGGAAATATCTCAAACAATAACTGTTTACAAAAATAAATAAACGTTTATTACAAAATCATAAAATAATACATCAGACTGCACGCCAGCCAGAACTTTACCGTCGTGAACGATTCTTGACTTTAAGAAAAAGTTTGTTAGTCTCCATTTCTGGTTCTTCTGAAAATCGGAAGGCTTATTTGTAGTGTAAATTGGTAATCCTATAATTTCGTTTGGAATTTTTTTTTACATAATTTTGCTCTCTATTCCATAAAAGAGTGTAATGTGAGTAGTTAAGTTTTACAAATTTGTTCTCAGTATATCAAGATACCATAAAATTAGAAAAAGATGTAATCTGAATTAATAAAATGTAACATAAAAATATATATTATAATATGTAAATGAATGAATGAAAAATAAAACAATTAAAAACTACAGTATTTGATAATTCGTAGCGAGATATTTATTTAACACGTCACATCACGAGTCACAGCAGCAGTTTTAATTCAAATTACTCAGAAAAATTACATTTTAACTATTTGTAAATATATAAAATTCTTGTACCCTAGGTAATGGTGCAGTGCTCAAGAGAATTAACCAGTCTTAAAATTTACATAGATCTAGCAGTTAATTCTGAAGGGGCAAATGAATATATCTTAACGCAAGTAAATAACGCTTCATTAAATAAAAATTAAGTAAACATAAGTAAATCAATCAAACAATATATATCATATAATCAGTGTTGGTAATAATTTGGTTTAAATTGCAAATGAATATATCTTAACGCAAGGAAAAACAAACTTTAATTTTTTCAAAAAATGTTTAAAACTCTTGTTTTAAAATTATATCATGCGTTTGCTTCCATTCTTTTGAATTGAAAAAATGGCTTTTTTTCTTGTGAACGGGTTCTGCAAGTAAGAAATGTTATGTAGGTGTGTGGAAATATCCGAGATAGCATTATTTGCCTTACAATATGACAAATAGCTCAAAAATTCAAATTTTTCAATGCAATTAAAATATTCCTATTAATTTGAAATGTTTGAACAGTAAAAGTAAATGTTTAATAGATTTGATTTATTCAACTAACAACATTAAAATCTCCCGACATTCGTATCATTGTGTCAAGTTTACAAACGTTATAATTACATTTGTCTCATTTGTGCAAGCATACAGGTCGTTGAACTCGACTACTGTCATGCCATATCACTATCATGCTTTGCTTTCTTGACTTATAAATGAACTTTTGGTAAAATTTTTTAAAGTAATGGGTATTATTTAGATTTTTTCCCCGAAATAATGGCCGGATTGGGGCACTAGGCCCCGCACATACCATGGTTTTTTGGTTATTTAAATTTCGTGAAATATTGAAAAATTCTAACTCAAAACAACTTATTTAATATTGTCATGTCTTTTCCACGGTAATCTTTAAAAAATTTTAAATTGGTTCATACCCGTTGGGGGCTTCTTTCGAAATTTAAATGCGTTTAACCACAGATCATCACATAAAAAACATTAATTTTAATTGAGTCTATTTCATTTCAAGCCTGCTAATTAAACATTACATTCACTTTTGTGAAACCCAACCCCGGGTTAAAACTTACTTTTCCCAAATACTAATTCTGTCTTCTTCCTTTCTTTCCGACAAGAACAAAAAACTGGTTGTCTAAGCATCTCATAGCTTTCTGACCCCTTGTACTCAAATAAGAAAATTTGTATAAATTCTGTACCAATATGTGAAGAGGCGAGGAGGAAGTAGAAGAGAGGAGGAGAGTACAGGAAAACGAGGAAGAGAAGGGGGGAAGGGGGAAAGGGGGATAAGTGAATGGGGTAGAAAAACGAGAAGGACGGTGGGAAGGGGAAAGGAAAAAAGGGAAGTCTGAAATTTCCTCCAACCCGCTAATGGCAACGCGCGTTTTGCCCCTACGTTCCGGTGGCGACCTCCTCGCGGAGAGTGCGCTGACCTCGCTTGTCGCAGTAGACGGCGGTGGCGGCGGTGGCGCCGGCGTGCGTGGCGGGGCGGTCGACGGCGTAGCGGGGTTCCACACGGCCCACGCGCGCTCGCTGAGGCGCCGCAGCCGCCGCTCGGCCTCCAGGCGCTTGCGCTCCTCCTGCGCCACCCACCGCGCGCGCGCTGCGCCCACCCACCCACAGTTATGCATTCTTTTCTCCATTGAATCACGTATCCACTTATCCATTTGTTCGTTTATTTATTTATACATTTACCCGTTTATTTTCCCGTTTGTTCGTTTATTCGTGTTTCCGTTGTTTGTTGTCCATTTCTTCATTCATTCATTTGTCCATTCACTCATTAATTTATTCGTTTATTCATTTATTTCTTTTTTCATTTCTTTATTAATTTGCGTATTTATTCATTCATCATTTATTCATTCATTATTCGTTTATTCATTTATTTACCCAGTTATTCCATATATCCACTTATTCGTTCCTGAACCTCCCTCCCGTTACTTCCATTACGGTTTTAAATGGATTACAGGGTATGAGAGGATGACTGCGAAAGATGTACGAACAAGGCAATCACTCACGGTCAAGCAAGTCTGGTATCCATCATATTTTGAACCTCAAGTGCCTCGTAATTTTATTAATTATTTATTTATATACTTCTTTATTTATTATTACATCATATAGACTTCAATCACATAGGATCTATCACATTAGCTGACCAAGCAAAATTTGACTTTGAAACCTCTTATAAACGCAGAGATATGGTGTTTATATCAATATGAACTCTCCGTGCTGAGCTTTTGTTATTTCACAATATTATAGTTTACCTAGCCCAGAAGTAAACAGTTTCAATTTTGTATCTCTAGTGATCGTACTTTTGCTGCGAAATTGACAATACACATTTTGACATTTGAACTTATGCGTTTTCTTTTACCCGGGGGTTAGAAACCAGTTGGGGGAAAAAATCGATGAAAGTATTCGGGTGATGTGTAATTTTACTCAGGAAAGAACAGTGAAACGGGTATCCAGAAATCTGCCTTATTTTATTCATTTCATTTCATAAAGTCCAGAATGATATCCAGGCCCCAAGTAAAAAATACAAAACGCCTCTGTACTAAAGGAATAACTTCCAAAAAGAGGATTCAGGCATTTTATTTAAGATTTAGGGTCGAAAGGAACAAATTTTCAGTAATTTATCGATATCAATCTCACATAATTAGATTCTTCGCGAGATGGTGATGTAGGACATTGATGACTCCTATTCTGCCTAATATACGTGGAATTGCCTCGTTGGCAGGCGTTACCACAAGTTGACTTCCACAAGTTTGCGATCACGAATTTAAAATAAGTATTTAGAAGCAACCTTTTTCAATGCTTTACAAAGTAACTTCGTTTCAGTAAATCATACATACTTCTTGTCTTATTAAAATTGAGCTCTATGACAAATTTTTTGGTTAAATCTTTTGACGCCGGATGTACCAAAAAAGCTGTATTCAGAGTAAATACTATTATCGAGCCGTATTCATAAAAAGCATCTAATAATTGAATAACAATTTTTTGTTGACACAATATTTGTTAAAAAAACAGTGTGCGGTATTACCTTTCATTTCTTTTTCCAGCTCTTTGTTTTTTCTAGCTATAAGCTTTCCTCTGTTTTCTTCGCTCATCTCTTCCAAATTTATTCCGTCAAGATAATGTTTGTGTTCCCCACTCATCATTCTTATTTCCCTTGTACGTTTTACTTTAAATTCATCGTTTTTCTTTCTCAACCACTCTTTATATGCTTTTTCTTTCATTTCTTTTCTGCGTTGTTCTTCTTTCTCCTGTTCTTCTTTCTTCTTCTGTTCTCCCGACGTTTTGCTGAAGCCCCATCTTTTTAAAATCCCTTTTGAAACCTTTCCCTAAATATCTCTTCGCTAAATTCCAATTCGATTGTTCATGTTCAGCTTTCATCTGGAACAATCTATTTTTACGATCTTCCTCGGTCTTTTTTTGAGTCCACTCTAAGAGTTTCTGTTTCTCTACTTCTTTTATGTAATAATACATATCTAGAGATGATATGCAGGCTTGAGAATGGAATGAATCTCCACTCATCGTGAAATGTTGGCAGTTGCAGTTGCATTGTGTTCCGGGGAGGGTGCTGATGACGCATTTAATAAATTATCTGTAAGGGAAGAAGATAGTATTAGGATTGTGTTATTCTAAAACGTCCAGTACCTTCTTCCTTTTAACTCTACAAACCAAATTGACATAATAAACGACACAAAAACTGGAAAGGGAGACATTTAGAGTATGTTTCTATCACTCTTATATGACCACCAAGAAATAATTTTGAAAATTCGTCTTCTGAAAAGACACAATTGTTTTTGTTCCATGCAATCAGCAACCCAGCGCGCCTTGGTGGGCGAGTGGTTTAAGTCACAGGTCTCGAAACCCCGGGCAGGTTTGTTTCTGCTGTTTCAATGATGTTCGAAGAACAAATTTCTTTTTCAAACCATAATCTCTGATTTATGGGTTCTTGATATCGAAAAATCAATTGACGGCAAATCGTCCGTCCATCTGTCCGCCCGTCTGTGAACACCACTAGCGCCTAAACCATGGTAATTTTTTTCAAATTGAAAAAACAAAAAAAAACAAATTTTTTGAAAAAACCCCAAGCCAAAAAACGTTTTTTTTATGTTTTAAGTAAAAGGGAAAATCAATGTATTAAATAATAAACTGACTACAAAAATTTTTTGGTTCATTATATAGTTATTTAAATCAATTAAAAACGTTCATTCCACGTTGTCAGAACCAGACTGAGAGATAAATCTTCAGTTATTTATTTCTCAGTTAAAGAGCTTAAAACCTAACAAGTTACGTACTAATAACATTTAAGTAAAATATCAATGACGTTTAATATCTCCTCGTATTGAGCACATACCGCGTGCCTGGCGTGAGGTGACTTCGGAGATGGGCCTCAGAACGCGACGTTCATCCTGCAGACTTCTTTGCAAAGTGGCCACGACAGGCAGACGGGTCTTGAGGCGATTTGCAGCCTGTGCGGGGGCCTGAAACGTTTCCTTGCCCCCGGGCAGATGGGCGGGTCTCCCTTTTGCAGCGTTGGTTCGAGAGGCGGGGAGGCGGCGGCTACATCCTGTCGAGAGCTTCAGGGCAGTTCTCCTGAGGGCATACCGTTCATTATTCGTAATAGAATCTTTCGAAATAGGAAAGTTGCATTGATTTTAACAGTGATATTGAATGGTATTTAAAGAATATTTATTTAACCAATGATGTTTAATTTGAAATTTTTAATTCTAAAAGACTAAACAAGCTTGTAACAAATATTGTACCTCATCTTCTGAGTAAATGACCCCCATCTCGATTAAGTTTTTTGCCCAGTTTCCCTAATCATTTTAGGGAATGGTAAGATGGCCCTTTGTTTTGCTTCTGGACATTAATGTATCTTCCTCCCCCTGCTTTGTCTGAGTTCATTGGGAAAATCGTTTTTTTTTAAATTATCGTTCTCAAGTCCTCACAATTGAAATCGTTTCCCCCAAAGGGGCAGATGAAAAAATAATAAACCTCCCCTTTTGTCTTTGCAAATAGTTTTTATTTCACGAGAGCGAATATTTTTCCTATCTATCTTTTCAAAAACCTCGTTTCCACTTGTATTCATAATTCAACTTGTATATGGGCTAGGGTAGATATCTCAGAATTTAAGAAAACATGCATAGAGGACTCTTCTCCTGTATTTTTAAAAGTTTTTAAATATTAAAAAAATTTAAAATTAAAATTAAAAAAAATAAAAAAAGTTTAAAAACCCTTTCTATTCTGGTTACGTTCGTTTTTTGTCATTAAAAATTATATTTGCTTTTAAAACAACCCAATATAACCCGGGAATTTGCCTGTCTTAACTATCTGCACTGTTTTGCTTTAATATGGTGTGAAATTTTTCGAGTAAGCCGTATGGTTCAATCTGAAATTTTTGTTTGTCTTAGGTAGCCGAAGATGTCCATGAACGACCAAATTTTGCGCGCCCTAATAGCCACTTTGTGTCTCTTGATTTCAACTCAGAATCCGCCTACGCTTCTCCGTCTCACCCCTTGCCCACCTTTGTTGAAGGGAAGTTCGCTTTTGATGCGTAAGAGCGCGTCACTGCCTGCTC
>CAXIVR010000003.1:23589409-23629409 GCA_964035755.1 Teleogryllus oceanicus
AAAAAACAATTGAAATCAGTGATCAAATAACTCGTGCAGTGCATTTTTTTACTGCACGAACCCAAAGGGGGCCCCCGTCCCAAAATTTCTTCTGCCCCAAATCGTCTCTCGCAATTCTCGCTAAATGCAGTGTTGTTTTTTTGTTTGACAAAATGTTTTTTTTTTTTTTTTAAATCTTAAAAACTCTTTTCAAAATTCTATTATTTATTATTCCATTTAAGATGGTAAATTTTTATTTTTCAGGAATTTATATTTTTTTTCAATCAATTGGGGTTTTATTTAATTAAAATTTTATTACGTACTCGTGACCCCATCGCAAGAGAAGTCATACGATAAAAATAATAATATCTTTGATTTGTGACGCGATATCTGCTGTTTACTGGAGCAAGAATTCATAAGCAATGGATAAAGAGTTTGAATAAAGAAACTTTTCTGGATTCGCCTCGGCTCAAAATTTCCCCAATCTTCCCCTCAATACTCACCCCCTGACTTGTGAAAATAGGGTTTCTGTTTACTGATGTTTCGAGGGGTGTCCGTCGCTGCCAAATCCTCTTTCTCCTGACTTGGGGGCTGATCAGGCGTCTTTCTGCAGGCAGTTTGGGGGAAAGATTCCCTCGATATATTCCATTATTTCCAAGTATTGCGATACCGTGACTACATCCATAGTTTATTAGATTCTGAATGATTTTCTACATTTGGCTCTTGAAGTAACCAACTTTGAATTAGGAAATTATTTATGCGTTCTGTTAATTTGTGTATTTGTCAATTTACTTTATTTGATATGAATATTGCACCGTATAGTTAGATAATTCGAAATTAGAAGAAATGTATAAACAAGTAGTGGTCTCGTTATCTCTTAATGATATTGGTTAAATGTATAAAAAAAAATTTTACCGTATATGAAATGTTGAAAAAACATGTATTAGTAAATAGGGCATTTTCAAGTGCATTTTCTTTTCTCGTATAAATGTTTATTCAGAGTAGGTTATGTAATGCTACAAAAATGAATTTTGAGGGAAATGTTGTAAATCCCTGGTACCTAAAAATGTACGACACATTGCTGTTTAATCTGTTAAAAAAAAAATAAAATTAATGATTGAAGGCGAATTTGTGTGGATGAAAGTATTGAATCGTAAACTCTGCGTTTTTATCCCACACTGCCCTGCATTGCATTCATCTTCGATGTTTTATGTTTCCCAGAGAAAATTAGTAACAAAAAGTGAAATAGCAGCAGTACGGAATCGCAGCAGTATTTTTCACATGATTAAATGTATCCCATCTATTTTTCCTGTGACTGCAATCGCACACCTGAAATCATGCTCCAAAGCAACGTCCACAGTGCCGTGGATGAATGCTTAAATACATCCGCTTTAAACATGAAGAGAAAAGCTCATTCTTTGCAGAGTTTGCCTGAATTTTAGCAAATATTAGTGCACAAATATTCGTGCTTGTTATAAATAAATTAATATTTTATTTAATATTTTTAAATGTTAAATCTTAAAATTAAATATTCTGAAAAAAAATCACATTTTCTTCAAAATTCTCATAAAAAGGTATTAAACAGGAGTAACAAAACTACGGTAAAACTTTAGGAATGGATTATTAATGCGGACAGGAGACCAAGTCCATTATAAAATAGATCTGGGAATGCTTAATTACTGTTATATAAATTTTATTAATTCGAAGTATCCGAACATTTATTAATATTATATAATAATGATGCAAATGATATAGGAAGAAAATTGCATTTTTGTGGTATTAATCATCTGTACAGGTACACCTGACATTAATTTTTTTTGTACCAGGAGACAGAAGAACAAAAATAACTAATCGTTTTTCAATACCATATTATCTCTTATTTTTAAGGTTAATAAATAATATCATTTGACCCAAAAGTGTTTTCCCCCTCCAAAAAAAATTTGCCCGGGGTAAACCCAGGGTTTTCCCCGCCAACTTTTCCCTTACTAGAAATCCTTTGAATACGAACCCTTGGCATCAAAGAATGTTGAACTTTGGTAATTTATTTAATAATATCGCACATCTGCCATATTATTAAGCGGCTTTAGCTTCTGTTCCGGAACATAATACTTGATTCAAGTGTCCGTGAGCTAGCAAAAGGGTTTTTTAAATTTTTAAAAATGGCTAAACCCCCCCCACGGGGGGTCAGTCGGGGATTTAAATTCAGGCATAGGGAATCTCTTCTGCTTGTTCTTAAATTTTCTTACTTTAAAAAGACTGAAGATGGGGGTGCAGTGAATTCCGAAATGTTTGAAAAGTGTCAAAAATGCGTTTAGTGTTTACTTTTACTTGATACGGAATAAATATTTTTTCACGCCTTAAAGAAGCAGACGCCCCTAAATGAATGGCGCAGATCTCATTTTTGTTGAATTCTCTATAGTTCCCAAAATTGCGTGTTGGAAATAACGGAAGAGACACTTAGACTTTTAAGCGGGCCTGTATGTTTACGTCAGAGCGACTTTATGGTGTAGCGATTAAGCGCACACTTAGTTAATTCAATGACCCAGAGTTCGCGTTTCAGAAGGGTGATTTGCTGGTTGAAAACACTTTCAGATATTCATGTAGTTGTACCCAAAAACTTTGCGGAAAGTATTGCTGTTGATAATAGTTATAAACGTACTTTTCTCCGCTGCAGAAGAAAATGAAGAAAATATTCGGCAATTTTTTAGATAATTTTGAAAATGACCTACTAGCTATTCAAGAAAGCAAAGGGCGGACGGAGGAGGAGATGATTATCTTCTTCCTTTTTTTTTTTTTTCTTTTTTCTTCTTTTTTTTCTTCTTCTTTTTTTTTTTTATTTTATTATTATTATTATTATTATTATTATTATTACTATTATCCAAGTTCCCTCATATTTATAATATATTTGTGAATGGATAAAGTTTATCTATTAAGTAGCTAAACATAAAATATTTATCGAAATTTCTTCTTCTTTTCATGACTCAAACATTAAATAAAACATTCGAAGGAATAGGGTATTTTGCACGCTTTAGCAGGCAGCACTAAACTGCAATCTCGACCTTCTGCGCTTGCGCAAATGCCCAAAAGTGGTGCGAAACTCGAACTGCGCATGCGAAGTAGATCGATAGTGCTGTCGATTGCTTTAACGTTCGAGGGTGCAACAATTCTCTAAGTAAATCCTCCATGCCGTTTCTATTGAGCACACTTCGACTACATAATGGAATACTGATATCAAGACACCCCCCCCCAAACAAGCGCAACTACACGGAGTACTTGAATTTTAATAGTGGCGAATTTTTCACACCAGCTAAATAGCTAGTCTGATTTTAATTGACAAATTGTTGAAAATAGTTATCTGTGGTACTGGAATCTGTCGTTTTTCTGATTTCCTCTAATTAATTTCATTCTGGAACGTTGCCTTAGTAAATGAGTTACGGACTACGCGCAATCCTTGCTTTATCATCCTTGTTCCCGAACCTACACACTAACCGATCTTTAGGTTAAGCTAAAACCCTGCCGGGAAAGGGCAGTCGTGGTCGTGGATCTCTTTGGGGAAAGTTTCAGCTAGGATCAGGGCTTGATCCCGGTCCATAGACGGATTCGGATCATGGCATCCAGGATGAGGTGGGGCAGCTCTGCTGGCTGGCGTGGTGACAGGTCGGGGTAATCTGTATACAGCTTCCCCTTGCCAGATTAAAGCAGATTAAAGCTGATTAGGGCGTTTGGGTTGAGGTGGGATTTAGGTCTATCAATATACTCGAGCACCTTTTGTTTACAATTATATATATATATATATTATATATATATATATATATATATATATAAAATTTATATACGTAGACACTTTTCTCTTCTTTTAACATTTTAGAATGCAGTACATGGTAAATCATATATATTCATTAACTATGATTTTATGTTATTTCGTTCCGGGTAGACTGTGAAAGCATGTAAATAAGAGTTCTAATTTGTTATTGTCAAACGTTCATGAAACATTAATATGTGATACATTTATAAGTAATAGTATAAATGAAATATTAAGATCTATCGAAAATTCCCAGATAACGAAAACTTTCTTTAGTAAATTCGTTTGAAAGTTAGTTCAATTCAGCGTAAATAAACTGAGACCGACACTTCACAAATTCGTTTGTTAGAAGTTGTTGCCCCTATTAAACTGCAAATTACAATTGATCCCGCAAGGCGTTGTGTTAACGGTGGATGGACGAGATCGTAAAACTCCGTCGGTGACCGTATTCTCTCATTGTTCTCGAGGAAAAAGCGCAAAAGGGGTTTTTTTGGGCTGGGTTTGTATTGGCTCATAAAACGAGTCTTGCCCCTTTTACGAGAACACAATGGGGGAAAAAATAAGTTTTGGAGAACAGAATACAATTGTGAATAAATTCATTAAAAAACGAATCAGTTCTTTGAGTTTTCAGAGCAAGAGAAAAAAATTACCACTGGCCCTTGAATTTTTAACCAACAGTTTGCGAAATATCTTTTATTTTAATGAATGGAAAGAATCCAGATGGAATGTTACAAATATTTTACTCATTTCTGTAACCCGGATAGTACTGATCAATTATAAATAAACATATGAAACAAGTGTTACTCCGACAATAAATTTTCTAATATAATCTAGATTAAACAGTAGTTTTATTATTTTGAACTACCTCAAATGTCTAATCCAAAGCTCTTTACAAAATAAAATATTTCTATCTTCAAAATTATTTAAAACACATTTTGCTTTTGGTTTTTGAAATACAATGATCTCAATGATCAATACAAACTTGTTAAAGTTTTTAGACATGTAAAAATTGTAAAAATCTACTCTAGATTGCTGCAACACATCGCATAAACTTAAAATCAAGAAAATTAGGATAATATAATTACTACCGGTCTAAGGAAAGAGGGGGGCTACATCACGTCGTCACCTACCGGAACCGACACCCAAAGCTGAATGCTTATTAGACACATTCCTGCCGCATTCAAGTTCTGCAACTCTGCAGTTGAGAGTGAGTGGGAGGCCAAACTTTCTGAGAAAATGAGATGCCTCCTGGAGCTTCGCACTACGCGGCGTGCAGTCCCCATTTGTTATCATTAATAACACATCACAGAGAGGTCCATGATTATATTTTCATTTCCCTGGAATCCCCTTTCCCGTGTGGGAAAAGGTTTTTACTCTCCTTTTCCCCTCTTTCTTTTTTCAGAGGGTTTTGTTTATCTATGTTGTGACAACGAAATTAACGACACGTTTGTACCAGTCTTAAAAGATACTACCGTCATTTATGAGTTTTTAATTGCAATGAAGAAATTGAAAACAATTACTCGTTTGTACGCGCAATGAAACATTATAGTATGAGTAAAGAAATATTTGTGATACTCGTTGTTTTCTTAATCGTTTTCCTAAGTATATTTCTCCTCTCTTTTCATTTTATTTTTCTTTCTATCACCTTCAATTCCTACTTATTTCTTTTTTATCACCTTTAAATACAGTCTAAAGTTGGCAATCATTATTTCACCGCAAATCGTTTTAAGCGAACCAATGAATAAATATTTGAAATATTAAAGAAATTAAAGAAATTTTCATACTCCATTTCACAAGTCCTCTGTAATTAAGAAATTATCACAAATTACATGATATTATCTACCTTTCCCGGATTCCATCATGAATCATTCATTTACGTGAATTAAGTTTTGGGGAAACAATATCGCTCGTTGCTTAAGGTGTTGAATCTGAAGAAGAAACGAAAATTTTTCCCTTTTTATGTCTCTCCTAAATTTTTCAAAAAATTGCAGTTTCATGAAATTTTTTCCGGTACTTATATTTAGTTTTTAAAAGGAATGTATTGTTTAGTCAATACATTATTTTAAGAAAATATGAGAAATTATGTATAGCAACTGTAAACCCCATTAGATTTACTCTAATCAATAGTAATGCAAGGGCATACACACTTCTCTAAGTCATTGTTTTGTTCTGAAATTATAATAAATGATTTAAAATCCGAAAGAAAAAATGTATTTGCTTGATACACAAATTGAAAAGACACATGATATGATACAAAAAGAATTTTACAACAGTCGATTCGAAAATATTGATAAAGGACTAGTATACATAAGGGGATTGAAGGCAGCTCGTAAACTTCAACAAAATCTCACGAGATCATCTTTTATCTCTCACGGTCGTATTGTGCTCTATTTTATTCAGCTCTTCTCTGCGCCTGTCACGTATCGTTAAAACTTTATCCTCTGTTCCGTTCAATGAAACTATATCTCATATCCTATCTTCTGCACATAAATATTTTTATTCGTGTGTTACGAAGGACTCCCCGGAGCGGGACAGTTCTGTGACGTGAATGCGTTTCAGCAATTTTATTTGAACGTAAATTGCAACCCGTTGTTTACACTTTACATTACTTCTGGTATATTGGAACACACAGTTTTTATGAGTGTTAACTTTTCCAGAAATGAATGGTTTGGGCATTGAGCCATACATTTTATTTCTTACAAGAAAAAATTACCCATTTTTGTGTGCTCTGGACTTATTGTCTTGTATATTTCCAGTAAATTCTCGTAGTTTTTTTTATTGCGGAATATATTGCGCATATAATTTGTAATATTGTTAACACAAGAGAAAATAATGGTCGTATTTCCACGAAAATAAAGTTTTTGTCCAGGTGCGTCTCTATGATACAACGATCTTTCTTATTTTATATTTCGCATCTTATTCAATAAAACTATGTGCTTAAACCACATTTGCATTAGTTTACTTCAAAATAGTGCACCATTGAAAAATTAGTGAAATTGTTTGTATGTCTGTTTTCAGAAAATAAAACTCGAAAATATACTATTTGAACTTGGGGGAAAGGTCTGTGTATATTTCTCGGGACAAGTATGGTTAAAAAGGCCCCTTTTTTGGGCGTTTGGGAGGCCGAACACCGCTGACAAATCGAGACCGAGGGTAGGTTTTTGCCGAGCGGCAAACATTCAGTGTTTGTCATACCCGCAACGTGCGGGTATTTTGGGTACTTCAAAGGAAGCGAATATTCACCGAGCACCTCGGCTACTGGGAATTGGGCGTGCAGCAGTCTCTCACTACTCGCCCAATGCCGAAGTACGGAATCACCTTTACACAAAACTGAAATTTTCTACAAACAGCGCAACCGCCCTGTTATAATTTTAACGTGATGCGAAGGCAAAAAGTTGAGATTCATCATATCAGTTTCATTTAACTTCCAGACAGATTTCGCTACTATTAAGTTGATATGAATTTCGTGATAAAACCTATATATTACAATTATGTAAAAGCCTATAATTTTTTATTAGTTGTTAACTCATCGTTCACTTGTCAATAGAAACAGAATTTTGTGATATCAAAATAATACAAACAAACAAAAATTACTGGTAAATTTAAAAGCGCCTAGACAACAATTACGTAGAAACAAGTAAAAGCAACTATAAAAACACAAATTACCTTCCTCGTTTACTTGCGTACCAAGCGTTTTTGACACTGAACGTGAAGTAATTCTCCTTGAACTTAGTCATAAGTCAAGTCGTAAGTCAATTCCTTTTATTCCTATTGGTCATGGGCTCAGATTCGTAATTATCCGGGCTTTCCTGGCGGTCACTCATAAAATAAACATTTTTTCATTTTGGCCGCCGGGGCTAAGTGACTGGTCGGCCCGGCGATCCCAAAACCAACCCCTCCACGATTTTGATGCAGTGGCCGGCCTAAAATTGGGGGGACTGTCCGAAAAAACTACTGCGGCATGGGAAAAAACCGGGGGAGGGGCTAGGGGAAACAACTGATGTCACTGCAGTGCCTCTGACCAGGATGTCCTGGGGTTCGAGTCCCGACAGATTTTCGACACTAGCCAGATAGCTGCGCCGATTTCCGTCACTGTCTAGAGAAGAATTCTAGCACCCGGCTGCTGTGATTGGTATTTTTCCGTGGTTTCTCCTATCAATACTAGACGAAGACCGGAGCAGTACCCTAACAAACTGGCCATGGAACGCGCGCGATCTTTCCTTCCCAATCCTTGGTCTATCCTCCACCCCTTACACACACTACACCTTGCATGTACTTTACTACCACACATTCTGGGAAACCTGTCAGGAACTTAGAACGGGTCTGGCTGGGGCGGTTCCCCGCCGGTAGGAGAAACCTGGTTGAGGAAAACTCCGCCAGCCACCGGTAATTCGGCGCTAGATCTCGCCATCAGCGGGGAAAAAAATCCCCACCTCCCCAGCAAAAAACGCATTACCTCAGGGGGTAATGGCCTTAGCGCCAGGAATCAGAAGGATGGGAAGATTAGAGAGATGGGAATGGAGACATGATGCATGAATGATGGTTTTACAATCATTGATGATCGCTAGCGCAATTAAAAGATAACTTTCTTTTAATCGTTAGTCTATTTTGGGGTGGCCTCTTCACCCCAAACCCTTTTTGATTCGGGGCTATGATTTTTTTTCCCCAAATTGCCTTTGGGGGAGCCGAAAATTATCCACGCACGTTTTCTTGAACCCTCGTTTCACTGGCTGCGAGAGGAGGGGAAGGTTTGATTATTTTGTCGACAGAACTATTATATCAAATCTGTACCTCGTTTTTCGATGCAAAATAAAGTCTACTGCACGGGAGCGAATAGTTCTGATACCATATTTTGTCAACAATTCTAGTTCCTTTGGTTTATTCTGTATTATACTAATGTTAGTGAAGGAGTGGGGGTAGTTATTCCGGGGCTCAAGAAAACGCGCGAGTATAATACCTAGCTTGCACCGCGAGCGGTGGCGTCGACAGCGTCGGCTCTTTCAGCGGTAGAGCGGGTGGGCAGCTGCAGCCAGTGATCCCTTATTGTTCGGGCGGCCCCGGGAACCCCAGGCGGAAATGCGGCGACTGAGCACAACGTACTGAGCGCGGTCAATGCGCGATCGATACGCGGCCGCGGGTGGGCGCGCGAACACTTATTACCTGCTTTTTAGAGCGATCCCGGGGCGGACTCCTCGTTGATTGATTAATTGTTATTGATTCCAGGCGTGTCAACTACTTCGGTCAATATCCCCGTAAGTGTGTTTTTTGCTCTGGAGGTGGCGGTATTCTTCCGCCGCTGAATGGCGAGATCCGGCGCCGACCTACCGGGAGCTATCGAGGTTTTTCCCCAACCGGGTATTCAAACAGGGGCCCCCCCAGCCAGGACAAGCTCTGCCCCGCCGGTCTCCCCGGGATGTTTGGGAAAAATGTATGTATTTTGAGGGGTGAGGGGGGGATAGGACAAAGGGAAAAATCGCGCGCGGTCCCTGGCTCGTTTGTTAGGGTCTGCCCGACATTCGTCTGGGTTGATCGGAAAACCCCGAAATCTACCCATCAGACGCCGCCCAAATTATTCTCCAGGCGCGACTGAATTTGACCCGGGTGACAAGCTGGGGTGAAAAACCTGTCACCGTCACTCGAATCAGGACCTCCCCGGAAAAAGGGGCTGCAGTTAAGCCCCAGCCACTTTTCCCCGGGGGACTCCTAGTCGCCCCCTTTGGGCCGGCCCTAATCTGATTAATTTCGCGTCGAATCGCCTTGTTATTGCGCCGGCCTTGAACGAGACAGGCAGAGGCAGTTGCTACGAGCGGTCGAGACTCGACGTTGGCAGTTAAAGTTTCGCCTCATTTTAGTGCATCTGAGCATGCGCAGAAGATCGATAGTGATGCCCACTATGACGTATGCACACGCTCTAGTATCTTCGTTCCTCTACGGCTATGTGCTTGCCGCATCTGGACCTGTGGCGACTTGTGGCGATCGCAGCCATTTTGTCCGATGGGGTGGTGGCTACTCCCGTATTCCGTCGATCCATAAACGCTTTCCCGATATCTAAAGACTGACTTTTGGGCTTCCCATGTTACTATAAAATAATTTTCGTGCACGGCGGAAACTCCCCTGTTCAAAAATTTTATGATGTATGGTTAGTGTTTTGAAGAGTTCACGTTTGAATATGCAAATGATTTTCAGTGAATGGGGAGAAAAATATTGTGACTTTTTGCCCTTTTCATTAAGGTCATTTTTTACTCGTCTACTAGGTCACGTAGTTACCTCTTTGAAAGTTTGTATTGGAGTAACCGTAGGAGAACACGACACGTAAGAACAACACAAGCAACAAAAACAAAGCTCGGGCAAAGGGTTGTACTGGCGCCCTTTTACGGCACTATTCAGCCTTACCAATCTCGACTGTCAAGGCCGGCAAGACTGTCTCCTTGAAACTTATAAACATGAAATATGAAGGTGCCTTCTCTACATTTTTGAATCGCAGTGATTATTTTTTTGCCAAGCATAAATTCAGTTCTTTCAGCATTTTTCATAAAGATCCTGAAGAGTAAACCACTTCATGGAAAGATTTAAATGTCAAAATTCAAAAGTTACGCTTATTTCAGCGACTCCCATTTCTCATTCTGAAAATGTACGTGTTCGGATGGCGTCAACCCCTGAGCGCCTGTTGCATGATCTGGGTCATCGAATGCAAACCCGTTGCTCTGGAGACGGGACGTGACGAGGCTACAAATTTGCCTACAAGGCTGTGTTCATGGAAGGATGTTATTGCGCCACAGAATACCAAATAATCTGAAAGACAAGAAACCAGGTGAAGTAATATTTCTATTTTATGAGTGTCTACATTATTTAGGGGATCGTTCTTAGAAATATGAACGTCATTTCTATGATATTTTCTATATGAAACATGAAATTGGTTAAACGTTAGATGAATAATGAGTAATGGACATATAAACTTTTTTACTTAGCTATGTTGATTGCAAAACATTGCGGAAAAAAATCATAACTTTTAGCAACACGAGTTTATTTGACTGCACTTCCATGTAAGAAAACTAAAAATGCATACATCTGTCACATGCAACGCGCAATTGAAACAAAAACGTGATTCGCAATGAAGACCGTCCCATCTGACACGGATAATTGAATAATTGTAACTTTTGTCGAATCAAACTAGAAACTTTTATCTCACAATATTATCAAGTTCGTGTGGCTAATAAAACATTTATTTAAATAATGTAATCAGTGGCCTGTTTAAACTTTTGCAAACAAAATAACGTATTAAATTTATTAAAATATTTGAAATTTAGCTTTTTTCACAAGGGAGGACGGTTAGATCCTGAGCGCATTAGCCCGACGGGAATAATTGTCAGGAACTCAGTTAAATCCTATGTCATATAAAAATCTAATATTACACAAGTTTTTTAATTATACTTTTAGTTTCAAATACGCGTACAACTCGTGCAACATATGGCTAGTGGGCCAAATTTTCCCCTAGTTCCCACCCCCTGCATTTAGGGAAAATATCGGGTGTGTTTTTGCATTCAGTGTTTTGCCCGTAAGCTCAGTAAGTGCAAGAATGGGGGGCCTTTTTGTTTTTTACGTGTTTTCTTTAATTCCGGGTTCAAGTGTTCTAATACTGGCGTAATAAAGACATTGTTTAGAAAAATAAAAGGTCTGATTAATGTGACAATTTCCTCACGTTTACGTTTAAAAGATAGAAATCGAAAACAACCTTTAGGAACCTAATTACAGGTTCCCCCAGCAACTTTTTAAAACATCACTAATAGTCTTGCAGATTGCTCTCCACTGAACCTCAATATCCTTGGCAATTGCCATTTGATAACCAAGATCACTGATAAACTTCAGACAAATCTCCATTATTTGATTTGATTAGTCCCCTCTCATTTCAGTTAAAGGCGAAAATAGTTATAAAAAAGGGGGGAAAAAGGTTTTTTAGAAAAAATTGAAATTTGAAAAAAAGTTAAAAAAAATTTATCTATATGCTAAAAAATAAAATAGTTATTGTAGCTAAGGATGGTTTTTCCAATAATTGCTTAAAGCTGTAAGAATAAAACCAAATTTATTCGTTTACACAGTAGCAAATGCTCCAAAATTTTCTACGGAGAGTCTGCTCTTCCTAGAAGTATCAACTACATGGATGACTGCATACTTACACGTTAGATGTACAAAACAATATCGTACCGGCATTGAGACTCTCCAATGTGAATATCATACATTGTGCATATTTAATGAGTAAAATGTTGAATAGTTTGCAAAACATGTCTCGATTTTTAAAAAATATTTCTTATGAAATCTTGTTTTGAGAGGGGAAAACCAAAAAAATAAATTTATTGGAAAAAAAAACCGTTCTGTTCATTCGTGGCCCCGGTGCTCCCAAAGGGAAATTTCCCTTTTCAATCCAACTCGTAGGGGCCCCGGCCCCCCCTCCAGCTCGCCGCCCGGTCCCGCGCGTCATGTGGCAAGAGGCAGCGTGGCCGAGCGCGATATCGCCCGCCAGCATCCGGCTGCCTGCAGAGCGCGCGGCGGAGCGCACGGCGCGCCAGGTGACTCGCCGCCGTCGGCCCCGGGGGCGGGGCCCCGGGGGCCCCGCGGGCTGCTGCATCAAAGCCACAGCCGCGCCCGCCCCGCACCCGCCAAATGGCGCTTCGCACGCCGCACTTCCCCCCTCTCCCTCTCTCCGCCCTCCGTCTCCCCCTCTTGTCTCTCTTCTCTTTTCTTTTCCCCGGTGTGTTCCTCTTCTGTGTCCCCCCTGTCTCTCTCTCCCCTTCCCCCCCTTCCTCTCTCTTTTACTTTTTCCCTCTCCCTTCCCCTACTGTCTCTTTCCTTTTCCCTTCCTTTGGGCCCCCCTCCCTTCTCCTGTCTTCTTGTTTTTGTTCCCCCTCCCCCCTCTTTCCCCCCCTCCCCTTTTTCTCTTTCCCTCCTTCCTTTCTTCTCTCGCGCGTCTATCAGAACGTTGCCCCCACCCGCCCACCCCCCCCCCCGGGCCTCGCCGCTCTCCAATCTGCCTTATCCCGCTCGGCCCGACCCGGCGTGGTGCAGCCCAGCCCATCCCCGCCTTCCTCGCCCTTCCTTCGAACCCGCACCGGGCGGGGTCAAAGGGATCAACTGATGTTCTGGAGTGCCTCTGACCGGGGGGTCCCACGTTCGAGTGCCGCGGGGCACACTGGGAAACGGGGCCAAAAAACCGGCGAAGGGAAAATCGAAAGTGCGCGTTCGGAATTCTGACGTATCAAATCTCTTTGGAAGACTTGGGGTACCCCTTTGCTCCCCGAACGTTATTTCAATTATATTTGTCGTCCTTACGGTCTTATAAAGTTATCGTTTCTCGAAACTTCTTATCGACTACATTTGTTAAATCAAAACAAGTGTTTAAATTATTTTTCTATGGATTCTTTTCGTGTTTCCGAATAGAAGACACTTTTGACTATAAGATGAGTATTTTTGTTAAGAAAAAGTGTCTAAATTTTTTTATTATAATCGCTAAATTTCTTTTTTTTTAAAAAAGTTAAGGGATAGTGACTTTATTTTTTATCCGCGTATTCTTGCCTCAATCAAAATTTTTTTTTTATCAAGTAGAATGCCCCCAATCGGAATAAAAAATCTACCCTATATTTTCAACTTTTTATTTTATAGAATTTACCAATGCCAAAAGAAAGATTTAACATGATATCCCGGGAAATGTCTTCGACCCACGGGGACATTTTCGGGATATTTTTTCGATTTCTTCTTCTGATAATTACTTTTAATAAAAAATAACATAAAAATTTTGGAATGATTAAACAATATTAATACGTGCCACCGAGCACTTTAGGATTTTTAGTGACTTGAAGGAATCTTATTTTCTTGTCATAGAAACCAAGACTAATAGTTCTATGGCTGTAAAAGTGAACTTAATTATGTTATCTCAAACTATAGTTGACCATTTTTTCAATAAAATATAATATTTTTCAATAAATAAGTGCTGACGATATTAGGTCTGTCGCGTTGATTCCCGACAGATGGGTGGCAATTGGTAACACATAAATATAAAGTATAATTTAAATTATTGCTTATAATATAATTTATACTGTAAATTATCCCCCAAATTCCGCATTTTCAGAAACGCTAAATGCAATTTTTCGAAACGGGTCCCGATTTTGGCTTTAAATGTTTTGTGGATAGTTCTTTGACTTAATAAACGACATAAAAGCCTTTGTGTATTCTTTTTTTTTGTTCTTTAAATTAAACAAAAATAATTTTTGAAATATTTATGTCGTCAAAATGTACTTTACAGGCATTTCTTATACATTATCGTATTTGTGAGTATAGTTTCCGCAAATAATTGTTTTTTAAATAATTGTTCGCTACATGATACAAGGGAAAAGTGTTTAGGTGCATTTTTTATGGCTTTTTACCTTGAATGACGGAAGTTTTTTATATTTCCCTTTTTTGGATCTGACTTTCAGTGACGCATCGAAGTGATCTTTGTTTTTCGGGTTTTATGATCTTTATGTTCAGTTTGTATCTCCCCGGGGTCTTCAGTCGTTAGTAAACCACTTTACATTATGTGTCTCTTTTCACTGTCCTTTCCCTTTGTCAAAAGAATGAAAAAAATATAAAGCCCAACGATAGTTAGGATTTGCACAGATTTTTTAAAATCATCTCGTTTTTAAGATATTCCGTCAATATCGGTGTATTTGGGATAAGGTTGAAATATAAATTGCCATAATAGTCCCTCTTAATGTAATTAAGTTTTTGGGTAAATGAAATTTTGGGGGGTTTTTTTTAAAAAGAAGAAACATTAGTAGAATTAAATGACCAAAAATATATAAAATTTTAAAAAGCCCCTTTTTTTCATAATTCAATTTAAAAAAATGTGGAAAAGGAAAGGGGAAGAGTTTCCCGGGAGCACGGGAAAAAGGTCCCTTTCTATTTTGGGCCCATAAGATTGTTCACTTTTACGTTAAGTAAATCAATGAACCAAGGAAGAACTCTTTTTAAATCACATTGCCCTCAAAAAACATTCTGATCCTTTAAATCCGATATATTTTTTTCAAGACAGTTTTAAATTTTCTTTGTAATATTTGTATTCAGCAATTTAAAAACAGAACTTTCGATAAATTTTCTAGAAACCCCTTCACTTTCAAGTTTTAATTTTAAATTTTTGATATTTTTTGATATTCCAAAACGACCATTCTATCTTTTTTTAACATATTGGGTTTTTTATGAGTCAGTTGTTTCAACTCGCCAATTTGAATTTTAAAATTTTCTTCCATGATTTTAAAAATTCAGGGCCCCAAAACCCTTAGTTTCCCATTTTTACCAAACCCATTGGCATTTACGTTTAAACCATTTTTTAGCCCGATTCAACCAGGTGGGGCGGCGGTTTTTCGATTTTCAGCGGGCGAATTAGGCGTCTGGGGGGAAATCGGTCCGTCTCTGTAATCGGTAGTTTTCCGTGTTTTCCCGATGACCAAGAAATCCCAAAGGTACCCAACAAACGAGTCCAAACCCGCGCGCGATGTTTTTCCTTCCTTGCCCCCATCCTCCCCTTTTACCCCCGTACCCCAACAGATGCCGGCAGATCGGTGGGGGACTTAGAAGTTGTCCCGACTGGAGCGGTGTCCCTCTGGTGGGAAATACCTGGTTGGGGAAAGCTCCGTTAGCCAACGGTAGGTCAGCGCCGGATCTGGCCACCCGCGGGAAAAACCACCACCACCCCCCCCGAGAAAAAACACGCACTAATTTACGGGACGGGGCCCGAAGGACACCCCCGGAATCACTAAAAAGGGTTAAGCAGGGGCGGGGCCGCCCCCGCCCACTCAGCAACGCTTCGTTGGAGGCTCTTCCCCCGACAACGCCCCTTTCCCCCCCGTTTTGTTTCTCCCCCGGCCCCTTTTTCTTCATCCGTGTTCACTGTATGTTGTTTCTCCATTCCACATTACAAGTTCCGCATAAATATTTCTTTTTGGATTTATTGGTTACTAATCAGAGAAAATTTTCTGGGGGCCACATTTGGGGGAAGAATGGGTCCGTGAAAATGCACCTGAACCACACCCTTCTCCATTTTTTGGCCTCTTTTATTTTTTTGCTTTCTTTTCATCGTTGCTTTTATGATATACTATTTCATCCAATTTACGTTATTTGTACTGCTTTTTCCAGTTCGGGCCCTAAGTATCGTTGGTTTTGAGGGGAGCCAGTTGATGAATGTATTGTTTAGCAATGGTGGGGGTGAGGGAGATTTTGGGCCCGTTTTGGTTGGATTGAGTTGGATTTTATATTTTGCAATTACGTAGTGTATTACGTTAGTATGGTATGTTTGTGCTTTTTCGAGGATAGTACACCAGTCTCGAGAAGGTGGAGAGGAAACTCATACAGTTTTGTACCCGAAAATCTATTAGTATATACGGAGGATGTCCGGACGGACGGATGGATGGATGGATGAATTTTCTAAAACATTTCCGAGATGAATGTAGCTCGTATTAAAGAAAGAAACAATTACTTGTGTGGTATACTTGCGATTTTCATTAATGCATTTATATTTAAAACACTAAGGACAAAGAAGCTTAGAAAGAAGTTTGAGAATTTCCCTAAACCAAATTTGTGATTTTGGCTTGAAATGAAATCTAAACCAAATTTTTGACTTAATTGTTTCTTTTATTAATTTTTTAAATTTAATCATAATTTTTAATAAAATCAAAAAATTAATGGAATGAACCTACCATCGAATTTTTCATTTTCCTTTTGGGGGTTTTAATAATTATTGAAAATATTTCCTCTTGGAGAAAATATTTTAGTGTAAGTTTGTAGTTAGAGAAACTTCAGCGGGTTTTCTTAAGTTCTTAGAGTGTTTTTAATTACAAAGATGTGTGTAAAGGAGATGTCGATCATTTTTTAGGTCTTTAAAGAAAATTCATTTAAAAAATATAAAAAAATTTTTTTTTAGGAAAGGGACAGGGGGATTTTTTTCTTGTACCCTACAGAATACTTGTAGTACATATCTTGGTAAATTAAAAAAAATACATTAAACTCGTATTTACAGGAAGGTGTTAAACTAGGTATACAGTGAGTTGTGATAATATTGTTTTAGAATGTGAAAACCTCCTCTATTTTCTTAGTCTTCTAGACTTAGTACTAAACGATATTAATCAATGTTTTTCGATTTTCCGTATAGTAAATATATATAATTGTAGGGTGTGTATCAATGAAGAACTTTTTTTTTTAACCTTTTCACAGCCACATCCCACACAAACCTCATTTTGGTGAGCATTCTTGCTACGCGAAATTTTAAGAAGTGTCCCAACTTTCTAAGCCACTTTTTAACATTTAATTCTTGTCACTTGAATGTTTTCTGCATAAATTTCTTCAATTGTAGATTTTGAAGTGATATCCCCCCAGTTGAAAAATTTAATTGTTGAGAATAATAAAAGAGGGAAATTTTTATCAACGCATTCCCGGGAGTTTTTTCATAATTTCTTAGATTGTAAAACTTATCGAAAAGGACCTGGCAAAATGTTTGAGAGAAGATTATTCGTGAAAAAACAATACCCGGAAAATGACCCGGCTGAGATGTCCCAAGGTAGCCACTATTGCCATTGCAGCGACCGGAAGCGTAAGGGGGGTTCTGGGGGGGGCAGAGATTGACCCCACCCAAAAGCAATACAGGAAAATTCTGTGAAGGGCCACCAATCGTTGTTTTCCGTGTTTTTGCCATCAACCCAATTTTAGTCCGAAAACCTTTAATTAAAAAAGGGGGAAGGGGGTTTGCGCGGGGTTTTTTCCCTTTCTTCGTTTTGTTCCCTTCTCTCCCTCCTTACAGACACACACATTCTCCTCACTCACACACTTGTCGGGAGCTTAAGAGCTTCTCCCGGCCAGAGCGACTTCTCTTAGCGATATCTAGAAAGAGGAAATCCCTGCAAATCGAGCTGTATGTCGTCCCCGACCTTTTTCGCGAAGGCGAACACCCCCCCTTTTCGTACAGCATGCACCACTTCGGGACTTATAATCGTTGCCGACGCCCAGAAAAAAAATAATCATCCGGGGGGAAAGGATTTAGGAGTTTAATTTCACTGTCACTTTCTTTCTTCCTTCCCCTCACTTTCTTTTTTTTCACTCGCTTTTCTCCTCCCTCTTTCTCTCTATCCTATTTTCTTTTCTAAGTCCCCCACTGAATTTTATCGGCAAGAAGTCGTTCATCAATGTACTCAACCAATAACCCCTTGTAGAGAAGACTGTTTTGAGGTTTGTTATGTGCCTTACATCTTAGAGAAGTCTTTCAAAAAATCTAAATGAAGGACTTATCGGTATCTACTGAATTGCAATGAATACATGCGACCAAGAAAATTGGAAATCGTTTTTTTTTAGAAACTAGTGATTTTGCATTAAATGTTCTTCAGAAAAAAAACCAGGGGCATTTTCGGTAGTTTATTTACTTCTAAAATCACAATTAATTTTCACCCCTTTTTTTTGAAGATTTTTCCCTTTTTCCTTTTGGAGAGTTATACCTTTTTAGTCTTTTTTTTCCCTTATTTTTGGAAAAAAAGTGTAAAAGTTTGTTTTAAAACTCTCAAAAGTGTAGAAAGAATTCCGGGGGACCATTGTTTACTAAAATGAAGAAACCAACATGATTAAAAACCCCTCTACTAAAATACCTCGGTTTTGAAAAATGCTTTTTTAAAACTTAAAAATAAAATTTCAAATTTTCATTTATTAAATCTTTTTCCCAAAATCCCTTTGAATAAATTTTCCTCCTGGCTAAATAAAACCAAAGTGACTTTCAGCAGCATTTACCATTTTGGGGAAGTTTTTAAAAAAGGATTCAAAAAGTTGGGAAAATAACCTTTTCCTTCTTGAGGGGCAGTTCCTTTTTGTGAATTTGGGAAACAATTTAGAGTTCAAAACAATTACAAATTTTCTTGATTCCTAACTACGAGGCGGAAGGAGAAGAGGCGGAGGTAGTGGGAACGAAAGTGGAGTTTCGAGCTCTCGATTCGCGTTCTCGCCCACAATGGCGGATACTTGGGGAAACTGAAACAAAAGACAATTTCATTTCCCATTCCTCCAGAGGTTTTGCTTCATCCTATCGGAGAATTCACGTTAAAGCCTGGCTTCTGCGTCCACTTGTGCTTATGATTTTCAATATACGAATTTCAAGTTTGTTTAACTTTAGTTTTAAAATATTGATTTGCTTCTGAAATTAATAATGTGAGAGTATCATACATATTTTTTTGCAATGACCAGGTGGCAAGAATAAAACTGGCGTTTCTAGATAAAAGTTTAAATGTTCTTTCTAATACATTTTCTCATGCATGTTTTCTGTGGAAATAGCCTTTTTATTCTAATAGTGAGAAAAAATTTAAGGTTTAAAAAATTTACCCCTTTTTTGTTAAAAATAATGTACGCAACGCGAAGTGATTCGCATAATTGTTACATAACTTGCCATTCTCTGTTCTTTTTACGGTACAATTGTTACATAGAAAGTAGAAGTTTGTTTTTTTTACTTAAGAAAAGTACAGTACTCTGAAAATGTATAAACACATTCCACCCCTACCGACTTTATGAAGCAGTTTATTGAATTTCCCAAAATCCTCTGAGATTACTTTACATCTTGCATTCTCGACGGATTCTCTATAGGTCCCCTGGGGTCGATGAAATTTTTAAGGGATAATCAAAGGGGTTTTTGACAATAGGGGTATGAATCATTTTTATATAATAAGATTTAATTGATTGCAAAAATATTAAACTTGATAATTATTTTCTAATATAAAGCAGCAAAACATGACCTAATAATTAATTACAAATTTGCTCCTCTTCCTTTCCTCCCCTTTCGGGCCCTTCTATAAAATCAGGGAGGGGAACCGGGGATGACACCGATTACTTTAAAAAAGGGCTCCTTAAAAAAGGACCCCGCGGAGGGTACTGAAGAAAAAAAACAATTTCATTCTTTTTGCTTGTTTCATCATCCGTATTCTTATACCAATTATATTTCAAACTCTTAAATTCATATTTATTGCAGATAGGGACCCCAGACTTTTTAGGGGATCGAATTTAAAAAATTTTTTTTTTTATTTATTTTATCAAAACATTAAAAACTGTATGTCGGGATGGGGAAAAAATGAACTTAGACATTTTCAACAATTTGGTTTCATCCCCAAACCAAAACTACTTGAATTTTAATACGGAAGAAATGAGCGTTTTTTTGGGATTGTTAACAAAAACATTCGCTCCAACGTAATAAAATATATTTTTAAGGTTAAATCAACCATTAATTTGGACTCTTATCCCTCATTATGTCCTTCGTCAAGGAAATAATGCTTCCTGCAACATCATGCAGAACGATAATTTGAATAACGATATTTCCCATTCAATTCTAGAAGAAGTGCACAGATGATGAAGTAACATTTTTGTCCCGAAAAACAAGGGGGCCCTCTCGGGATTTGCTCAAAGTATCAGGGGAAAATGGACGAACAACCCGATCAGATAGGGATTGTTAAGATGTTTGAAAAATCAAAAATTCAATATGTATTCACAAGATACCCCATCAGAAAAAAAACTCCCCAAAACACACGAGAAATGTTAAGGTCAGTTAAAAAACTCTCAATAGTTTGTAAACATTGCACAACAACGATTTGAAAATCAGCTACTAAGAAGCACAAGAGTCTTCGATTATTGAAAATCTAGATTTTTACCAAAATATTGGTCTATGAAATGGTTGTCATTGAGACATTAATCTGCAATTTTCTTTATAGATTAATTTCTCCATCTTAGAGAATAAATAAGGGGGCGAAACAAATAAATTTTAAAAGAGATAATAAAGAAACTTTTAAAACCCCGTTTTTTCAAAAAAAATAACGTTATTGCTAGGTTAATTTTTTATCATTCTAATAATTAGGGCCACCGCTTCCACTCATTTTACCTCATTTGGCCTCAAATTTTTTTTACCTCCCTTCCCGTCCCTCTCATATTTCATTGTAATTTTCCCCGATTCTATTATGATATCAACGAGTAAATACACAAATGATGTTAGTTCTATTTTTCTATTAAATTGCGTTATGTCGTGCAAAATTATATTTGAAGTAAAGAACCCATATACGCACACATATTCTACTCACCAAATGAATTAAATCCAAAAATCACAGTTTCGTTTGTCAGAAAATTAATTATTTTTACAATATTAATTTGTAGCTTTAAAATTACTAGACGAAGTACCCTTCATATCCTGAGTATTTATCACATTCGTCTGTTGGGCAGGAAGAGGAATGCATTCTATCTATAGTGTACCCGCAGCCCAGTCTGCCCTGCCGCCCAAACACTCCCCCAACCCTCCCCTCGTCCGCCCTGTCCTCCCCCGCCTTTTCCCCCCCTGCCTGTTTTAATTCACCAAAGTCGTTCCATCCATTATCCATCGTTGTTACAAACAGCTGTAAAAGCAGAAATACATACACCTGGCAAACTTCCAGTAATAATTTTGTCTTGGATCAACTGAAACTATTTCAATCCATTGCAATAAATTTAAAAGCATCTAGTAGAAATTTTTTATTTAGATTTTATGTTTTTTTTTTTTTCAAAATATTTTTCCAAAAACCCGAAAGAGCCACCTAAATGTTTGGTTTCAGGGGAGAAAGGGGAAAATTTTTTCAAATTTATCCGTCAATGAAATTTTTTTGTTTGAGGGCAAAAATTTATTTAAAAGGGGGAAAAAACGTGATTGGCTGACGGGAGGGAAACACCGACCAAATCCGTCGGCTTGCGAGGTTTTCCCCAACGATGTATCTCCCTCCTGGGAGGCACCGCCCCCTCCGGACAAGCTTCCAAGCCCACGTTCTCCGACATGGGTGGGAGCCTGTGGGAGGGGTGTGTAAAAAAATAAAAAATATAAAAAAAAGGAGGGAAAAATCGGTGGGAGCGGCCCGTTTGTTAGGGCTCTACGGATTTGTCTGGTTTTAATGGAAGAAAAGGGAAAAATCCAAGAGACAACGTAGAATTTTCTCCACGCGGTGAACCCCGTCCCAGCCAATTAGTGTGAAAAACCCCAACGTCGAAACTGGGAAACCCTAGAACCTCCTGGTCAGGGGCACTGAAGTAACATCAGCTGTCACCCAAGCCGTTAAAAATAGACAAAGAAATGACCGACAAATCAGTTTTCTTTTCACCGAAAATCGCATCCAAATTGATTTATCCGTTCCCCAGATTACCCCGAACGTAGCCCACTAGTATGCATGGCGGCCACAATGTAAAACTTCGCCCGTTCGCTAGCTTCTATAAGGATCGGTGAAGTGCAGCGGTTGTTAGGCATACTAAGGGGTATCTAAGAAAAAATCGTAAAAGCAATTGATTTGGTTTAGTGTATCATTTTTAAATTTATTTACTACTTGCTAAAAACAATATATTTTTCAAGAAGTTCATATAAAACTCTTGGTCTAGTCGAATTGTGATCCTTAACGGATAACGTTAGGTATGAACAGTTAAAACAACTCTAAAAATCGATATAACAATAGATGAATCGAAATAACAAAAGATCGTAGTAAAGAAATCGATCGCAATAAAGGTCATAAAAACAAATAAATGACTTTATATCATCTAAATACCAATTTTATATATGTACAGATGTTAATACCAATGTACTATTCTCAGTATTTCTAAAATATACCTATCTCTTTTGAAAGCCTTTCAAATATTTTTAAAGTAAAAGGACATGTGTAATGATTATAAATTTTATAAAGCATACTTTCAATAGTAAAAATACCTTATATCAGAACTCAATTTTAAAAATCCATTTTTATATGTCCCAGACCTCGAACTTCTCGTTACATGCCTGGATTTTCTAAAAATTCTAATATTCCAAAAGTTTTTTTTAAATGCTTAGACTAGAACGAATTATTTGTACAGAATATCAAAGAGTCGATTTTATTTTATAAAGACTTCAGTATGTCTGCTCACTTTCCACCACTTTATGGTCAAACCACTTGGTGCTACAGAGTGATAGTACCCAACATATTTTTCACTCTGAAAAATTAATAAAAAGGTACTGTAAGAGAAGGTTTAATAAAAGGACTCCTTTTGTAGATTAAAACATAAGAAACATAACTCAGTGCCCGAATACCAGAACGTAGAAAGAAGCGTATACGAGTGAAGCATGATTATGTGTCAAGGAATAGATAATGTGTGTTCTGAATTGTATGTGCGCCTTCTGAATTTTTTAACAAATGTTTCTACAAAACTCTACCTTTGTCATCTTCAATGTGTGATGCAAATGAGGTAGAAGGTAAAAGAAATATCAATCTTACTGGGTTTCGTTTTGATTTACAGAGTTGATGTATTTTTTTTTTTAAATTACACCTAATCTTCTTTTCCCTGGTAATAAATTTTTCGGTTTTTTAAAAAGCGCGGGAAAGGGTTATCTTTTATGGAATATGGGGCTTTTGCGTCTTTCTCGGTCGTGAGCTAAATGTTGCGATCCAGTTCGGTGAAACGGTCGCGTTGGACATCCAGCAAACGACCGGAAAAACGAAAAACCATTCCATCGTAAAAAGACCTTTATACGCCTTTTTAAAAAACCCGGGTATATAGTACGTATGGTGAGTTTCGCATTTTGATTAGTCGGACTTTTGCCTTCTAGCAGTGGTCCCAATCCCAGGTCCTGTTATTATTGAGTCTATTAGCCTCCCCTGGAAGTAAGGATGACGTATGTTGAGCATGACATTGAGCATCATATTTAGGTTAACTGACCTGCACGAGCTTTTTTGTCACAGAGGTATAGAAATGGAGGTTATTATATTAGAAAGCTACGCTCTATTTTTGCCCCGACCTGGAATCGAACCTGAAATCGCTTCACGAAAAGCTAGCACGCTGTCAATGAGCTTCTTGAGGGGCCTCCATAGTATATAGAATAAACAAGAGATGACCTTTAGTAAATATTTAAACTGTGTTTTCTCAAGTATCCAGCATTTTGTTCCACTATATCATTAAAACATCATATTGAAACGTCTCTGGCATATTCTTTCCACTGCGTCGCTCAGGTGTATTCGAGTGCCAACGAAAAACTTCTCCAACGACTGTGCTGCGGACACCCCTGGCTTCGGCTCCTCCCAGTTGCCGACGCCTTGCCCCAAACTTTCCACTCCGCCCTTCGCTTGCGTCCGGGGCGATTTACAGCCTGAGCCCGGCCAATTTCGCATTCAGAACAGAAGGGCAGGCGCAGAAACGTGGCGCTCTGTATTGCATTTAGATTACGAAAAGGAGACAAATCTCGGCGATGGACATGGGTCCAGAAGTGACCTCGAGGGGTGAGGAGAGGAGAATAAAGGATCGGAGACAACTCTTTTAAATCCAATTCTAAATCTGGACTGTCGATAATTCGGATTCGATTGAGGGAAAAAATTGCACGAAATGAACGTAGTATACATTTGTTTAAAAGTATCGACAAGACTTAATAATGTTATTAAACTATTTCTTGCAGGTAATTGTATACATATGACGGTATGAGTAAGCAATAGTTTAGTTATAGTGAAGTATTTTTTCTGTAATTAAAAACGTAAAAAATTTACTATATTAATGGTTTTATTTATCGGCTCCGCTTTTATAACTATCAGCGTGAATGATTTTAGCTCTTTTCAACAATTTTAGCACACAATCTATTGACCGTTTTATTGATTCATTTAAAAAATTCGTACAATTTGATAATCTGGAAAGGGCCGATAAAACCTGATTATTGAGGTTCTACTGCATTTGTACTTTTTTTACCGGGCTCGGAGGGGAAGGGTGTTGGAACAATGTTAAAGTACGCGATTGTGGGTTCGAACCTCTTTGAATGCTTCGATGTTTTCACTTAACGATATGGTGTGGTTGGCTACATACACCGCCATGTACCGAAACTGAACATCATTCCATCCAAAGTCATTCATCTATGACAATTTGCCTCTGGTGATCATCTCTACCAACTTCTATGCGGTGGAAGCAGGGTTGGATAACTTACTTTAAATTTAGTATTTAAATACTTCGTCAAAATACTTTGTAAATAAGTAATTAACTTAAACTCTGAAAATGCATTAAGTTTTGATTTGCTAAATACATAAGTATTTATACATCAAAAACTCAAAATATAGTAAATACAATATTTTTTATAACTTTTTGTTACAACAATATATTGTAATTGTCAATTACAATAAATTACTAATTGGCAGTTATCAATCTTGGCACAATTACTAACTGCAATATACATTTTAAAACTCTTTCAAATATAATATGATATAAAATATGTGCCTAACTTAAATAAAGGTAATAATAAGCATATGTACTCATAAGTAAAATAACGTGAAGAAATCGACTCTAATATAAATATTAACGACGTGGAAGACAAGTAAAAAAAATACATTTTTGTAAATTTCGAAAAAACACAAGAATAGAGTAATATGGTATTTATGCCATCATATAGGGTACATTTGAAACTACACCTACCACAAATTTAGAGAAAAACTTTGGAGCCGTTTTTTGATAAAATCTTGTTTTTCTTATATTTTTAAATTCTAAATACTGCACGCAGTATTCCACGAAAACTACTAAAATGTTCAAAAAAATCACGTGACCATTATGAAAGAACTATTTATAAACAACAAACTTCATTTAAGAAAAAATCACTATCTTCAATTCCATATGAATTGGTGTACAGAATACAGCAAAATGAACTTCACGTCAAATTAAACAGTACCATTACCAAAATCCGTTGCAAAAGTTTCAAGAAAACATTTGAAGTCGTTTTTGAGAAAATAGTGTTTGAGCGTTTCTGAAAATGCGGATTTTTGAGCTCATTTTAACAAGAATCTTGAGTTTTCGAGAAACTTTATCTAACATTATTTAAAGTACATGCAATCGTAAATAGAATAATGTGTAGAAATCGCCTGTAATATTGCGAGAGTGAGTATTAATATAGTGAGAGACAAGTCAAAAAAATCAGTTTTGTAATTTTTGAAAAAACAAATGAATACAGAGAAAAGGTGTTTATGTCATAGGATAGGGTTTGTTTGGCACTAACCATATCAAATATTTAAAGATAAAATTTAGGGCCGATTTTGAGAAAATCTGCTTTTTGAAATTTTTTAAAATTGCAAACAGTTCACGCACTATTGCACGAAAACTCCTAAAATTTAAAAAAAATCTACATGACCTATAGGAAAGAAAATATTTATGGACAAAAAATTTTATTTGAAGGAAGAATCTCTGTCTTCAATTTTGTAGTTGTAGGAAGTCGCCGAAACAAATTCAAATTTAGTAATTTTCGAAAATTCAGAGTTAACTGTGAAAACCAGGCCTATGACACATTTATAAATGCATTTAACTCTCTTCTTACAAGAAATTTAAATAAAATATTTTGAAAAGGAAACACTTGTTCGATATCAGGGGACCTCAAAACCTGTATTTCCGTTGAAATCTCGATATCGATTTTCCGCAGCATTATATAACGTTCTGTATACTACGTATATTGCACCCTTATATAATTATTCATACGAGAAAGTAACTATACGTGCTACAGAATGGCACATACTTTATCGTATTACGCTTTCTAATTTCCTTGGTGTGGACTGGTACTATACTGTCTTGCCCCTCCTTCTTGCCTGCTGCCATCTATCGCCCGCCCCCAAAGTATATTTTTTTTTAATTATCTCAACTTTTCGGATTCGAAAGAGCAGAAACAAAATATTATTTTAAGAACACTGAATAAGGCTAAATCCTTGTTCTAAATAGCAATTTTCATTGAAAAAGTTTGAGCAGTTTTTAAGAAAATGGCCTTAAGTGTTACTGTAAATCCGAAATTTGAAGCTCTTTTTCATAGGATTCTATTGAGTTTTCGAAAAACTTAATTTCAAGACATGTGAAGCATTTTCACTCATAAATGCAATAATGTATACAAATTTATTGAAATGTGCATATAAATGGCGTGAGAGCTATTAAAAAAAGTACATTTGTGTAATTATTGAAAAAAAAAAATCAACTTTACATCATATTAAACAATGCCCTTACCACTATTTATTGCAAAAGTTTGAAGACAAAATTTGGAACCATTTTTGACAAAATGACGTTTGAGTGTTTTTGTAAATGTGAAAATTTGAGCTCATTTTAACAAAAAACTGTTGAGTGTTCCAGACACTTTATTTGACATTATTTAAATCGTATGTTGTCATAAATACAATTAGGTGAAGAAATTGCCACAAATGTAAATATTACCGACGTGAGAGACATTTAAATAATTACTTTTGTATTTTTAAGAAACAAAAGAATGAGCAATATGGCGTTTATGTCATCGTAAATGGTTTGTTTGGCACTAACCCTACCAAGAATTAAAAAACAATTTGTAGCCGTTTTTGAGAAAATCTGCTTTTATTATTTTTTAAATAGAAAATATTTCTCACACTATTGTACGAAAACTACTAAAATCTCCAAGAAAATCTATATGACCTTAATGAAAGAACTATTTATGGATAACAAATTTCAATTGAAGGAAAAACCTCTATCTTCAATTTTATAGTTGTGGGAAGACGCAAAAAAAATTTCAAACTTTTGCAAGTTTCGCAAATTCAGAGTTAGCCCTGATAATCGGACCTATTGCATTCATGTAAGTGTATTTTACTCTATTCTTATAAGAAATTTTTTAATTAAAAACCAAAATTTCAATTGAAGGAAAATGCCCGGGGTTTTGGCTTAATTTTTCCCAAATTTTAAAGAAATATTTTCACAATCCCAAAGCTTAAACCCAGAGCCAGATGGATGGGGTTTTTTTGAAATTTTGGGAAAAAGATCCATGTTTTTGGGGTTAAAAAAAGGTTCACAGAGGGAAATTTATCCAGAAGAGACAGACGAGACAGAGGACAGCCCGGTTTTGGAACGGGGACAAATTATTAATTTTTGAAATTGGAAATCGATTTTCCGGGGTTTTTTTTCATAACTTTTCTTATTTTATACGAAAAAATGATAAAATGAACCCAAAAAAAAGGGGGGGGCCCAAAAGGGGGCAACGGGGCCAAACCAAAAAAGAAGTGTAAGTAGTATGTTTTAATTTTGTTTCTTTACTTTGAAACGTTTAGTTGAAATGAAAATCGCAGGAATGTTGAACTTCAGTTTAAATATGAAATGTTATTTTCTGCATTTCAATAGCAAAATAGAAATAAATCAACAAAAACTCTCTGTATCAAAAGTGGAGTTCGATAATGGATTCACATCCATGCATTTTTTCTCGCAAAAAATACAAAACTTTCAATCCGGGTAATGAATGACATTATTATCTCGAAGCTTAATATGAGCGTGAAATATAAATAATTAATTGTTAATGTGGTTCTTCTTGTTACTGTTGGAAAAATGTTTGATGGATAGGAAATGCAACATTTTGTTATGCTTTTCCCAAAAAATGAAACCAGTGGAAACTTTAAGCGTATTTTTGTACCTCGAAAACTTTGAAGTACTGTTAATTTCATACAAAATGCCTTATTAATTTTCTTTATTGAATATCTTAATGTAGAGTGTTAACCGTAGCATGGTTTTTCCCAAAAAACCGGATCTCAAATTTTTTGAAAATGTAAATAATGTAAAATGGCATTATGATTTTGGGGGTCTAAATGAATTCTTTATAATTTCTAACAAAAAAGGATTTTATTCTGTGTACGTTTACATTTTATTAAAATGGAGAGATTTATGGCATCTAATTCCATATTTTTTACATTCATATTCCTTTCTTTTAGAGTTCATTGGTGAAGTCAGTTTCTTTCATTGGTGAAGTCACATTTTAAAACAATAGAAACCTTTTGTTTTCTAAAACTCTCAGTATTTTTGTATTGTTTGACTCATAAATTACATGATTGATTATTCTGATCAATTACTTGAAAAGGTCAGTTAAAATGAACTAATATTTTTTTAGAATAAGATTCGCAAGTAATGCATCAGCAAATTCACTAAATACATTTATCGGCTTCTATTATATCTAAGACCAACGGGGAAAGAAAATAGTTTAATTACCCCAAAAATTTTTTTAAAACACAGAAAGTAGTCTACAAACGTTGTCCGGTGCTCTTCAGACTGATTACAAAACGATTTTCATCGTTTGGGTTTGCACTTCATTACAATTATAAAAACAAGTTCACATAGAATAATTACATATTCACTCCTATCCATAAGTGTACGAACAACGAAATATGCTTCCAGGATTCTTCTCTTTCCATGTTCTCCAGTAAATGCAAAGAGAGCTCACTCGCACTCGAAGGTTGATAAAATTTTGGGGTAAAAAAGTAAAACCCCCCAAAAATTCAGAACGACAAAATTTTTTCTCCGAGAAAGACCCCCTTAAAAATTTGGGTCGCAGCGAACTGGCTTTCCCGGCAAAAACCCTTACGAATCTCCGATTTTCCCTTTCGGCCCCTCTCCCCGACACATTCACACCCTGAAACGCGACACACACCCAAAACGCGCCGGTCTCCATCGCCGACGAACGTCCTGCTGGGGCGATAGGGCCCTTTTAATTTTGCTGGGGCCCCGCCCGTTAGCCCCACCCCGCACATGGGGACGAAAGGAATGTGCCGGGTGGAAAAAGGGGGAGTGGAGACCAAGGAGAATTCCCAAAAGAATGGTCTCAGCTGCAGAGTTTGGGATTGGGAAAACCCCCTTTCGGGAAAGGAGGGATGGAGAAAAAATGAGGTAGCGACGGGAGGGGATTATAGAATGCCCCGTAAATGGGAATCTTTTTTGTCGCAGTTTTTTTGGGGGGGAAACCTTTTACGATGGGGTTTGGGGAGGGGTTTTGGAGGAAATAATGCTGAACATGACATTTGATTCATTGACATTTCGATTTTAATTATTCAGAGGAATAATTATTGATAATTAATTTTTTTTAAATTCTTAGTATTTGACTTCAAGTTCATTATTAAAAATATTAATTTCACTTTATATTATATTTCATTTTCAAATAAAATAACTAATATTTTAATTGTATAAAGTTACTTTTTATAAAAAATTTTAAGGAGAATAGTTTCATTATTGAACAATTGCATTGCAATTTTCACTAGTTACGTATTTTAAAAGGAAAGGAAGATACGTTTAAAAATGAAAAATTTCTTGTATTCATAAATACTGCTGGATCATTTTATAAAATTGAATAGAATGATATAGATATTCAGGCATGACTGAAGTGTCAGCTTATTTTATCCATTGGGCTGCCGTGATTATGTTCCAGACCTACGGGGAAACCAGCCTCGTTGACAACGAGAAACGCCCCTGGCGGCACCGATGTGAACTATCTGGCTCTGCCCAAGCCAGTAAAGCGCCAATGGTCGCTGTTGGAACCTTTTTAGTGATTTTTTCCTTTCATTTAAAGCGGGCCTGCCCAAAATTTCCCCCGGGGCAGGGGTCCCCCATCGATTTTAAACACCAGAAACTTTCTCACGATTTTTTAATGGTTATGTGATATTATAATAAAAAATTTTTGTCCTAAATTTAATTCCCTTTTTTGGCTTTTAAAAAGAAACGAAGCGAAAAAAATACATATTTTTTAAAAATGTTTAAACAAAAAAAAGCTTTGCCATTAAATTCAATGTTTCACGTTCTGCCCCGGCTGCCCCCCCCGGCTGCCGCCCCGGCCCGGCGGGGGCCGCGCCGGGCCCGGCGGGTGGCTACGGGGGCAGGAAAATTATCGGAAACGTACGCATCTGTTGTGGGGGCGGCAAAAAAAAAAACCGGGGAGGGTGGGGCCCCGGTTTTGTTGTGTTGGTGACCCCATTTTTCCCCGCCGTGGGTCACGCAAACCCAGGAAAAATGTTTCCCCGGAATTTCCGCGAGCAAATTGAAATTTGAAATTTTAGCGATGTGGAAGCCCCGGGACACTGTCATCATTCACGGATTTTTCAACAACCTTTCCCGGAGATGTCCTCTTTTGACTACCTAACGGGCGAGATCTACAAACCCTTAGAAAAAAGCAAAAAAGGCCCCCATCCCCCCCTTTCAAGTGGTGTCATTCGCCGCCGGGATTTTTTCCCCCCGAAAGCCGCGGGGGGTGAATCGCACATGGACTATGTGGCAAAAGCGCTGGATTCACCTTTGTGGACCCAAAACGGGTGGACTCGGGGGGCCCCCGGGGGGTCGGGACGGCTTTCCCCCTAAACCGGGGGGGCGGGGCCCCGGGGGCCCCCCGGGGGCCTTGAGCTTCTGCACACCCCCTCCGTCCCCAAGGGCGTTTTGAATGTCCGTTGATCTTGGCCCTGCGGTCGAATGGCGGGCAATGGCGATAGGAGCGGAGGCCGGGGTTTTGGGTCTGGGGGGGAAGATTCCGGGGGGATGTGTGACGGGGGAGAAAGCGGGGACCGCGGAAGCGAAGCGGCGGCGGCGGCGACGACGGGGGCGGCGGCGGCGACGGCGGCGACGGCGGGGGGGGCCCGGGGACGGCGGGGACGGCCCGGGGACGGCGGCGACGGCGGGGGACGGCGGCGACGGCGGGCGAACGGCCCCGGGGCGGCGGGGCGACGGCGGCGGCGGGGACGGCGGCGACGTGCGACGGGGGCGACGGCGGCCCACGGCTGCGACCGGCGACGGCCGACGGCGGCGACGGCGGCGGCGGGCGGCGGCGGCGGCGGGGGCGAAGGGGGACGGGGGCGACCCCGACGGGGACGACGGCGGCGGGACGGCGGCGACGACCGGGGGGCGAGACGGCCGACGACGGCGGGGACCGTGGCAGCGGCGGGGAAAGGCGGCGAGACGGCGGCACCAGAGAGTTCAGGTGAGGGAAAGGGGCCAAAAGGTTGCGGGGAAACTGTCGAAGTATAATTGGGAAAACCTTTAGTTTTTGGGAAAAGGGTTTATACATGGACCCCGATATAGTGATAGGGACAGGAAACGTGGGTTCCCGATGGGGGGAGCTAATTTGAAATTTTACTTTGGTTATAAATTATATCGAAGAGATTTGAAAAAAAAGAAGGGGGGGGGTTTTTTCCGCGTCAAGACCCCGTTAATAGTTGGGGAAAAGTTGGTTTAGTAACAACCTTTTAAATGTTAGGAAAAGGTAATTAAGTACTTTGATAACCAAAATTTTTGTTTTTTACAACCCCCAAACGAGGGTTTAAATTTTTTGATGAAATCGGTGATAGGGGGGAAAACGGAAAAGGTCGTTCTATTCTTTTCTTAGGGCCCAAAATTTTTGACGCTAACTGGAAAGGGGAGGTATGCGAAGGAAAAATTTAAAAACGCGTCAATCGACCAGGGATGGGGAAGGGTTTTAACGCAGGTAGTCGACCAACCCACGCGGAGAGCGCAATTTTGGGCATTTTTCCTTGACTTCCCCCCTGGGGAGAAATGTTCCTTTTTTGGGCGTCTTTTAGGGGGTTAGGGCCACAAAGCAGTGATGGTAGAAATACAAAAAAATGTAATTACGCGACCTAAAATGGAAAAAGGGAAGATAGTCAGGCAATATGAAAAGCAAACGGGCAAGGTTTTGAAATTTCTTTGGGGAAAAAAAGACTACTTTCTAAAAAGAAAGGGGATGGAGGAACAATGGGGGGCTTTTAAAAAAACGTAGAAACGGGTTTAGATACGTTCTTTCCTTTCAAAATACCAAAAGAATCCTGATCCTGAATATTATAACGGGGCGGACGGCGTTTTTAAAGGGGAAAAGAGACTAAGAATTAGTTTTAGCAGAATTTGACGAAGAGTTGAATAGGGGACACGCAGCATTGCTGACATGATAACCCTTTTAAAAAATTTTAAGGGGAATTGAAAAAAAAAGAAAATTGGATGAATTATTTTTAAGAAATTTTTTTGGAGAAAGGGAAAAAATAATTGGGCAACTTTTACAAAATGTCCGCAGACGCCGGGAATAAGGAAGAAATTCAGGGAAAATTCCCCAGCGCAGATAAGCGCCATTTTCACGGCACCGCCGGGAAAACAAAGGTTCAACGCGTATTTTGTATCAATATTCAAACCAAAAAGGGCGGAACAAGTTCAATTTTTTTCCAAAAAAAAACCAGTTCGCTTCATGCATAACTCCAAAAAGTATAAAAATCATGAAAAAAGGTAAATCAGGGGCCAGACGGCATCTCGACAGATTTTTATTAAAAATCGGGGGGGAGGCAGATTGGCCTATTTGTTAAAAATTATTTTTGTTTCAATCAATAACAAGTCTACCAGACGATTGGGAAAAAGCCATAGTGGTCCCCATTTTTTAAAAAGGTGATAAAACGAAAGTTTGTAATTTTAGACCAGTACGCTCAATCAGTAGTATAAAATAATGGAGCATTTTTTAAACCCGGGACATTTTTTCCCAGAAAGGGGAAAAAACGAACCGGGTTTTTTGGGCAGCATGGGGGTTTTGAAGTAAAATTACGTGCGAAAAAACGTTTCTCTTTGCAAAATCTGGCGACGGGTTTACGCGGGGGGGAGGGGGGATGCAATCTAATCGACTTTTTTCGAAAACATTCGACGAAATACCGGGATAACCTACTTATCAGGAAATTATTAACCAGGAATTTTTAGAGTCGTGGTGGGTTTTAACCTTTCAAAAGACGGGAAAAAAAAAGTTTTGAATTCCTAAATTTTCGACCAGGATTTTCTTCAGGGGGTTTCCCCAGGGGAAAGGTTTATAAATTTTTATTTTCTTAAAGGAGTAAATGATTCCCCGTTAACATACAATCAAAAGGGGCGTTTTTTTTGCAGACGGTTTTGTTATATACCGAAAAATCAAAAGTAGGTTTACGAACAAATATTTAAGCAGGATTTTGGGAAATTTTCCCTTGATTGGGCTGGAAAAAAAAGACATGGGGGTTAACGGATCGAAAAAAAAACAATAACGTTCGGGCGGGGGACGAAATTTTGAGGAACCAGACTATCGTTTTGGTGAGGTCACATCCCAAGAGTCCACCCTGCCGGATTTTTTGGATTCCCTATGATAAAAATTAGGGGGGGAGAAGCATAAAACCCGGGAGTTAGGAAAAGGGTTTTGCATTTTGTAATGCGAATTTAAAAAAAAAGCTCTGCAAACGCAAAAAAAAGGGATATTTTTGGTTTCCCTCAAGGGGAAAACCCCGGGGGCAGGGTTGGGGTCCCCCAAAGTCGCACCGGAAAAAACTAGATAGAATACAGAGAAAAGGGAAAAAAACCTCCCAAACCACGCGATAAAAAGGGAATTGGGGAAAAACTAGGGGAAAAGAGAAGAAAAGGGCGAAGGTTTTTTTTTTTTTATAAATCAAGTTAAAAAAAAAAAGCTTAAAGGGAAATTTGGTTAGACTAGAAAAAACCAAAAATTTTGGGTGAAAGGGTCAACCCCCAAAAATTCGAACAAAAACAAAACGATCTTGGGGAAATTTTTTCCTTTTTTAACAGAACAATTAAAGATTGGAAAGTTTTTCCCCAGCAATTTTCCCCTTTTTTCTGGGGGTCCAAATTTTAGAAATAAGTTAACAATATGATAGTAAAGAATTAAATGGAAATATGCTGTATGCGGGAAGTGAGAAGTGCCGGAATGGGGGAAGTGCGATGAAAGGTGGCTGGTGTAATCAAAACAAAAAAAGTGTAGTGTAGTGTAGTGTAGTGTAGTGGTTTTTAGTGTAGTGTTGTGCAGTGCAGTGTCGTGAAAAAATTTTAGGAAGCGATCTGAATTAAAAAAATAAATTTTTTAATTTGTTTGTAGCTTGTAAAAAATTTTTGCATCCAAACCGGGCATATAATTATAATTTTATATATCATAGAGTTGAAAATTTGTTATAAACTTAATATTATGATAGTTTTGATTATTGCAATTTCCGGGTTTTTCCTTTATTATTATTGTTATTATTTTAATATCGTTATTATTTTTTAATTTTTTTTGTTATTATTAATGTTAATGTTATTATTATTGTAAATTTTTGTTAATTAACTTAAACCGGTCATAAACCCCCTTTCAGTTCAAATAAATGTTCTCCGGGGGCCCAAAGATGGGAATGCCTATTTTAGCCAAAAAAAATTAAGGAATATTGCCGAAACCCAAAGGCGGAAGTCACTATCGCCTTCTGTTATCAAAAGACGGGGGAACAATGGCCGCTGGTTTTTGTATGGAAAAAGTCATTTTTCCAATCAACATTCACACTAACAACCCAAATGCAAAAAGAAAAAAAACAAAAATTAAAAGTAAATTTTCATTCATCAAATCTACTGTTTCTAAGAATTCTCCCCATTCTGCCCTTTTCCCTGCAAAAAGGGAAAAGAGCCACTATTTTTCCCTTTTAACTCAGATGTCCGGGTTTGGATAGATTTTAAAGGTTAAATTTATTAAACCTTTAAACTATCTTTCAAGATTCTAATGACTGCCTCTGCAAATTTTTCAAATTTTTCAATTAGGGGGCCCCCGGGAAAACCCAATTTTCCCCTTTTCCCTTCTTTTCAACTTTCGAAAACACAGAGAACGCCGAAAATGGAACCAGCACCACATTCATTACCATTTTTCGCTACATACGTGAAAACAAATTAAAGAAAATGGCACAAACTTTCTCGTTTTAATTTTCTATTTTATTTGGTCTAGACTAGCTATTTCGATTTGCCATATACTATTGCGAGCTGCCATCCATCGCAGTCCAAAATACATTTTTTGGCGTTTTCTCCATTTTTCGGTTTCCTAATAGTAGAACCAAAATATTACGTTACGAGTATTAAAGAAAAGTAACAACTCGTCCTATAAAAATATTTTCGCTTGCAATTTTTCACTCGTTTTCAACAAAATGTCGTTTAAGCTCTAATGTAAATGCGAAATATGAAGCTCTCTTTAACAGTAACCTTTTAAGTCATTAGAAAACTTCATTTGAAGTCATTTAAAGCACTTTCACTCATAAATGTAATAATGTACACAAATCGCTGGAATGAGCATATTAACGGTGTGAGAGATATTTAAAGAACTACATTTGTATATTGTCAAAAAACAACAAAAAAGTACAAAAATTAATTACAGTTAATCTTAAACAGTGAAATTAGCAATATCCATACGAAAAGTTTAAAGAAAAAAATTGGAGCCATTTTTTAGAAAATGACGTTTGAGCGTTTCTGAAAAGGAGCAATTTTGAGCTCATTTTTAAAGAAAACTGTTGAAATTTCGAGAAAATTTTCTCAACTACAAAATTTTCTCGAAAAAACATTTTCTCAACCGCACCGACAAATTTGTACACCCCGCTGCCAATGCGAGGCCAGGGGGAGGGACGCTTTGACCAAGCGCTAGCAGGTAGAACCACAGTTGTCTGTGATTGATGCAAATTCGCAAGGGATAGAGAGGGCGGTGTCTCATGGGGAGGGTGCTAGTTCGTTTACCTACGAGGCGGAAATATCGTCATATTTCTCTGCCGAAAGAGAGATTTTGCTTGCGCGTACACCACGACAAAAAATATTTCTGTGCAGGGTTTTCCGTCCAGAATTACTGTCAATAGACCAGTAGATATTTAGCATTTTAGCAACAATTATTCTCACTTTTAGGAATCGGTTTGAACTACCTGTCAAACTTCTATTTTGATATGTTCATTTAAAGCAGAATATGCGCAGCCTTCCCAACCGTTCTAACGAATATTTCCAATTTGTTTATAAAATTATAAATTGTTTCAAAACTGTTAATTCGCTGTTTTCATCTCTGAGACATCGGGAGACTCTCCCCTCTTTAGATTTGCAAAAGTTGGAAATTGTTTATAAATTTGCAAATTTGTAATTTTTTATTGTCTCATCTGGATGGCGTTTAAACGCGATACAAAATTCCGGAATCCGATCGTTGATATCATATTTCGTTCTCGAGAAATGTGTAATTCTTTATAAGAAATTAACATTTCCTTTAAACGTTTTCCTTGGGTCGAATAAGTTGCTGGCCGGCTATTACCGACCGCACGGCCACACTACCGCCTCTTCGATTTGCAGTTATATGGATGTTTAAAAAAGCTTCGGACTTAAAGGAAAAAAAAATTGGCAGCGGAAGGATTCGAACCAACCATTCCATTACTGCCTAAAACCAACGCCTTATATCGGTTCCGCCACTTTAATTTGCAATTTCATTGACGATTAAAGGAGCATCGGAAATGAAAGAAAGTCCGCCAGCGGTGAGATTCGAATCCACGCCTCCATAAACACTGGTGCCTAAAATCAGCTCTTTACATCGCACGACGAAGCTTCCGCCTCTTTTTATTTGTAGCTTCATACATGATTAAAGTAACATCGGACTTAGAGGAAAGAAAATGTGACAGCAGAGGGAATCGAACACACACCCCCATCAAGCGCCTTACCCCCCGGGTTCAGAGAGACGGGTGCTAAACCACGGTCTTAGACCAGAAAGCCACGCTACCGCCTCTTCGACTTGCAGTTATACGGATGATTGATGAACATGAGACTTTAAGGGGAAAAAATTGACAGCGATGGGATTCGAACACACACCTCTAGAGAGACTGGTCTCTAAAACTGGCGCCTCAGACCGCACTGCCACGCTGCCGCAACTTTAAAAAAATGTGGCAGCGGTGGTAATCGAACACACGCCTCCAGAGAGATTGGGGCTAAAAACAGCGTCTTAGACCGCACGGCCAATAAACCGTCTCTACGATTGAGTTATATGGATAATTAAAGGAGCATCGAAAATAAAGGAAAGAAAATGCGCCAGCGGTGGGATTCGAACCCACGCCTCCAGAGAGACTGGTACCTAAACCCAGCACTTTACTTCCCACGCCCACGCTTCTTGTTGATTGCAGCATCTTGGACGAAAATAGTAGCATCGGAATAAAGGAAAAAATGTGACAGCAGTGGGATTTAAACCCACGCCTCCAGAGTGACTGGTGCCTAAAACCAGGGTCTTAGAAAGAACAGCCACGCTACAGCCTCTCAGATTTGCAAGTTCATGGACGATTAAAGGAACATCGAGGTCAAAGGGCAGAAAATTTGATAGCAGTGGGATTTGAACCCCGTCTCCAAAGAGACTGGTGCCTAAAACCACCGTCTTAGACCGCACGTCCGCGCTACCGCCTCTTCGATTTGCAGTTTGGTTTGGAAAGAAAATGTGACATCGGTGGGGGCCAAACCACGCCTTAGACCGAACTGCCACGCTACGCCTTCGATTTGAGTTATGGAGATAAAGGAGCATCGGACTTAAAGGAAGGAAAATGTGACAGCAGTGGGATTAGAATCCACGCCTCCAGGGAGACTGGTGCCTGAAACCAGAGCCTTAGACCCCACGTCCAAGCTACCGCCTATTCGATTTGCAGTTTCGTGACAGCAGTGGGATTAGAATCCACGCCTAAAGGGAGTCTGGTGCCTGAAACCCGCGCCTTAGACCGCACGGCCACGCCACTACCTTTTCGATTTGCAGTTATATGGACGATTAAAGTAGCATGGGACTCAAAGGAAAGAAAATGTGACAGCGGTGGGACTCGAACCCACGCTTCCAGGAAGACTGGTGTCTAAAACCAGCGCTTTACACCGAACTGCCACGCTACCGCTACTACGATTTGCTGTTATATGGATGATTAAAGAAGCATTGGACTCAAAGGATAGAAAATGTGGCGGAGGTGAGACTCGATTTCACGCCTCCATGGAGACTTGTGCCTGATACCAGCGCCTTAGGGTGGTTTATGTTGGAGCAGCGACAAACGATGAGAGCAGCGCTACGAGCGAAGCAACGAGAACGTCCACATGTAAACAGATGGAAGTGTTCATGTTGACAGCGCGCTGATCATGGGATCAGCGCTGCGACCCGCGATGAGAGCGAAGAAAAAACCTGGTAGGTTTTCGCTGCTAGTATCGCGCTGTTCCTGATCTTCACAGCTGGCACGCTTCAGTGTTTTGCATGTCGAATAATATGAGTGCTGAGAAATTGATCACTTGTTTTATTGTTAGGAGTCAATTTTGGGACAAAAGGGACACAAATCGCCGCAATAGCTTCGTTTTAGACAAATTGTGTACCGCAGAAATGAGTACAACACGTAAGTTTTAGAGGTTAGGTTACATTCGTTTTTCACTGAACGACAAGTATACAAATAATTACGGGATAACAGCCATTTTTATTGTTATATTGTGTTGTGCAAAACTAATTGTTAACTTAGATAAAGGACATAATCATCTGCCAGTGATAATGTTTTATTCTGAATCTTTTTTTGTACAAACCCTCAAGTTTTGTTCACTTTGTTTGCCATAATCACCCATTTCATCTGTTAATGAATTTGTAAATTGCATCCACACCTTGTAAAACTATAGAAAAGAATTTATTGTAGTTGTGAGATATTGACCAGAATGATTGAGATGATTAATTCTTATGTGCTTTGCCCTTGGCACACAATGTGGGTGCAATTCAAGGAAGTATAATTTATAACAGAAATTTTAAAATGAAACAAATGAACTTATTTTTAATTTTATTAGTTTAATTAAATGATTGGGATGTTTTATCAGTGAATAACTATCACTGAAGAACAATATAATAAAAGTGAATTTTTTTTTTTACTATCACTGAAGAACAATATGAATAAAATGAAATCAATTTATTGAAAAGAATTATCTAAATTATTGCTTTTGATAGTACATGTATCTCATTTCCTAGAACAACATTTCGAAGGATGAAATTGAATGTTTGAAATTAATTCAAATTAAGTGATTGAAATCAGCTAGTCCCAAGCACAATTTGGCAAAATATTGAGATGTTACACTAAAAAGCGTCAGTCTTCCGTTTGTCATTTTTAAGTTTTAAAGAAACAATTTTAAATAAAACAAATATGCCATTTACCTTTATCACTTCCTTTTAATATATTTTCCCTTTGGGAAATTTAGAGTAGTTTTTACTTCAGAATACAAAATCATTTATTTACATTGGTCTTTTCAAACCCCAATCATTTTAGAAGATATCCTTTTTTACTTTGGGTAATATTTTGAAAAACTTACAAAATTTTGGGAGAGAGTGATATGTTATTCAGTCAAAAGGGAAAGAGGACACCCAAAATATTAATCATATGGAAATTTTTTAACAGTAGATGGTTTTATTGTACATGTAATCTTCAGACTTTACATTCAGTTAAATTAAACACAGACAAACCACCACATATATGCTCTTTACAGACAATAGGAAACAAATACTGAGAATTCAATTAAGATTGGTAGAACTAACAGCAAAATTATTGTCTTAGACAATATTAAAATGAGAAGAATCCTTTCTTATTTCAAGACAATAACAATGAATTTGAAGATGTTTTAATTTTTCTTATTTACTCCATGATATATATT